>CAMZMU010000034.1:22664116-23111985 GCA_947311845.1 Poa pratensis | reverse complement strand
ACAATCTTGCAAGTCTTGTGGGTTGCACACTGTACTAAAATAGAGAATCAAAGGTCAAACCTTATAAACGGTGCCCCGTGTGGTTTGACAAAATGAATAATTTTGTTATCGGATTGATAACAAGATATTGGTGGCGAGTTTGTGAATCTCGATATTTGACAACTCCATTATTTTGCAAATGTTGTGTGAATGTGGATGTAAAGCTTGGTAGGGTACGTCTATATTAAATTTCCAACAAAAATATGAACTTCTCAACTAGGGTTGTACCATTTTTCTCCATTATTTTACTTGTTTACATCATTTTTCTGTTACTATATCTCTATTATTATATTGCTTGTTTACATCATTATCTCTGTTATTATCTTTCTAGTCTACATCACTATTATATTTGACTACTCTTTTTTGTTGCTATTATAGCTCTGTTTTACATCATTTTATACGGAAGTTCTTTTAGATCATAGGACTATATGTACCCATTATGTAAAATTTATTTTAATTCATTTCAAGATATAAAAAATATATCTGGGAGTAACCGGACATCATGTATTCGCACAGAAAGTTATGCGAAAAAATACATTTTCTATGACTCGTGTAAAAAAAAGGAAAAAATATCTCGTGAAAAGTCATTTTGGAGTGCTGAAAATTCTATTTTTTTACACCGGATAGACAAAAAAGTAGCAAAACTCTGTGTCTGAGCATAAACCTTTTTTGGAATTTTCTAACCTTTTAAAATGTGTTTTTTTATAGAGGATGATTTTTGTTCGCTGGTATTTCTTCATGCAAGCAACATCAATTATTTAATTGCTGCAGCGTTGGGCGGCTCGGAGTCGGGACCGGTCCGCCATCGTGGATACTGAAAGGTGGCTGCAAGAACTAACTTGTGAAGCTCTTATGGAGAATGTCAGGCTAACTATCAGCTCACTAGTTTTGTTGTTCCCCCTGTTCTCCCGAGTTTCGCGGTGTTGGTCTTTTCTTTATGTTTGCCTGGTTGGTCGTGGCTTATGCCTGTAAAACTCTATGCGTTGAACTGCTGTAAGACACTGGTGGTTGCATTTAAATTAAATTTCGTTTATAGACTAATGTGACCAATTAAATTTTGCATATTCATGTTAGGAAATTTTATGGTAGATGGCTCTTACATCCTTCTTATCGTGGGGGAGGGGGCAATTGCCTCCCCAACTCACATGACCTTAATTAAACAATGGCATATTTTTTTTAAATATGCCATATCAAAAACATTGGACCGCCCTCCACCACTACTACAAAGAGTTAAAGTACACGGCGCCATGGAACAAGGGAAAAGGGAAAATTAACGAGTCCATAGTTGTGTTGCTAGTCATGATTTTTGAAGGGCCTCGTTTTCGTGTTGTGCGCGACTTTGTGGAGGATTTACTGAGCAAAATGCGAAATGGTATAGTTGGAGCGTACATGGTGCAACATCACTTTTATAAAGTTGTGGAGAGGAATAATGAACGGATTGCCATTTCATAGGGAACCTTACATGCAGTAAAAGATGTTGTATATGAATTACGAATCATGTGCCAGTCAATGTGGGATTTATGGTTGTCTCAATAGAGAGGAACCACATGACGTAGAAGGCAAAAAAATAGGAAGTGAAGAACCAAAGAAGGGGAGGTCGCAACAACAAAAGCAAAAAGTGAACAATTGAAGAAGGGGTACATATGGTAGTCACTAACTACTCCCTCCGTTCCACAATATAAGATGTTTTAGCCCTTTTCCACATTCACATACATACACATGTATGTAGAGACTTTTTAGTGTATGTGTACATTCTTTTTAGTATGAATGTAGACATGTATGTGTAAATCTTAAACATCTTACATTATGGAACGGAGAGAGTAGATAGCTAGCCTGTAATATCCTTATGTCCCCATTAATGTTCTTTCTTCTCTTTCTATGCTACATAGACCGACTATCTGTGGTATGTGATATCACGAGCACACTCTTCCTCTCCCCGGTGTTGATCTTTTGACTCTCCTTAGCTATTATGTTGCTTCGTTCTACCTCTGGAAAGGAATGGTCGTCATATCATCTCCCCTCCCTTACGTACCACATAAGCGATCATCTTATCAACCTGATCACTAACTTCTCTAGCTGAAGCATGGTGATCAGGAAAGGCAGTAACACTATGCTAATTTGTTTCTCTGCATGTGCATCATCGTCTGGAGCTATGGGGAGCGACATCCACATCACGAGGCTGCTTGACATGAGCAGAGTTCTCCTTTGAGAGGCTATTGCTGAATCTGATTTACTCAGTGCATTTAATCAACAAGGTTATTGAAACGCGTGTGTGGTGCGCGTGTGGTGCAGAGAGAGGGATAGGGTCGCGCGTGGGAGGGGAGAGAGGGTGTGCGGGTTAACTTCCAATTTTCCGAGGGAGCAAAACGGAAAAATGTAGTGCGGGCGATGGACGATAGAACGTGAGGTGGAGTTGGACGAAAGGGTTGACGTAGTGCGTGGATTGGCAGACTAAGGAACAAAATTCTTCTTTTAGATAGGAGAGAAGAGATTTTTCCGACTTGTTTTTTTGAGTGTTTAGCAAAAGTCTGTTTTCAGCCGAAGACCTTAGGCCCAATAAGAAAGCAGCTATAGCCCAACCCTAACTGGCATTATGAGCTCGTATGGGCCGAGCCAAGTTTTACCTTCGAAACAATTGCGAGCACCGGTCCAGCGTCCAGCCCTAAATAAAAAGGGAGCGTCCATTCCAGCCCCATTAATTAAAGAAACTGAAAATATTCACGGGGGCGCCTGCTCGGTAGGGCAGGGTGGGGGTGCCCGTTTTGAAATGCCACCCCCATTCCATTTCCACGCACAGAGGAGAGGGGGACGACTCAGAGCGAGGCAGCCGCCGCATCCCGTGAGGTTTCCGTTGTTCCACTCCTGCTGCTCGCGCCCGCCGCCGCCGTCGCCGCCGAGGATGGAGATCGTACGGCCCGCCGCCGCCGTGGGCTGCTCCAAGGAGCACCAGAGGATCTACGCGACTGGTTCGCCCTCGCCGACCCAGGTGCGTCGTCTCGCCCTCGACCCCCCACCCCCCGAAACCGGAGGATTCGGAGGGCGGCCCGTTTGCTGATGCATCGCTGCTTCTCCGGTGGCTGATTCCCTGGGTTTCCCTGCTGCAGATGGAGACGGCCGCGTCACGGGCGCCGACGCCACCAAGTTCTTCGCCATGTCGGGCCTCTCCCGCGCCGACCTCAAGCAGGTGAGTGAGCCGCCCTGCTGTGACCTCCAGTTACCGCTGGTGAATGTGGCTAACCAATCCTCTGCCAATCGATTCAAGGTTTGGGCGATTGCCGACTCCAGGCGGCAGGGGTTCCTCGGCTTCGGCGAGTTCGCGTCCGCGATGCAGGTTTGCGCACTCTTCCCCTCCTCTCCGTTTAGGCGCTTCATAGTTAGTTCCCCAATCTGTGCTGCTGGTAACTGAAGGTATGGCTGTGTGATGTTGATGGCTTCGTCTGTTGCAACCTGCAGCTCGTGTCTCTGGCGCAAGCGGGGAATGAGATCACCCAGGACAGCCTCAAGCGTGAAGGTTGTTGTTACTAGCTTGTTATGGTGTGCCAATGTGGGCTGTGACCTCGGCTTGATCTGTTTTTCTTCTGCGACTTTATGTCTGTGATGTCTAAAGTGGATAGCTTGTGGTGTTTTCTTGCAGACCTGATTAGCTTTGACCCGCCTGTGATGAATGGTCTTGATGAACTACTTGCTGTAAGTCTACAATCTGCTGCTTTTTTTAGATAACAGGCATTTTATTGCCCCGCTTTAAAATGTGCAGTTTATGATGTGTCATTTGAATGCATTTACTACCTCTGACACTAAGATGGCACTTTGCAATGGGTGTTTGTTTTGTAGAGATCAATGGCGATTACAAATGTAGTTCGCCCAGAAAAAAATGGTAATCGATCTGTCTACCTTCCCATATGGTAAATCGTGTTAATGGGTCATGTGTGATGCTAATAATTTTGTTATGCTCAGGCACATCTCAGGTTCAAGCACCTCTTACAAACAGCTGGTTCAGCTCAAAATCAGCAAAAAAGGTATTGGACTTATGTGTGATTTTCATTTTTAGCAAATTTTTCATCACATTGCATCTTAATTTGCTCCTTTGGGTATGTAACAACTATTGTAACTAATTGAATCATAGAACTGGTCTTTCAATTCAGAGCATGCATTTACAAACTTAATGGTTTGTATCTTTGTTTGGTGCTCTTCAGATGCAGGCGCCTCTAACAGCTGTTACTTCTGTCATTGATGGCTTAAAAAGACTCTACATTGAAAAACTGAAGCCTTTAGAAGTTGCATACCGGTTCAACGATTTTGCTACCCCATTACTGGTATACCACTTATGTTCACACCTTAGTTTCATCCTGATAGTCTTCATATGCCATTGTTCGAGATGACAATGTTCTGTGTTCTCTCATCCTGATAGTCTTCATATGCCATTATTTGCACACCATTGAATTTATTGTTCCATTTTTCAGACGAATAGTGACTTTGATGCAAAGCCAATGGTTACGCTCTTGGGTCAATATTCTACAGGGAAAACAACATTCATTAAGCACATGCTGAAAACAAGCTACCCAGGTTTGGTGCTTTCCAGACCATCTATATTAGTGGTACATTTCTCTATAGCATCAGGCCATAACTTCAGTTGGTCTATCCAATTGCAGGAGCTCATGTCGGACCAGAACCAACTACTGACAGATTTATAGTGGTCATGGTAAGTGTTGCATGAATATTGGATTTACATGCAGCAGAACAACAGATTTGTGAGATAGTTAATACTTGATCGTATTTACCTGGAGGGCTGAAAGCTGTTCATTATTTTCTGAATTACTTTTTGTTGATCGGAATTCATCAGTTCTTTCTTTTGTAAGATTTATGATGATGACATACATTGTACACACTGCTAAGTTGCAGGATTAAGATATGAACCACTGATACTAGAATATGTTCTATCCCGCTTCATCAGTTTTGTAGCATGGCTTGGGGATTTTATAACTGCTTTTGTTTCTTTCAGCAAAAACATGAATTGATGACTGCTAAAAACCGTCAACTTAGTAATAACCCAAGAGTTTGAGAAATAGTCTTTTATCATGATAGCGTCATGCCCTCATGTGCTTAGTTTGCTGAAATAGATGGGGATGCAGAAGATAATAGTTGTTTTGCTAATCCCACTCGTCATCACACTATAACTCTTCATAAAAATATCCTTTAACGGCTAGAATTAATTGCTCAATCGTACAATTTTTTTTGATGCATTTTTAAATAATATTTGCTGCTCATGTTGGGCATCAAATCTAATCAGTTTGTATTCCCTGTTTGCTGCAATTGTTAATGTACTTGTAGATTTATCCCGTTGATATCTCATACTTTTTCCCACATCAGTCAGGATCAGATGAAAGGACTGTTCCTGGTAACACAATTGCTGTCCAAGCTGATATGCCTTTCAATGGTCTTACTACATTTGGGGGTGCATTCCTATCTAAGTTCGAATGCTCTCAGATGCCACATCCTGTAAGCTTTAATCAAGACCCTCATACATGTGTGAAATCCATTCCAGATACTGATAGCTACCTTATTTTTTTGAAGCTACTAGAGCATATCACCTTGGTCGATACTCCTGGTGTTCTTTCTGGAGAAAAACAAAGGACCCAGCGTAGCTATGATTTCACTGGTGTGACTTCATGGTTTGCTGCTAAGTCTGACCTTATTCTTCTACTGTTTGATCCTCACAAGCTTGATATCAGTGATGAGTTCAAGCGTGTCATTTCATCTTTACGCGGGAATGAGGACAAAATACGTGTGGTTCTGAACAAGGCAGACCAAGTTGACACTCAGCAGGTATATATTTTCATCAAAATCTATTTGTGTGCTCCTGATACATTTGCTGTACATGTCCTCTTGACTCTTGTACACGTGATTATATAAATAAAAAAATCATTTTACTCTCATGCTGCAGCTTATGAGAGTGTATGGTGCGCTGATGTGGTCCCTCGGGAAAGTTCTAAATACACCTGAGGTTATGCGTGTCTACATTGGGTAATACTTGTCTTCTATTCTTTATCACCCTTCTCGGTAATGCTTAGTAATCTTACTTCTATAGGCTGAAGGTTGTACAGCTCTAGTACACTAACAGTAATACTACCCTTCTCGGTAATGCTTAGTAATCTTACTTCTATAGACTGAAGGTTGTACAGCTCTAGTACACTAACAGTAATACTATATTTTAAATATTTCTAGAAGACCCAAATACAGTGTGAATCCAGCCAGCACTAGGTTGTCTTGTTCTTTATTGTAACCTGAAACTCACATCCAAACCAATATTTGCAGGTCGTTCAATGACAAGCCCGTGAATGAATCAGCTGTTGGGCCAATTGGAAAGGACTTGTTTGAGAAAGAGCAGGAGGATCTCCTCGCTGACCTGGTAGACATACCTAAGAAAGCTTGTGATCGGCGGGTAAGTTATCATGTATCATAAGTCTCTGTTGTCCTTGACGAAGTGCAGAGTCTCAATATGAATGACACCATTTCCATGCGTAGGTCAACGAGTTTGTCAAGCGTGCAAGAGCTGCAAAGATCCATGCCCTCATAATTGGCCATCTGAAGAAGGAGATGCCTGCAGTGATGGGGAAAGCCAAGGCTCAGCAGCGACTAATTGACAACTTACAAGATGAATTTGCAAAGGTACCTGCCCAGATCCAGTCGTTCGAATGCAGTTCCATCGCAAAGTGGAATCAAATGGATCTCCTAATACATGATGATCTTCATGTGCTCGCATCTATATTCAAACTGTGTCCATTCTTCTCCTTCCTTTGGCACACAATGGTCTTGCCCTGATGCTCGAAATCTGTTGGAAACAGATTCAGAGGGAGTACCATCTTCCAGCCGGCGACTTCCCCGAAGTGGAGCACTTCAAGGAGGTTCTGGCCACGTACAGCATCGACAAGTTCGAGAAGATCAAGCCCAAGATGGTGCAGGCCGTGGACGACATGCTCGCCTACGACATCCCGGATCTCCTCAAGAACTTCAGCAACCCTTACCAGTGAACTTTGTTGCTGACCTCTCGTCAGTCAGTCGTAACTTGTAAGTGTTGTCAGGCAGCCATGTCTGATGCGGAAGAAGGCCAAGCCCGAGAGAGTGAGAGATCCATGCAATGATGCACGGTTATGCCTCTGCCCCTGTGTGCCAAAACTGAGAGAACGTTTTTTCACGATGTTCAGAGTTGCATCGCTGTCTGTTTCTTTTCGTCTTCCCTGCTGTATTGATGTACAACAGACACCTGCTCGACTGTCTGGGACCGATACTTGGTGGGAGGATTCAGAGTGAAACTTATATGAATCGGTAAGCTTCAGAAATTCCATATACGAAGTTTCAGATAATCATGGGTTTACTTGATAACTATGTAAGTCTGTTCCAGTGTATTTTAAACCTCGGTGGAACCATCTTATCTTAGCTGTAAGTTCAAGATCGGCGGCGGGTTAGAAGAACACAGACATTTTGTGCTGAAGTTATCTTTTGCAAAGATGGTCACCCTTCCCATCAACGTGTCACCGTTGGACTCTCAACAATCTCATCCACAAATCGCGCGCTCATTAAAATCCCGTAAAACAAACAGCGCAAGCAAGATCCACCGCACGATTCCCCTCCCACGGCACGCGCCGGCAGCGCACGGCGGCGAGGAATATGCCTCGCTAGTGGTCTGGTCGACACGGGGCTGCTGCCCACCACCACTGCGATTCCGCACCGGGAAAATCCCCATCAAGGCAACAGCACCCAGCCAGCCAACCAGCCAGCGGCAGGGAGACGGGAACGCGTCGACGGATAGGAAGGTGACGACCCGACCCGACCACCGGGACGCGGTCGGCTCAACGTGATAAACTGTTGAACCGACGCCCGGTCGTGGGCGGGCCCGCCGCGTCAGCCGGCCAGCCGACCGAACAAACAAACAGGGCGCGCACGGAGTCGCCGAGTGCGGGAGAGAGACAGACGGGCAGACCAGACGCGAGCGAGCCGAGGGAGAGGAGAAGCGGAGGACGCCGATGCGGCGCGCGAGGCCGCCGCCGGGCCCGCCGGCGCCTGGGGGCGGGGAGGAGGTGAAGTACCGCGGGGTGAGGCGGCGGCCGTCGGGGCGGTACGCGGCCGAGATCCGCAACCCGGCCAAGAAGACCCCGATCTGGCTCGGCACCTTCGACTCCGCCGAGGCCGCCGCGCGCGCCTACGACGCCGCCGCCAGGGACCTCCGCGGCGCCGCAGCCCGCACCAACTTCCCCTCCAGCGCCTCCGCCCCGGCGCCGCCGCCCCCCGTCCCTGTCACCACCGCCCCGGTGATGGCGGCCACGTCCAGCCACAGCAGCACCATCGAGTCCTGGAGCGGCGGCGGCGGCGTCCTCTTCCGCGCCGCCGCGATCGGCGGCGCCCCGCCGTCGAGGAGGACTGCCGCAGCTACTGCGGATCCTCCTCGTCCGCGCTGTGCGAGGACGGCGCCTCCCCGCCGCAGTAGACGAGGCCGTCGCCGCGCCGCCGGCCCCGCGCTCTTCCTCGTCCTCGCTGCCGTTCGATCTGAACCTGCCGGACCCCGAGGCCGCCGACGAGATGGACTGGCGCTGCGACACGCTGCTCCGCCTCTGATAGCCGTCCGCGCCGGTACTACCTTCCCGTTCTTTCACTAACGCGGAGGCGGCGGTGCTGCATACTGCCAAGTTGTGCACTTGTGCTACTACGATCTCGATAGATTTGGAATTTTTGTTCTCCTTTTACCGCTTCAGGATCTGAATATCATCTCATACTCCTATGTGATAATGTGAATAAGATTTTCATCATCATATGATCCACGTGCTGCTGCAGTTGTGTTGATAGTATCAGTTAATCAGATATGTAATGGAAGAAAGCAAAGAGAAAATTTACACGAACTTTGTTTGCTGCATCATTTGCTTCGCTAATTGTTGGCTCCTGCTTATATGTTGCTCCTGTTTTTGGTCTAAAATGCTACAAGTTGAACTGAAAGTGTGTGTTCTGAATTTGCTGCTCTGTATCTCAGCATTTCGTAGGGTAGAAGAGTTTCCACGAATACACACCACTGATCTGCACTAGAAGAATTTCACCGAACTTGGATCACCATAGCTCCCCTGATCTACACATGTCCTTGAGCACATCACACTAGAAAAAACCAGAATGAAGCAGCAGATGCACACCTCTGCTCTCAATCGCTCCGCGGTTCTTCCGCCGCCGCGCTCCTCGTCCTCGCATACATACCACTGATCTGCACTAGAAGAATTTCACCGAACTTGGATCACCATAGCTCCCCTGATCTACACATGTCCTTGAGCACATCACACTAGAAAAAACCAGAATGAAGCAGCAGATGCACACCTCTGCTCTCAATCGCTCCGCGGTTCTTCCGCCGCCGCGCTCCTCCTCGTCCTCGCATACACCACTGATCTGCACTAGAAGAATTTCACCGAACTTGGATCACCATAGCTCCCCTGATCTACACATGTCCTTGAGCACATCACACTAGAAAAAACCAGAATGAAGCAGCAGATGCACACCTCTGCTCTCAATCGCTCTGCAGTTCTTCCGCCGCCGTGCCCCGTGCTCCTCCTCGTCCTTGCTGCCGTTCGATCTGAACCTGCTGGATCCCGCGGCCGACGACAAGATGGACTGGCGCTGTGACATGCCGCTCCGCCTCTGAATCTCCAATAGCCTCCAGCGACGGTACTCGCCTTGCCTACTAGGGTTCGGTTGCCGGATTCCGCTGCATACTTGCCAAGTGCTGCTATCTTGATAGACTTTGAAATTTTTGCTCTCTGTTTGACCACTGAAGATCTGAATATCTGATACTCCTATGCGATCATGTCAATAAAATCATCATGTCATGCAATCCACGGGAAAAAAATTACTGATATGTTTGCCCTTTGTCTGCTGTTCTTATGTTGATCGTGTTACCAGTTATAGCTATGTAATGGAAGAAACGAAGAGAAAAAATTACATGTAACCTCAGTAGCTGCTCCTTCATGTGATTTAGTAAATTGTTGGCAGCTGCTTTAGTACATTAATAGAGAAGTATTTTTCTGCTAAGCGAAAGAGAAGTTTGGATTCGGTTGTCAATATTTGGAAAGGCAATGTTTCAATTGTGTTGGCTAAAGAGGCCCAGCTGAAGTGGTAAGTTGAAAGTGTCTGGTCTTAATTTTCTGTTCTTCATGTTAGCAATGTGTTAGCTTAAGTCAGAAAGCATTTGGTAAGAGCAATCGCTGCACCACTCCTGTGGTCGTCCTGCCGACATGGTACGCCACTGATCTGCATTAGAAGAATCTCTCGGAGTATGGATCATGATCCTTCTCTGATGTACACTTGTTCTTGAGCAATATACCATACTAGAAAAAAACCAAAATGAAGCAGCAGATGCACTCTCTGTTATGAACCTCTCTTGCATGTCTTCCCCTTCAGTATGGTCATGTCCGTAGTGGTCGTTGCCAGCCAGAAGGGCTTTTCCATTGTTATGTTGCATTCTTGCTTCTACCGCCTTACTTGAATTAAACCCAATTGCTTTCTCTGTCTCGAGGTCCATTTTCTATGGTGCTAATCTGAAATCTCGAGGTCACAGAGGAAGCTAGGTTAGAAAAGAGTGTACCCCAGTCGTACAGTACAACAGAGATCTGTGAAGCTCCTCTGAGCAACGATTTCCACAGATAGTGGCAGGTCAAAAATGGAGTGGAGATTTTTTTGGCTCCGAGCTCCCTCTAGTAAAAATAAATAAATCAAAAATCATATTTATGAGTTTTAAAAAGAATTTAAAAAAATCTGGTTGTAGCCAATGGCATATGCCACAGCCTTACAAAATATCAAGTTCAAATATTTTGTATTTTGTGTTTTTTTTTACAAAAGTGTATCTATTTATGCATATTTTCAAACTCTAAATTTTATCAAATTTTGTTATTTTTGTGTAGCTCATAATATAAATTATTTGAAATTAATATTTTGCATGTTTGTGGGATAAACCATTGCCGACATCCGAAAGTTTTTTTCAGTTTTTTTCTAAAACTCAGAAATATGATTTTTCGATTTTTTTTAACTGCAGCGAGTCCTGGAGCTCGGGAGACGAAATCACTCTCCGGTTGAAATGGATTGATCCCCATCTCTAAGACCGGCCACACTGTGGCGTCGATTCATACAAAAATTTGTCAGATTTAGGAACCGGTTGGTGTTTGCCACAATGTGTTAAGCGCTTTAGTTTTTCATGTGGGACCTATACCATTCTCTCTCTTCAGCTAGTCCTAGTCTTTTTACGTGAGAAACTATCCTCTTGCATGTCAACCTGCACTACACCAGAGCAAAGAAATGTTAATTAAAGGCTAGGAACCGCACCACAATCTTGAACCGCTTTTCTCATCTGACAACTTTGAACCGATGCCCACAGTGTATAGAACCGGATCAATTGGGCCTTGGAATCGCTTTTGTTACACAGTGTGGTTGGTCTTAAGTACTCACATGTTGCGCCTTTTCTTGGTTAGTTCGAGCGGTTTTTTTGTTTTTGTTTTGAGGGGAAGTTCGAGCGGGTGGAAAGTAGAGCGGAAGGCAAAAGCAGAGTACCTGCTGAAACAATATCCAAATAGAGCCTTGCTGGGCTGGGTCGGGCCTTGCTGGGCTGAGGTGGACGTAGTGGTACCGGGCCTGCCTTTCCCTCTCCCTTGGAGACAAGCCAACGTCGCAAATCTGGCAGTCTCAAAAAAAAAAAAAAAGGCATAATCCACTGAAATGCCCAACCGACGAGGAGAGCGAGCATACAAAACCTCACACGGAGACTTCCCCAGCGTTGAATGCATGCTGGTGTGTACACGTATTTTGGTAGCGACAACCAGCAGGGGCGGAGGCAGGAAATATAAATAAGGGGGGCCGGTGAAAGTTTTTTTCCCTCTTCTTGCCAATTGTTGGGGAGGGCCAAAGTATTAAAATGCAAACTTTTGAGGAGTTTTTAGAAAAAAAACTACGGGGTGTATTGTAATTTTCTGCATGTTAGGGGGGGGGCAGAGCCCCTACTGGTCCCCCTGTCTCTGCCACTGACAACCAGTGAAACCATTTGATTGGGCAAGCGTGACAGAAACAATGCAAACATCCTTCTAACCAGGAACCACTTGTCAGTTCTGAGATTTTTGGGGGCCCATAGAGCGAAAATAGAACTACGGGTTCCTTAATATAACCATTAGTATAATAGTCAATATACGCAATATGGACTGTTTATAGAAAAATTAGAGTGCATCGAAAAGCTATAGTCAACTCCTCTGGATTTCTTAAAAGTGATCATATTACTCTGAGAAATTCAAGGGAAATTGTATCAAGCATTCAAATCGCTTTTTCTTTTCTCACTGTGTGATGGACACCTTCTAGACTACATAACCATGATACAAATTAAAAGCCAATTGGTAGCTAAAATTAGGGCATAGACTATCCATACCAAAGAACTAGAGACATAACAAATATATAACTTATGTCGTTTTCTCCGATCTTCTCGAGGGTTACGGTCTGTGGTCATCCTTGGGCGAACGACAGTCTCACAGAACGAATTATCAAGGAAAGGAAGAATTGCGGTTTTATATTAGTAGTCGCCGGGTTGGACTGCTAAACTGGGCACCAGATGAGAGCGTCGCTATTCTATTCGCCATATCGCAGGATTGGCATCTGAGGCGGAGCTTGGGTCAAATGGCTGAGGGTGGGGCGGGGGTGGGGGTGGGGGTGGGGTGCAAATTGGCCAAATATTACTGAGTTTTAGGGACAAATGAACCAAACAGTACTGATTTTTGGCTAAAATTTTCATGGGCTGGGGGAGGGGGCGACCCCCACCCCCAACGTCACCGACCTGCACGCGTATCTACGGTACTCAAAACGAGGTCTCCCGACCGAATGTCTCTCTCTCGCGTACACCGACGCATGTGTGTTTCTCGAAAGAAATAAATGCATACATGTGCGACGTGCTCGTTCCGATCACACATGCACGTGAGTATGCGCGTTGTTGGACTAGTGCTTGTGCGAGCGTGGATGGACTAGGACGTACCGATCACACATACACGCCAACGTCGCGCACATACATTGAGGAGGCATGTTGGGCCAGTATTGGGGGCTGTGCTAATTGGCAAAATAATACTGAGTTTTACAGGATGAACCAAATAGTACTGATTTTTGGCTAAATTTTCATGGGGGGGGGGGGGGGGGGGGGGGGGGGGGGGCGCCACACATAGCTCCACCATGATTAACATCAAATCGTAGTGTCGTCGTGGAACTGGGTTTGGACACAAACTCCTATCTTAGGTGAGCGGAATGTCGTGCATTGTTAAGTAGTTCCCGCAAATCATCTACAGCGTGCTGGACCTAGGACCTAGAATACGTCTAGGGTGGACGCAAAGCTCGAGGCGAGGCTCGGGCTCGACAAGGCTCGGCTCTGGCTCGACTCGGCTCGAAGGTAGGACAAGCCAAGCCTAAACCTACTGGGCAGGGCTCAAGGCTCGACAAGCCGGCTCGGTGAAGCTCGCAAGCCGGCTCGAAGGCTTGATGAAAAATGAAAATTTGATATGACATTTGCTAAAAATGTAACAATTCACAATTATAATCAACAATAGAGCATGAATATATTCATAACATCGTCTAATAAGTTTCACAAAGTATCAACTAACCATAACAGTGGCATACACAACAAGTTCACCACACAAATACATGCACTTGTCCAATATTCATATACATCACAAACACGTGCACTTAGTTCAACAAATAGAACACGCCATCTCCACAGAATAGACGTCGAATTAATTCCCCCAACTGAAAATAGGATTAAACCAATTAAACATAAGAGATGATTACTCTGTGATTTAGTATCCCACTCAAAACAAATTAAAGAGAAAACAACATTAAGCTATTCTGAGAAATTACAGGAAGTGTGCGAGAAAAAATATTTGTAGAATTAATAGGATCACATGCACCGCACTGTATTCCATTGCTCTGTACATGTTCTCATCTTTAAAAAGGAAAAACGGAGTTTCTGTGCTTGAACGAGTATAGCAACAGGAATAGGATGCTACTTCGGATTCTGTGCCATACTGTAGTGGCCTTGGTGCCAAATGAAAAACATGCAACGGATTTAGCTGTCCAAGCGATTCGTACCAGCCAGAGAAGAGGAGCGGCGTCAGAGGAGGAGCGGCGCCAGTCGAGCATCAGCGGAGAATGCTGATGGAACAGAGAAGATGTTGGGCAAGAGGGGCGCTGCGCCCCTGGCCGGGATGGCGGAATAGGAGATCGGAGGAGCAGGCGGCTGAGACGCGGTAGACGCCGGCGAATCACCACGGCGCCGACATACACAGGAGCGACGGGTTCAGAACGACATGGAAAGGGAATTGAAGAACTCCCTATGTTTACTGGCTGGGATGTACCAGACGGCTCGCGAGCTGGCTGAGCCGAGCCTCGAGCCCAGCGAGCTGAGCCACGAGCCCGTTTCTGGGAAACGTTTCAGTGCCAAGCCGAGCCAGACTCGGCTCGAGTTTTTACGAGCCTGACCGAGCCGAGCCTCGAGCCGGCTCGGCTCGACTCGATTCCACCCCTAAATATGTCATTAGAAAGGCTTAGGTGTAGGATGGTGAACATGGCCGATCCAAACATATTTTTGGACCCAAGTGCGAATTAAAATTAATATATTTATAGTAAAATTTTATACTTATTTGTGCATTAGTTTTATCATACTAAAATCTTAACAAGTATAGTTTTGTATCAACTAGTTTTCATAGTTAACCACGGTTCGATCGAGTATATAAAAAAAATGTGTTATGGCGTCTGTTATTAAACAAGTTCACCCTTATTGTTTTTTCACAATCACATAACTTATAGAGTGTTTAAGTATATATATATATATTTGTGTGTGTGTGTGTGTGTGTCTATTTTAATATCTTAACATCATGGTAGAGAGATCTAAAGTGTACGGTCGAATAAATAAATATATTTATGTTCTCTTATTACTTTTAGAAATCGAGGAAAATTTATCAAGTCATCATATCGTTTCTTGCTTTTTTTAGTGTGTGGCGGACACTTCTAGACTACATAACCATGATAATGGCTTAAAATCAATTGTTAACTACAATTAGGGCATAGACTATTCATACTAAATAATTAGAAAGATTAGAAATGTGAACTTCTGCCGTTTCTCCGATATTCACTAGGGCATTGCGGCCGACAACCATCATTGGGCGGCCGACGGTCTCACAGAACTAGGGGTGTAAACGGATAGGATAATTTCCGTACCGTATTCGACTTTAAAACCGTTTTGAACAATCCATATCCGGTTTTAAGAAATCCGACGGATAAGGATATCCGATTTCGAATTTTACAACCGGATATGGTATAGGATATGGTATGTTAAATACCCTAAAATATGGATTATCCGAAAATTAAATAGGATAATCCGATGATTTTAATCCGAATAATCCGATTTTATACCAATTAGATTTGGCGTTATGTCTGACCATCAGTCCGCGGGCTGGAGATACGAAGAACTCATCATCAGTTGCGTCCGAGTACGACGAAAAAGCTCTTTCCAAAAAGCATTGGTGAAAATACGATCACGGTCTAATACAATCAACTCAGGCATGCCATGAAGCTTTTGAATATTATCCATAAATGCGATGATAGAAGCAGTAGAGGGGTGAGATTGGCCAACAAAGTATGCACTCGATGAAGTATGCCACGATGCTTCTAGAACCAGGCAATGGTTGTGAACGGGTGAGACTGGCCAACAATGTATGCACTCTATTGGGAGCGCCGTTGGAGGTACCCAACACAATAGGACAACAACGCGTGCCAACATTCTAAATAGCGTCCATCCGAAGCAGTAGTCAAACCGTCTATTGGATGCGCCGACAGAGATACACATGTTGTGCTAATTTTTTTTAAATAATACACGAAAATTATTTAATTCTGGAAATAATACGTAAATTTTTTTTTTTACAAAAATATTATCCAGTCGTCCTTGGCGAAACCGACAGGTTCCTTGTCGTCCTTGGCGAAGCCGACTAGTGCCTTGTCGTCTTTGGGGAAGACGACTAGTGGCGTGTAGTGACAAAAACACGCCACTGGTAATATTTACTAGTGGCGTGCACTAACATATAACGCCACTGATAAGACATACACGCCACTGGTACGCCACCAAGGACTACAGGCACCTACTTGTCTTCGCCAACAACGACAGGCACCTGTCGGCTTCAGCAAAACCGATTGGAGAATATTTTTGAAAAAAATAAATTTTGCGTAATATTTCCAGAATTAAATAATTTTCGTGTATTATTTAAAAAAAATTAGCCACATGTTGTTGCAAACTTCGGGAGGGACTATGAGAGGAGTCTAGAGTAATTACAGCTTGAAAGGCGCGTATGGTGAGGACCCCACAAGTCGCGGCTACGATGAAGAAGCGTAGCGTTTAGAGCATTCCACATGAATTACACGGATTTGTTAAAAGGTAAAACATGAACTGCGTGGAGTGAAAAGTACGGCCGAATTGAGGACAGGGGTCGGCAGCGTTGAAGTATAACACGTACCATTTGAGTGAAAACATTCCATGTAAGTCCGATGTTGCATCTTCTACGGAGTACAAATTTACGTGTAACACCTATTGGAGATGCACTAAATTGGTAGGCGTACCATTTGAGTGAAAATATACATCACCAAAATTGTACTCACTCTGTCCACAAAAGGAATTTATATGTATCTACATACAAATTTGGTCTAGGTTGAGACATCCTTTTGTGTACGGAGGGAGTAGTTGTAACGGACCAAGCAAGAAGAGTCGTTTTTGCTGAACTTTATATGCAAGTGCATGTGCATTATTACAAGCCAAAACCCCATCAATGTCGACGCAATGGCAGAAGCCGAAGATCTATGGGAGTCGGCATCGTGGAAGGACTGCGACATAGCACAGCTGGATAGCTCCGTCTCCTCCGTGCTATCGGAACTACGCATCCAAGAACCAGATGTACACGTCGTCTCCGTCTCCGTGCCGACCTCTGCCCAGCTACCGCCAGCAGCGGCAGCGTTCCGTCGTTGTCCGTGCCGCGCTCTGCTGCTGGCAGCGATTGGTCCTGGTTATGGCTTACCGTCGGCATTGGAGCGTCGGCAGCTCTGTGCTACGCGGCGTGGAGGCACTACAACCGCAGTACGTGCCTGCGCACCTACGGCCGGGACATGACGGCCTTGGCCGGCGAGACGGACCCGCTGATCGGCCGCGACGACGAGATCGACCGCCTCGTCTGCATCCTCTGCCGCCGGACCAAGAACTGCTCCGCGCTCGTCGGCGCCGCGGGGGTCGGCAAGACGGCCATCGCCGAGGGCCTCGCCCAGCGAATAGCCGCGGGGAAGGTCCCCGAGGCGCTCGCCGGAGCGCGCGTCGTGGAGGTCGACCTCGCGGCGATGGTGGCCGGGACGAGGCTCCGCGGGCCGCGGCATGTTCGAGGAGCGCATGAAGAACGTGATCAAGCAGGCGGAGGACGCCAACGGGAAGGTGATCCTGTTCTTCGACGAGATGCACACGATTCTTGACGCCGGGAGCTCGCGGGTTTCGGACAGCGGCAACATGCTGAAGCCGGCGTTGGCCCGCGGCCGCATCCCCTGTGTGGGCGCCACGACCTACGACGAATATCGTAAGTACATCGAGAAGGATCCGGCGCTCGAGCGGCGTTTCCAGAAGGTGCACATGGAGGAGCCGAGCTCGGAGGCCACCGTTGCCATTCTGCAAGGGCTCAAGCGGCGGTACCAGAAGCACCATGGCTTGAAAATTCAGGATGATGCTCTCGTCGCCGCCGCGCACTTAGCTTCCCGCTACGTCACCGATCGTCAGTTTCCCGACAAAGCAATCGATCTGATCGACGAGGCGTGTTCCACCAAAAAGCTCCAGTCCGGCTGCGAACAAGATGAGAAGAAACTAACTGTTGGTCCAGATGATATTGCACAGGTAGGTCAGAGTTTCATATTTTTTAAGTGAGTACTTTTGATTGTTTCAATCATTCTCATGTTGTTGTTTGGATTCATGTTATTAGGTTGTCAGTCGATGGACTGGGATTCCTGTCACTACACTTAATCAAGATGAGAAGCATAGGTTGATCCACCTACCTGAAAGATTGTCAAAATGAAGCGGTCGATTCGGTTTCACAAGCATTGCTACGTTCCAGGGTCGGCCTTCGTCAGTCTAGCCAACCAATTGGGTGTTTCCTCTTTTTAGGCTCGACCGGCGTGGGAAAGACAGAGCTTGCAAAAGCTTTGGCCGATCAATTATTTGGGCGCGAGAAAATGTTGGTTCGTTTCGATATGTCTGAATATGTTACGGCTGGATCCGTGTATCGTCTCATCGGAGCACCT
The DNA here is from genome assembly GCA_947311845.1 of Poa pratensis. Classification (NCBI taxonomy): domain Eukaryota; kingdom Viridiplantae; phylum Streptophyta; class Magnoliopsida; order Poales; family Poaceae; genus Poa; species Poa pratensis. The sequence continues at coordinate 23,093,586 of CAMZMU010000034.1, read as the reverse complement.
CCAAGGTTTTGAACAGCACCTTAAACCTACCATGCATCGTGTTTAGTTAGTTTGAGTGTTTGACTGATCTTAATTTTCAACAGCTATATTGGCCATGATGATGGTGGCAAACTGACTGAGAAAGTGAGGAGACGCCCTTACAATGTCATTCTTTTTGATGAGGTCGAGAAGGCAGATCCCTCAGTATTCAATATTTTTCTTCAACTCCTCGATGATGGTATCTTAACTGATGGTAAAGGTCGGACCGTAGATTTCAAAAATACCATCGTCATCATGACCTCAAATCTAGGAGCAGAACATCTAGTGACAAAAATGGTTGGCGAAAGTGCACAGGGCCTTCTCACGAAGCAGGTTTGTGAATCCCAAAATGCCATGTATAGACCAAAGTATAGGTAACCTCTTTATTTTTACACATGCATACTTGTTGGTGCAGGTTCAAGAATACTTCAAGCCGGAGTTTCTTAACAGATTAAGTGAGCTTGTGATATTCCAGCCTCTTTCACTCAACAAGCTAAAACAGATTGTGCAAATACAGATGAATAGTGTTGTTGCCGTAGCAGTTGAAAGGGGTATCTCTGTATCTGCGAGTGATGCCGTGTTGGATGTTATTTTGTCAGAATCATATAACCCAGTGAGTAAAATTTATTTTCCAAACCATTGCACAATTAGACTCCCATTCACATGACCCTTGCAATTAATTTTTCTACCTCTTTGTATGTTTTGCTAACCACGTATGTTTTGCCTTTTAACTTTTGGAACTATTTCCTCACACTGTGGGGATGGTTCCAAATTCATCAAAAGTGGGAACCGGAGCAAGTAGGTGCTCCGATGCCAAATTGAGATGATGAATAAATAAGTAGTTGTTTGCATGTAGCCCAAAGATGTGGAGAGAAATGATTGGATGAGAGGTACTAGAGGAGGGGTCCCACCTTTGAAATTTGGCAACTAAGCACGTTGTGGAGGAATTAGTAATTTGGCATTGTAGCTATATTGCAGTATGTGCCAGATTTGGCGAGGCATACGCTGTGGCTGCCCTAAGAAGGTGGATTGAGAAGAACGTGATGACAAAGCTATGTGATATGCTGGTTAAAGGAGAAGCAATGGAAGGCTCGGCAATCTCAATTGATGCTACCGACAACAGGAAAGGGCTTAACTATGAAGTGTCAAGGCAAGAGCCTAGCCCTCGGTGAATCAGCAAAAACGAGGATTGGTGGCCATACATGTATCATGGCGGGCTACCATTGCTGCTGCAGTTAGTTACATGTAAAACATCCGGCATTTGGAGAATTGGTTGCTATCTATATATATTCACCAAACTTTCAGTTAGCATGCTTGTCATAGGATTACTACTTGTTTGGCTCCTACTCCTTCCACTTCCACTATTGCCAACCATCACAACAAATCGAACGATCCAATGATGTGCTGTTTGGCTTAAGTAGCATAGAACATATTCATCTCAGGCACATATTGTTTCATCGTAGTGTGACAAAGGTTTGACATTACTATCCCAGTTCCGGAAAAAATACATTTCCCTTCAGTACTTCTTATGTGTCGACGAGAATATGTGGGTTTGGCTCGGCCTCCCGCTTCTCCTGGGTCGTGCAGCCTGATGGGCCGCTTGATGCTGGGCGGTTGCCTGTTCCTGGTTCGGCCTTCTCTCCTGGTGGTCTAGGTGTCGCAAACTCTATATATCGCTCTTTGCGAGTCGTACTATCGCCTCGCCCGCGTACATTTTCCTGCTGGACCAGCCCATCAAGTAGTTCTCAATAGAGAAAAGGTACGGAAACATGATGGCGTCGGTGAGGTTCGAACTTGGCACCTCAGTTTTGGAAATAATTATTTTTTGAAAATGGTTCCAATATTTTAAAATTGTTCGGATTTAAAAAATGGTTTCGATTAGCTGAAAATGGTTCCGGTTTTTGAAAATGTTTACGATTTTTTATTTTTTTAAAATGGTTCTGATTTAGAAAATGGTTCAGATTAAAATAATGGTTCTGATTTTCCAAAAATGTTTCCTATTTTTTAAATGGTTCGGATTACAAAATTGTTTATTTGAATAAATGGTTCTGATTTTTTAAAATGGTTCAGATTAATAGGTGGTTCTGATTTTTGAAAATGGTTCCGATGTTTAAAGAATGGTCCTTTTTTGAAAATGGTTCCGAATTTTGAAAATGTTTCTGTTTTCTGAAAATGGTTCTGATTTTTGAAAATTGTTTCGATTTTAAGAAATGGTTCTGTTTTTTGGAAATGGTTCTAACTTTTTTTAAATGGTTCTGATTTTTGAGAAATGGTTCTTTTTTTTAAATGGTTATTTTTCTAAAATGGTTCTGGAAGACAGAAAATGGTTCCAATTTTAGAAAATGTACCTTTTTTGAAAATGGTTCAGTTTTGCAAATGGTTCATTTTTTTAAATTGTTCCGATTTTGGAAAATGTACATTTTTAAAATGTTTGTTTTAATATTCATTTTTAAAAAGTTCAGATTTTTTAAAATGGTTCCATTTTCAAAGAAAACTTGTTCATACTCTGAGAAAAACGAAGAAACAACAACAGAGAACGCTCGAAACGTAGCGACCACAAAAGAATGGGTCGAGCGGAATTGATCGACCGTTGCGGAAGCTTGCAGAGCCTTCGCGTCGACCGCTCGTACGTAGGCGAGTCGTACCGTACAACTCGCTGAAGGCGATAGGTATGGGGTCCCCTGGGTGCAGACGCCAAATTCTATTTGCCGCCTTTTGGGGCGCGGGAGGCACACGGCCCGCCTGTTTTACGTTTTTTCTCTTTTCGTTTTTGTTTTTTCCTTTTCTTTTTCTGCTTTCTTTTTCTGTTTTCTGTTTTCTAAATGTTTTTTTCTGAAAAATTTAATATGATATTTGTTGAAACTTGAAAAATGTTCAAGTTTGAAATTTGTTCCCGTTCTTACCTGTCACCCTTACCCATAATCATCAACGGGTACAACTTTTTCCCATACTCATCGCCCGACAGGGTAGAGGTTCCCGCGGGTAAAAATATCCATGTTTAAAACACGTCGAATTGAGCAGAAAATAGTCGTAAATATAACACATAACTCATCTAGAAGAGATCTGTTTGTTGTTTTGCTCTATAGGGAGTCGAGACGTGATCACGTGAATTGGATATATTAGATATGATATCAGGGATAACAAATTCATCGGTATTGTGAGACAGTCACCGGGTGGTCTGCCATCCGTGGAGGCTGTAGTGAGCAATCTCTGCCTATATATGTCACACAACATACATTATCTGTGAAGATCGTGTCCTCCTGCATAGACCCTACTCATGCATTTGTGCATGAAGTTAAGACTCACTTGTCAAATATTAGATTGCAACATGAGTACGCGGATATGGGCTATACGATCCCATACTCGTACCCTCTCTACCCGATGGGTTTGATATTTTTCAATTTTCGTACATATGGGTAATTTTTTATCCCATATCCTTACCTAATAGGGTTTTTACATGCAGGGTAAAAGAGGAATGGGTACCCATTGTCATCCCTAAGTACATGCCCTTATATGTCCCAGCTAATCCCTTGCACCGGCCCCCAGTTATTATTCTGGGAAATCAAGATGATATTCTGTCGCATGCGACATCTATGAGCAGCGATATCCCTTCAAGGTCGTTTGGTACCAATCATTTCAAGATGGAATCATGGAATTCATTTGTGATTCCATGCTCAACCTGTTTGGCTGGCATGGAGTTGACATGTCATTTCATTTGGAATTCCAGCAAATGCCTATTGTGCCATCATTTCATTTCTGTCAAATAAAATGAAATGATGGTGCCAAACGAGCTCTTCATGTATTTGAGGCTTGTTCGTGGATTTGACGAAAGAGCAGGCCATTCGGGACATCTGACCACTACCGTATTGAAGTTTTGAGTACCGGGAAAGGAAGCCGGATTGACTCCTGGCTGGTGCTGCCAGGTCGGGGTGCTAGGAAAACCGCAAATGTCGAGGAGGGAGAAAGTAATCAAGACTTCTCCGAATGAAAGTCCTATCTCACTTTCCTTGCATATATTTCTATGTCGATCTCTCTACGCTCTACACTAAAGTTGCATGTCTAAGTGTTTTACTCCTCCCTATCGTTTCGTCTGAACTAATTTGTTAGTGCTGAAATATTTACTATTTATTTTACTACTCCCTCGGATCCGTTATAATAGTCGTGGGAAACTAAGGTGAGCAGTACAAGCGTTATGTACAACCTCCGAATCTTTTTCTGGATCGGAGGAAGTAATTCTTAATAGTGTTCACTGTTCACAATGGCCTTTGACATGCAGGCAAGATAAAATCAGAACTATTGCAGCCCCACACACTCATATACATGTATGTATGATGCAGAGACGTTAAAATTAGCATCGTCTTTTTTTTGCAGGTAAAATATTAGAATCATGCTGCAAAGAAATGGAGTTGTAACAACAATATTACTGTGCATCTACCAGAGAAGATGTCATTCCCCAAGTCTGAAGGTCGTTCCTTAATGCACATTTGTATGCTGCCAATCATCGCATTTTGTACTAAATGAACATACTTCCATACAATTATATTTGATGGAATGATATTTTTTTTACGGATTTGCTATTTTATAGATGTCTGGTTTTATGTCCTTGTCTTGACTTTTCGGACACACAATGATGTGACAAGACCTGTAATATTGTCGCGGTTCCTTGTTTTTGACCGAAAGTGAAAGATGCAAAGAGAAGTCCAACACTACCAAGCTCAGCCTCCTTGGACGAGTAAGAGCCAAAGACGGAGCTCGAAGCCGAAGCGACAACGATGATGGATGCGAGGAAGAAACATAGGTTTGGGGGCAAGGGCACGTTGGTTCCTAAGATTCTCGAGTGCTTCCAGGACTTGGAGGGATGACCGGTGGTTGGTGGCGGAATAACGGAAAGTGCGAGCGGTTAGGATGATCGACAATATATTGCGGTAGTGCCGCTGACTGATGGGAAGGCATGAAAATTTGTGTGGCCCGTGTCAAAATGCCGCTTTCAGGTATGAGTGAACTTTGCGCCCTTTTACTTTATGGTTATTCTCTGCAAAGTTACCTCAAAGGGAGAAGATGGCACCGACCAACGCAAAAAACATATAAAAGAACCAAACACTTAGCAAGATATATATGATTTAAATTAAGTTCTTTAGAAGCCACTCTTAATGTATGTTCATAAAATATAACAACCATTTCATCAATGCTTCTAAATATCAGCTACCGCCCCGCTGCAACGCACGGGCATTTAGCTTGTATAGATGATTGTAGCGAACTAATATTGTTCCTAGAGTTGGCCAGTTGGTAACCATCGCAACTATCTAATTGATGGATCTTTCTTTTGCACACCCCAAGTGGGTTATAAATAATCATTATTGCTCGTTTATACTAAACTTTTTTATTTTTCATAACCCATGTTGTTGCTATTGATCTACATTTCTATATATTTTATTATAGTATTATTTTCGGGTGTAAATGACAGAATTGTCAATAACATCATAGTCTTATAAATATAATATATATATTTTTCACATAACACTAATATTTATTATTACAAAAATATTTGTGCTAAATTCAATAATTATTTTGTCAACTTTGGGAAGTTCAATAAAATGTTTTATTACAACTAATAGCACACTAGTTTTAATTATAGCAAATTTATCACGTTAATCCATAAAATGAGTTAGGGCTTGTTAATGTGTTGGCGATTTTATATATGTCCTTATCTATATCATTCTTAGTTATCTAAGGCTTTGTTAGAGTGCTTTAAATTGTATGTATCAATGTTAGCTAGGTGTAACTAAATATACTTCTAGAGTGTATGAGATGTCAACAAGTAGGTTATCCTCGAGCAACCTGTGCTCTCTCTTGCTGGCGGTGTTTTTTTCATTGTAAAACACACCAATATTTTATTGAGGATAATGGTTGGGCATAAAACACCAAAGACGGCGGGTGATATCCCAGCCTCTTTCATTCAGCAAGCTAAAGCAGATTGTGAAAGTACAGACTGATAGTGTTGTTGCCGTAGCAGTCGAAAGGGGGCATCTCTGTATTTGCACATTAAGTTGCGTTGGATGTTATTTTCTCAGAATCATACAACCCGGTGAGTACAATTTATTTTCCGAACTAGTGCAAAATTAGGCTCCCATTCACATGACCCATACAAAGTTTTTTTGATCTACCTCTTTGTATGTTTTGGTAACCATGCATGCTTGGTCTCTGGTAGATGTATGGCGCAAGGCCCATAAGAAGGTGGATCGAGAAGAACGTGATGACAAAGCTATTTGATATGTTGCTTAAGGAGAAGCCATGGAAGGCTCGACAATCTCCATTGATGTTACAGACAACAGGAAAGGGCTGAAGTACGAACTGTCAACTGTCAAGGCAAGAGCCTAACCCTCGGTGAATCAGCAGAAAAGACGATTGGTGGTGATAAATGTAGTGTCATGGTTGGCTACCATTGTTGTCGCAGTTAGTTACATGTAAGACATTCGGCATTTTGACACTTTATTGGTAGTTGTATATGTTCACCAAACTTTCAGTTATCATGCCTCTCAGAGGATTACTACTTGTTTGGCTCCTACTCCCCTGATCTCAGGCTCGCTCGTCATTGGGTAGTTTCCGATAGTTCTATCACCATTCCAGACTCTTCGCATATAGAGAACTCGAAGGTGGTCGATGTAATAGAGCAGGCCTAAGGCCATTACGTACTTTGTTTGTTTAAGATTGCCAACCAGCACAACAAATCGAACGATTCGATGATGTGCTGTTTTGGCTGAGTAGCATGGAACACATTCATCTCAGGCACATCCTTTTTCATCCTTTACATTAGTTTCAGGAAAAATACATATAATACAGTTCGCTTCAGTAGTTATTTTTGTGAGGATATTCAGTAGCTCTCATGTGTCCACGAGAACATGTGGGTTTTGGCTCGGCCTCCTGCTTCTCCTATGCCGTGCGGCCTGTTGGGCGGAATCACAAAAAAAATCTTTACCAACTGAACTAGACAACGAGGAATACGATGTCGTGCATGATGTACAGCTTATCTCTTATCTAGTTAAGGAGGTTTTGGAGGTCGATACGAGAGAAGTAGAGTTTGGGAGCATGATATGCAGTCTCAAAGGTACCACTCGTAAATCCAAATATATGTCCTAAAAAAAATCTCGACCTCAAAGAGGTCTAAACTGAAATCGCCCAAAATTGTTTCACCATGAATTGCATATTTTTTAATAGCAGAGATCTAGGTGATCTGGCTAAACATCAACACATTTTTTATTCTGCGAATGACCATAAATTAGTTTTGTGGTAATTACAGACATGGGGAAAGCAAACCTTTGAAGATATATTCTAGATGGACTTGTAGGAGGTTTAGATTATTGTTGGCATTGAATTGCCCCAAAGGGAGATGCGAAGGAATTTTGTTGGTGTTAATACCACATCCATGGATTTGATGGACACTACTGAAGGTTATTCTAATGTCAAATTCCATCTTCAAAATAAGATTAACAATTTTAAGTGGAGTCGCATTGTCGTCTATGTGGTTGCGCAAGCTGGTATGTTGAAGAGATAATACGTATCCTATGATAATTGGTGGGAATTTTAATATCCGATATCAACAGGATAAAAATGTACGATAGGTATGATGGTCGTTGACCTTTTCTTTTTAATGTTATAATTGACATTTTAGATTTGACAGATGTGGTGTTTTCTAGCCATCAATACACTTGGGAAAACAAGCTACCAACTCCGATTTTTGAGAAGCTTGACAGGTTACTCATGACGAGCGGGTGAGAATTAAGGTTCCCTCTCGTCTCGACTTTTGAGAAGCTTGACACGGTACTCAAGTAATCTTGTTGACTTGTGTTTGAGAGGAGTTCATCTTTCGTTAATTTGGATATACAAAACATAACTCGCTTGAGGTTGTCGGATTGTCCTAAATTTCTACTAATAGAGATGTGTTTTTGATATCCAAGTTATCTTGTTGTTTTACTTGAACATATCAAAATTCAATAGTCTCTTCAAGGAATGCCTAGTGCACTTTATTTATTGGAAAGCAGAGTTACACCGTTTATTACGAATGGTAAGATGAAACCCGGAGGGTCACCATCATGTCGCCTATGTTTGTTTCATTTTTGCTTAAAAACTGGGGGTCTTGTTTTTGTTTACCATTTTGCTCGGTGCCTATTTTGAGCCCACCCTCTATTTTTATCCTGCATTCTCCACAGAATATACACCTGCTTGTGTTTGTCTATGATAATGGAAATCGATCCAGGTATGATCGCTTGGAAAGAAAGAAGAAAGAATTACTGAAAGAAAGAAGAAGAAATATGGAAAGAGGTCAGAAAGTTTTCCTCTGCTTACTTGTGCTAGGATCAACGAGCCTGGTTGAGCTCCCCGTTGCATAAATTTTTTGTAAGGCGGACCATGACCAGGTCAGAGCGGCCAAAACGAATTGCCCACCAACCTCTGAAAATCTCAACTCTGACCACAGATGCACTTTGAGAGTCTGCACGGGGAGATCCAACGTCTTGCTTCCGCCGGCTCCCACTGACGCCTACCCTGTTTCCCGCACCGGCACACGGGTTTCGGCCCAAAACCATCGAAGTTTGCCGCATCTCGTCGTTCCCGCGCTCACACGACCCACCAACCATGGCCAAATCCACGGCGCGCCTTCTTATATAAGCTCACCGCGGACGTGGAGCACAAAACCAGCAGCACATCACCGCCTACTCACACCCACATAATTCAACCAGTAGAGCACAGCATGGCAGCCAGGATGGCCTTCGCCACGGCGGCCGCCTCCGTAGCCGTGCACTGGCTCCTCAACTCGTTCCTCCAGACGCCGCCGCACCCCGCGCTGAGCCTGCTGCTGCCGGCCGCCTTCTTCGTCGCCGTCGCCATCGCGGCGGGCGGGAAGAAGCGCGGCGGTGGCAATGAGCCGCCTGGGCCCGCGGCCGTGCCGGTGTTCGGCAACTGGCTGCAGGTGGGCAACGACCTCAACCACCGCCTCCTGGCGCGGCTCTCGGCGCGATACGGCCCCGTGTTCCGCCTCCGGCTCGGGGTGCGCAACCTGGTGGTGGTCTCCGACCCGCGCCTCGCCACGGAGGTGCTCCACACGCAGGGCGTCGAGTTCGGCTCCCGCCCGCGGAACTTGGTCTTCGACATCTTCACCGCCAGCGGCTCCGACATGGTCTTCACCGAGTACGGCGACCACTGGCGCCGCATGCGCCGCGTCATGACGCTGCCCTTCTTCACCGCGCGCGTCGTGCAGCAGTACAGGGCCATGTGGGAGGCCGAGATGGACGACGTCGTCTCCGACCTGCAGCGCGACGAGGTGGCGCGTGGCGCCGGCGTCGTGGTGCGCCGCAGGCTGCAGCTCATGCTCTACAACATCATGTACCGCATGATGTTCGACGCCCGGTTCGAGTCCGTCGACGACCCCATGTTCGTCGAGGCCACCAGGTTCAACTCCGAGCGCAGCCGCCTCGCGCAGAGCTTTGAGTACAACTATGGCGACTTCATCCCCATCCTCAGGCCATTCCTGCGCGGCTACCTCAACAAATGCAGGGACTTGCAGACCAGGAGACTCGCATTCTTCAACACCAATTACGTCGAGAAGAGAAGGTATAGTGCAGCTCGCCTTAACTGATTTTACTATTTGGCCATTGGTTGCAGGAGTAACTAATTTCGGATCGAATAACAGAAAGGTGATGGACACGCCGGGGGACAAGGACAAGCTCCGGTGCGCGATCGACCACATCCTGGCAGCGGAGAAGAGCGGCGAGATCACGCCGGAGAACGTCATCTACATCGTCGAGAACATCAACGTGGCGGCCATCGAGACGACGCTCTGGTCCATCGAGTGGGCGCTCGCAGAGGTGGTGAACCACCCGGCCGTGCAGTGCAGTGTCCGTAGCGAGATCAAGGACGTGCTCGGCGACGACGATCCCATCACCGAGTCCAACATCGGCAGGCTGCCGTACCTGCAGGCAGTGATCAAGGAGACGCTGCGGCTGCACTGCCCCATCCCGCTCCTCGTCCCCCACATGAACCTCCACGACGCCAAGCTCGGCGGGTACGCCATCCCCAGCGGCTCCAAGGTCGTGATCAACGCCTGGTGGCTGGCCAACAACCCAGAGCTGTGGGAGCAGCCGGAGGAGTTCAGGCCGGAGAGGTTCTTGGGCGAGGAGAGCAGCGTCGACGCCGCCGTCGGCGGCAAGGTGGACTTCCGGTTCCTGCCATTCGGCATGGGACGCCGCAGCTGCCCCGGCATCATCCTCGCACTGCCCATCCTCGCCCTCATCGTCGGGAAGCTCGTCAGGAGCTTCGAGATGGTGCCCCCGCCGGGCGAGGACAAGCTCGACGTGAGCGAGAAAGGCGGGCAGTTCAGCCTGCACATTGCCAAACACTCTGTCGTCGCCTTCCACCCCATCTCTCCATGAAGTGGAATTCAGATATCGCTTCAGCGCCCAAAAGGCTGATCCTCTATATGCAAAATTTTAATTTCGGTTTGGTTTACAGATTACGTATGTCCATTGGATTAACGGGTTCTACATAATTCTTTTCAGCTCTGAATATTCATTTTAGAAATCGAAATGTTTTATTGACATACATTTTACAAACGTGAGGTATGCTGCTCTGCTCGGTTTCCAGTTTGCGTCCCATTGCTCTTTGTTTTCTGAAGTTTTACTTGCTGCACGTGCCTGAATAGGTACAGTAGTCATAGCCCGAGGTTCTGCATGGCATGGGCCAGTATAATCATTATTTAGAAATGAATGTATTAGAATTTTCTTAGCGCACGAGGATATGCTTTCGGATTTGAATCAAGAGTTCTTGATTATACACTTGTACTTTCAACCAATCCCACAACCTCGCGAATTTTGATTTATAAGCCCTAAGATATTTTTAGTTCTATTTCTTTCCTAGATTTTTATTTGGGCTTATTTGGAATTCATGTGTTTGTTTTATAATACACATATTCGCTTTAGATCTAAAATACATAGTTCTATTCTAGTTTCAAAACAAAAGTACAACAAGAACAATTATGACTTTGTCCTAGTAAACTCCCCTCAAAAGGAAGTTGTAGCTCTAAACTGGTAAAATTACATTCAAAACAAAGGTAGCACAATTTTGTTTGCTGGACTTAGGAGTTCAAAGAATATATACATAGTACCCTGTTGATACACAATAGAGAAGATAGGTGTTGAAGGAAAAAAAACATACGACATGAAGTTGTATGAGATGGCATTGAAGTAATGAACACACGACAATTTTAATACCATTCTGGTTTACGTAGTACAGGAATATGACAGTATGATCACTTGATTGCGCCTTGTTTGATATTAGTGTATTTTTGAAAATTGGTGGGGATTATCTCAGTCAAACCCCAATTCCCACATATTGCCCAAAGGTCGGGCCGTTTGGTTCTAGTGTTTTTGATCGTTTTATCTCCACTATTTTCAGAATTCCCCAAACTCTAATGTATTTTTCCAATACCCAATACACCACCTCTACCTAATGGATCGAGGATTAATGTTTTTTTAATGGGATTTGGTGAAACTTGGGGTTTTGCCAAATCCTAGTGTGAATTATGCCTACTAATTTCTAAAAATAAAACTAGTACTAAAAAAGGCCTCAAGGGGTTCTACATAATGCTTTTCAGCTTTGAGAAATGTTTTTTTGAAATCAAAATGGTCTTGCCAATTTTCCATTCATTTGGCAAATGTGAGTTATGCTACTCTACTTTGTTTGTTGTTAGCATCCCACTGATATTCTTTTCAACTGTACAAACACACACTTATGTGACAAGCGGCAACAAACACGCTAAATCTTAAAGAATTAGTCAATTAACAAATAATATGACATTTGGGACCCACCAGATGGGCACAAGTGTGATTCCAACTTGTACTGGTCCGACTACACCACCTTCCTCTTACGTGTTTTCGCTCGCGCACGAACGAGCTGACGGAGTTCTCCGTCTGAAATCCCGCGAGGTTACAATCTTCTCTTTTCAATTGGTGGCGCCCCGAATGACCCATCGGAAGCGCCACCCGGAAGCAGTCAGCGGTGTGTAGGGCGTCCAGGTGGTCACGACGGGCAGCGTGGGTGACATTGAAATCAGCTAACGTAGTCGTCGGCACGGTGGCTAGTGTGGAGTAGAGCACCCGACCAGTCCTTGCGCAACACCCACATGTTGTGGGCTACGACTCATATTCTAGGTCGTCCAGAGCTCGCACTAACATCGTCTGAGCTAACATAGTGCGGAGCGCAGGAGTGACGATTCATGGAAGATGAAGTCACGCTGTCTCGAGATGAAAATTACTCAAGAAGTAGAGTGAGAGACTGCGAGTATAAGACGTGAAGACCTAGAGTAGGTGCTTCAGTTTTATACTTTTTAGTCGTAGTAAAAGCCGTACTAATAAGAGGGGTTGGATCTCTTAGGACGAAAGTGAAATTTGATAATGTGCTCAGTTAGACTCACAATGTAAGAAGCGTATCGTTAAAAAACTGGTATGTGTCGATGTGAGAAGATGAAGAACTAGTTTGAACATGAATCAGAACTCGGTGTTAGGGGCGGGCGCAGGATTTTGACAGTGGGTATTCAAAGTGAAATAAAAATAACAGTCTAGATGTAAAGGGTCACAAATTGTTCATACATAAAAGAAAGATTCATAATTTTTTTGGTACTGCGTCGTGAGTTTGTGTTTGTCTGCGTGTTGTGTCGCTAGTTACACTTGGAGTTGGGCTAAGATGAATGCGCGACATCTCAATTTAGCAATGGGCCGGTGTATGGGATGTGGAGAAGTGGGCCAAGTGGCCTATGAGGGTTTGGTTGGGCTGTTGAACGCGCTAGAGATAGGGATGGCACCCGCAGGGTATGGGTAAGGGTGGAGCCACCCCATACCCTTACCCGCCCCCCTCAATCTTGCCCGTCATCCGTACCCATACTCTTGTACGGGTATAACTTTTTCCCATACCCTTCACCCGACAGGGTAGAAGGGTACCCGCGGGTAAAAATACCCGCGTTTACAACATAGCAGATTTAGTAGAAAATAATCATAAACAACATCATATAATCATGTAACTTTAATCAGCAACACATTTAAAACCGCATCACATACTTATAAATAGTAGCACATTGTCAACAACAACACATGCACTTATAAACAACAACACATGCACTTATAAACAGCAACACTTGCGCATAAGCAACGCATGTAAACAGCAGCACTTGCGCATAAACAGCAACACATTTTAATGATAGACAACAACACATAGTCATAAAATTAGTAGGTACATTATGTTATTATTGGGAGACCCCTTGTCACAGATTTAGAAGAGCACATGGGTACGCGGGTATGGGTTATACGAACCCATACCCGTACCCTCTCTACCCGATGGGTACGAGATTTCCCCATTTACATACCCATGGGTATTTTTTCTTTCCAAACCCTTACCCTAATAGGGTTTTTACCCGCAGGGTACGCGGGTAAAGGGTACCCATTGCCATCCCTAGCTAGAGACATACAACTTTGTACATAAGGTATATACATGAATTCTTTGTGCCAAAAATAATGGTTATTCACTTGAATACCCATGAATTGAGCTGGGCCCGCCCCTGCTGGGTGTAAGAGTAGAGCTTATGTTAGGTCAAGATTGAACATGAAGAAGAACTCAGTGTGCCGGTAGAGCTTTTGTTGAGAGAACATGAAGCGTTACTGTCGGCAGTGGAGTTTTTCTTAAGTTGACTTGAACATAAACCAGAACTAGATACATCATTAGAGTTTATGTTGGCTCTTATTTTTCAGTCTGAATAAACATGATGCTTGGAGTTGATGATTCATGGGAGAATCGTTAGTGTCTAGCGCCACCTGCGTGCATAGGCAATTGAGGATAGAGAAAATGTGCCCGTTGTACGTGGCTCGTACAAGTTATATTTCTCTAACGGCTAGTTTATGGGTTGGCCTATAAAAACCACATGAGCCTTAGTGGGCAGGGTTGCAAGACTTGGTGATAATGAGCTCTCGCGAGACAAGCAAGTTGTTCTACTATCTGTTTTTGAGCGAATTTCTTTGAGATGGAGAAAGAGAGTAAATTAAGTGAGTGAAAGTAGGCTATGCATGAGGCAAGAGCACTTTTAAGCCAACGAAGATCTGCTTGTTACTCTTGGATATTGGCATTGTCAGCTTTTCGAGCATCCAACGTTTGGATTTGTCACGACAAGTCTGTATAGGTTTTCTCGTTGATTTTAAATCAACCAGAAAGATCACGTCCAGACTTGCGGGTTTGGTTAACGGAGAAGAAGGCTGTGTCAGCAGGATTTGGTAGCACGTGTTCATAGTCTCTCCAAATGAAGACGTAGATCTGGGCCAATGGATTGAAATTTTGGAATCAAATCGACAGTCCTCATTTCCTCACTTACATCATGTCCTTACAAATCATTCCAACTATTTTAATTTGTATCTTGATTGTATATTCATCAGTTGTTTGTTCAATCTCTTCTATCATCATTCATATAAACCTGCACAACACATAATTTGTTTGTTTCAACTTCTTGAAGCTTCATAATCAGATTATTCTAGTTACTATACTTTTATGTTATGTTTACAATTAATTTGAATATTGATCTTTGTACATTCTTTTTCAAGCTTCCGTTGTCGTGTTTTCTTTTGATCAGTTTTGGAACAATCTATGCTATGTTTGATTAATCCCGAAACATCCTGCTAGGCATAAGATTTATGAGTTGTTTTCTTGTTCTCAAAGTCACATCATTAATTTTCTAAGTATGGTCGCACAAAATTTTATTTGAACAAAATCTTCATGAACTCCTATTAATGATTTTGGAGATTGCAAATGTGTTTAGCAAATCTGCTGCTGCTAGAGATACTCTTAATTTTTTTTGGACTTGAGAGATATTCTTGGTAACTGAGTTCATGTTGACCACGTTAGAGAAAAAAAACAATCTGGGGTGACTTGGCTACGGAGAGGGTGCAAAATGTGATATTGTGTCTGCTGCCTGCTCCTTCCTGAACCCGCAAAAGCTGCCCCATGTCTGCTCTTTCTCGTGGCGGCCGCCGAGTCGACGGCCTCATTACCAGGGCGAGGGAGCGCCGGCGCGAGCGTGATGGTGGTGATGGCGGAGGGCGTCCAAGAGCAGGGCTCGAGCGCCGGCATGAGTGAGCTCTCGAAGGAGCACGGGGAAGCTGTTGGTAGCGCCAGGCACGCCATAACCCAGCTCCGCGGTGTCCGCCCCAAACCAAGCGGCAGGTACGGGGCGCAGATCTGGGTTCCGTCGCGGCTAGCTTATGTCTGGCTCGGCACCTTTGATACCGCCGCTGACGCCGCCAAAGCGTACGGCGAGGCGGCCGTCGAGCTGGATGCCTGCACGCCGGCTCGGGCGGTGAAGAAGAAGACGGCAGCTCGGTCGGCCACCTGGACCGAGTTCCGCGGCGTGTACCGGACTCTCAGCGGCAAGTACGGGGCGCGGATCAGGCACTTGAATGGAAAATACTGGCTCGGCACCTTCGACGCCGCCGAGGACGCCGCCAGAGCGTACGACGCCGCGGCCGTCAACCTGCACGGGACGAGGGCTATCACCAACTTCAGTCTGGGTAAGGAGGCCACAACAGAGACGATGACGGTGACGAAGGAGGAGGCTGCTAAGCCGCACTCCTGGACGGAGTTCCGCGGCGTGCACCGGACACTCGGCGGCAAGTACGGGGCGCAGATCGGACATTCCAAGACGAACGCTCGGAAGACATGGCTCGGCACCTTCGGCTCCGTTGAGGACGCCGCCAGAACGTACGATGCCGCAGCTCTCAAGCTGTATGGCCCCGCGGCTAAAACCAACTTCGAGCAACGGCCCGCGGGCGCCACTGCTGGTGACGGCGAGGAGTCGGCCATGGACCTCCTCAACGACTTCTCGGAGATGCCGGCGCTCGAGTTCCTCTCACACAGCTCCATCTCAGATGCGCAACTCGACGATCTCTGGGCCAGTTTGCCACCAGCGGAGCGGCAGCTCGTCGATGGGTTCATCAAGGAACCGGACTTCTCCGACGCCGTGCCTTAATTGGTGTTGGGAAAAAACTCTGCTTCTTTAGTTTATCTGGTGGAGAAAGAAGAAAAACAGAGATGAATTACGGCCTATTGTTGGGGATGACAGGTGCACAGGTGATGAAATTCCTCGCTGGTTATTTCGTTACAAGGAAACATGAATATATATTCAGCTGCAATGCAGTTTTTTTTGGATATTATGTTTTATTATATCATATATGCAAGCACAAAGATGTTCAGACAAAACTTTGCTTGATAGTATCAGTGATCACAGTTTGATAGTGGACCATTTTTTGAACACATTGTGCTCTGTTATTATAAGGTCCAGAAAGTAGGATTTGCCATGTTAATGCTATTTAGGTCCCATGATAAAGTTCTATCTTGGTGGATTAAGCCTTAATAGTCTAGTGATCCAAATTTCGAAGTTTTATGTTTGTACTCTTGCGCCGAGCAGGAAAATACTGTACCATGCGTATCTAACACATGCCATCGGCAGGGACAGAATCATGGCTAACTGCATCTTGCGCAGGTGTGCGAAATTTCGGTGCAACATACATAATGTGACTCAAAGATAGAGCTGGGTGATACAATAAGCATTCTGATTTAGCTGGTCCAGTAATTTTACTTGAATTTTTAAGGGAAGCATGACATTCAATTAGCAAACATCTGGTGTAGGTATCATAACACTAGTTGCATGACTGGGCGACTCTCTTATGTTTGATCTGGCTTCATTATGGTGTGATGTGTGCAGCAATTCATCCCCTGATATCCATGTAAACATGGAAATTGCTGACAGGCTTAGGTATCTGAATCTGACCTCATTTATGTTTTGTGACATTGGCTCCTGTTCTCTTGTACGTATACGTTACCTTGGGTTAGCCATGAATGGACCAGTGTTTCGACACTGGTTTGGGCTTCGGCAGCCGAACTTCAGAGTGAATTACTTGATCTTGAGCTAAATGTGCTTTGCCTTGAACTTCTTAGTGGGTTACTTGACCTCAGCTAAATATGCTTTGCCTAAAGTAGGAATTCAGAAGATCCCCTTTAGTCTATAGTCGTTACCATGGTATTTGTGCGGTTTGGCAGGTTTTTGTCCTGAGTTAAGTTTGATAGTACTGTGTTCTTTCAAGTACTGTGTGTATCAGCTGTGAGTCTTTGAAACTGAGAGTCTGTTTGCCGATAGTACAGGCCCTTGGACTAGTGTAGTCATGTAGAGCTTTGATAAGAAGATTTTATTGAAGAAAACAGTAGGTAAATTGCCTACTTTAAAGTTTTAGAAACTAGCAGGGTGGCCCTCGCAATGCGAGGGTATGATCTTTAGTGTGTGAAAAAATGAATGAAACATAAATCAATGGTTTTATATACTTTATACTACCTCCGTTTCAATGAATAAGGGTAATATTATTTCTGAAAAGTCAAACTATGTGAAGTTTGACCAAGTTTTTTGAAAAAATTATGCACATGTACAATACAACATAAACATGGTTAGATGCATCATGAAATATATTTTCAAATAATATCCATATAATATTATAGTTATTGATAATTTTCTCAGAAAGTTTGGTCAAAATTTAGTTAGCTTGACTTTTTCAAAAAAATATAAGCCTTATTCATTGGAATGGAGTGAGTATATGTCAGGAAACGATACAGATATACTTTATATATCACCTGCGTGTTGAACATCCTTTTTAATTAGTGGTGAATGATTTTTTTTGAGTGGTTGAATGATTATTGTGCCATGCCCGAAATATAATATTAGTTACCAGATGTGTCGTCTGTACATGATATTAGTTCAATGCACTGAACGATGTGATCCAAAATTGAAAGATGTCACGTGCACATTGTTCTTTAAACATAAGATTGAAAAGATGCAAAAAAAATTAAAGTTTGTGATAGATTTACTGTGCTAAAATGTACCTATTTATTTAAAAATATTCAATCTAAAAAGTATGTGTCCAGTTAGTCCAGATGCAAAATAAAAGGTCAATACAAAATTACACGTTCTTCATTGCTTCTTTTTAACGCTGGAGTTTGATAGATTCCTATGTTATAATTTATTACTGTGCTAATTTCCGTATTTATCTAAATCAACGATGTATAACATGGTACCAAATTGTCTAGATGCTTAATCTAATCTCAATGGATAATTAGGTATTCTTGATTGCTCTTTCTATTCACTTTGGAGTTTGCTATTTTCTTACTAGTGTGGGACTTTCAAACTTTTATACTACAGAAATAGAATATAAGGTCCGAAAATCGCCACAATCTCCACCGGCCCTCTCACTTTTGGCATCCCATAAAGCGTCGGGAGGAGGAAACAGACACCTATTCGGCGTGTATTTGAACTACTGGATTTTAAAACTAAGTACACCGAATTCGAGGAGAACCTTTTACAAAACTGTTTTGAAAAGTTCTATTATTTTACGTCTGTTGTATAATACTTATTAATACAATTGTCTCTTAATTATTTTTTGTGTACTCGTTGATGTATTAAATGAGTTTCTGAAGTCACGAGCCATAATATTTTCCTGTAAGGTTAAACTGAATGGAAGTTGCCCTTTCAAACTGATTGTGTTCTGTAGGAAAACATTCTAAGATATAATCCTACAAATTAAACGACCTCATAAGGAATACTTGAGAATTAAATTCTACGATGTTTTTAAAGTTCTTGAATAATAAACGGTTCATGTCTATGTTACAGACACCAGAGAAAAAATTTATCAATGAACTATCATAACAACTACGTAAATGTTTTGGTATTGACATTTCCCTTGTGGTATCATTGTTTCACTGTTAAATCACATGTCTATGTCTTAGCATCGGCTCATCAAACCTCCATATATATCAAAAATTTGTGCCAATCCCTGTCTTCCATTCGATACCAATTGTGCCAACTGGTTCTGATAATTATTCTATCAATCTCAAATCCAATTCAATTTGCCGGTACACTAATATCATTGGTTTCACCGTAAGGTTGTAATGATTCATTTTTCATGACTTGTCTTACCGTACTTGCAAGGTAACTTGCATTAATTTCTGTAAATCATCACCAATATTTGAACTAATCCACCGCATGTTTGACTTCAAGATCTCAATTGCCAAGCATTGTTTCGCTCTTACTCCAA
Organism: Poa pratensis; assembly: GCA_947311845.1. Classification (NCBI taxonomy): domain Eukaryota; kingdom Viridiplantae; phylum Streptophyta; class Magnoliopsida; order Poales; family Poaceae; genus Poa; species Poa pratensis. Next base: position 23,074,408 of record CAMZMU010000034.1, on the reverse strand, counting down.
AACGTGCTCACATGAGTAGCTCACCACTCATCTACACAATATATGGTTTGAGCAAAGGATACATGGTTGGCCCTTGAGCAGCAGGTTTGCACCCGTGACAACACTTGATGATGTTAACTTAAAATACTATAACATACGGGAAATTAATTTTTGAAATTTTTAATCGCCATCATTGCTCTCTATCCACTCTAATAGTGTCACCCCTGGCTTCCTGGGTAATCCCCCTTTACCATTGTGCATACGTGTCGGTCAGTCGAGTCGTGTGTAGCAACCCCCTTGAACAGCAAATTGCCTCTCTTCTATCATTCATGCCGAGTATGTGACCATGTAGAAAAACGTCCAATCTAAGTAAAATGGACTTTCGAATGTTAGTCATTGCTTTTTTGATAACATAAGAATTTGTAATATATTGTTTGATATTTTTAAAAATATATTTGATTTATCAGTCGCAACGTTTAATCTCTTTAAAATCAAGTTGGATAATTAACGACCATTTCTACCGTGCCAAACTTTAGTGTCGCCATTCAGACCAGGAGGTGAAATTACATGCATAATTGATGTGAAGGTTTTATTTTGGATATGCTTTTTATTTTTATATTACTCCCTCCGTTCCAATTTAATTGACTTGCTATGCATCATATGTGGATGTATCTAGGCATTTAACATGTCTAGATACATACACATGTGGTGCATAGTAAATAAATTAAATTGGAACGGAGGGAGTATATTTTTGATTATTTTCATATGATCATTTTACATGAATACATAAATCTTTATATTTTAGAGGTTAGACGTGACGCACCTTTTAACATTTGTTACATGCCATGCTTTGTCCACATTCACATGTGTTTACATGTATTTAGACATATTTTAATGTGCATGTTCACATATTTGGATCCATACCTAGTCAACATGTGAGGGACGACCTAAAACATCTTATATTTAAAAACGGATGGAGTGATAATCTAGTATGTATTTTAGTTTACGATGCCCTAGTGGAGACACATAGACATGCCATATAAGTTAACATGTCATATTTTGCACACTGTTTTGTTTTTTCCGAAACCGTCCATAAACACCACGTCTCGTTACTTGGACGCAGACTACAAGAGTTAAACGGCTCATTAGCTGGTTAGTCATACCTCACATAACAAACACTCTAAAATTATTTGAATGACGTTGATCAATTTGATGTCTCAAATAAATAACCTTGTATCCGGAAATCCATTTTGACTCGTGGGACTAGATGCTTCTATTATGAGAAAACATATTTAATAATATATAAAAAAATGGTTGTATATCCGCACATTTTATGTTGGCCACAAAGTTTCGGCAAAAAAAAGACATTTTTCTTGCCCTAAGTTAAAAAGACAAAAAATGTCTCATAAAAAGTCATTTTGGAACACCAACTTTGTCTTTTTATAGAGAGCACGAAAAATATTGCTTTCCATGGAATTTTGTGTGCCAACATAAAATGTCCGGAGGTAGACCCAAAATTTTATTTCTGAATTTGTTTGACCTTGTAAAATACATTTCCGACTAAATACTCCTGCGAGCCAAAACACCATGTCTTCTTGTATCTTGCATTTAGTATATACTCATAGAAGATGTCACTAATGGTCCTATTCTTATATGATTGAAAAGCGCATGGAATGAGACACTGCAGGAGAAGACTAATTGTCATATGTGTCTATCTAGAATTTTCCAAGTTTTAATTTCCAATGACCAATCTTTTTGACGCATTGGAAACGTCCTTGGAGACTGATGTAAATTTTGCATACGTGTGTTCATTACGTTTGTTCATTACTAAAAACAATCAGCATCTCCAAGTTACTCCCTCCGTGCCAAATTAATTGACTTCCATTTGTCGTCCCTCCGTGCCAAATTAATTGACTTCCATTTGTCCACACATGGATGTATATAGACAAGTTACACGTATAGATACATTAACATGTGGACAAATGGAAGTCAATTAATTTGGCACGGAGGGAGTACTTTTTTTTTTTGGGTTACAATCATATTCCACCGATCAAGCTGGCAAAACCCATGCCGTCCGGTTGATCAGTGTAACACTCAGCGTACGTGTCAGTTAGTGGGCCCATGTCTCAGTAACACATGTCATGTCCTGCCAAAGTGCCACTCCCGTCTCTACAACCAGGACGGCCAGACAACACTGCCTCGCTCTCGCCGGCGAACGATTCTTGCCACTGCGCCTTTTCCCCTCCACCCCTCTTCTCCGGCCATGGCCATCACAAAGCTCAGGGCCGACGCGCCGCCTTTTCACTCCCGCTGCCGCTTCCAGTTCCCCGGACCGCCTCCTCCTCACAGCATGGCGGTGTCTCATTACCACCCCGGCGTCTGCCCGCCGCCTTCTCCCTTCGTTCCCAACTACCCGTTCATGCCACTGCCACTCCTCCTACACCCTTCCGGACCCATCTACGGCTCTCATCCGCCTCCGCCTCCGCATCCGGCAGCAGCGGCGCATGTGCCTCCTTTTCTCGGCGCGCTTCCTCCGCGGCCGAGGAGAAAGGGTCCGTATCGTTTCCTCGCCAGGCTTCTCCGACCACTGCCGGCAGCGAAGGGGCGTTTCCTCCGCAAGGCCGAACCCTCGCCACCGCCAACTACACCGCCGGCGCCTTTGAGCTCCAAGGATGTCCCCTCGCCGCCTCCGCCTACATCGCGGGCGCCCTTGAGCTCCAAGAATGTCCCGTCGCCGCCACCACCGACATCGCGGGCGCCTTTGCGTCCCATGGTTGCGCTGCCGCACGGCGCCGCTCCGCACAAGCACCTCTTCGGTCCCGTGCACCTCTTCATCGTGGGCGAAGACGTGGACGGCGAGAAGCTGCGGGCGCAGGCGGCGGCCGCGGCCAAGGCGCAAGCGGCCGAACCCGTGAAGCCCGGGAAGGAAGTACCTCCTCCCGCCGCCTCGCCTCGCCCTGGCAAGAGCACGGCCCCGCCGCGTTTGCTGCGCAGGCAGCAGCAGGTGGCAGAGAGGGGAAGGGGCAAGGTGGTCGGGCCGCGGCAGGCGAAGGCGCGGGTCGAGCAGGCCTGCAAGCCGGCGACGAGGTCGCCGTCGCCGACGTTCACGACGAGGACGCCGTCGCCGGTGCCCGCGCCGGAGTGGCGCAAGCGGCCGGTCACCACCGTCATGATCCGCAACGTCCCCAACAGGCTCAAGTAAGTAAACATCCGGCGACCACATCCATGCATGCAAGAACTTCGCCTTCTTTTCCCCTTCTTGCTCTGCAGGCTGCAGTTCGATTCGTGTCGTTAAATAGATCTGACGAACGATTCTTTGTGGTGCAGGCCATGCGAGATGATGCAGCTGCTGGACGAGCACTGCGCCCGCGCCAACAGCAAGACGAAGAAGAAGAAGCCGTGCCAGCCGCCTACGATTTCCTCTACCTGCCGATGGATTTCAGGTGATTAAATGCCACAACCATGAAATTATCGCCTGCATTTCTTCTTCTTTTTCCGTACTGCAAATCAAAGAACACTGTGAAAGTTGGGGCGCAAAGGTTTTCTTTTGAACAAATGGATCGGAGCCAAGTTAAGTTAAAACTTCCTCTACTTTAATTTGTTCTTCCCCTGTCGTCTTTCGTCTGCACAAAACATGATAAGAGAATCTGTACTTAACCGTGGAGTAGTACATTGTTTAAAATTTCTTGGTCCTTTATATCTTGTTTGCATCTGAAAAATAAAACCATAAATAGTGACCAAATCGTATGCCTAGGAGAGCATGATGTCTTTTTCCTGCATTTCTGTTTTTATGCAGAACAGCCTTCTGAAAGTTGCAATGACAGAGTTAACTTTTGGCGAAACGCATATGAGCCAAGTTAAACCGTTTCTTTTATTTTCTTCCCTTTTGTCCAGTCCTTCGTCTGGATAAAGCTAAAGAACAAACGAACAAACTAAGCCAGGAAAAGAAGAATGCTTACTAAGCATTTTGCTTTGTCTGAAACAGTGAGCACTAAATATCTGCTGAACTGACTGACAGATACATTGCGTACATTTTTTGGTGTGACAAAAATGATAAATATAGTTCACATTATTTTGATTTTATCTGTTCTATGATTGCATGCTTGAGCATACAAAGATGCGAACCATGAATCCTGTGTTGATGAAAATCTTCTTGTGCTGCGTCATTATATGACAGCAAGTGCAGCAGCAACATGGGGTACGCGTTCGTGAACCTGACGACGGCGGAGGCCGCCCGCGGGCTGCACTACGCGCTGCACGGCGTCCGGTGGAAGGTGCACGGCACCAAGAAGGTCATCGACATCCGCGCCGCGCGTATCCAGGTACCTACCTATCACTCCGTTCCAAATTAATTGACTTCCATTTGTCCAAATGTGGTGTACCACATTTGGACAAATGGAAGTCAATTAATTTGGAACGGAGGGAGTACAAGGCAACAAGCTCTCGCTCCGTCGCATCAAAAAATACGCAATGATTCCGGCCTAGCTATCCCACAGATCGATGCTCATGTTTGTCGCGTTGGCGTTGCAGGGCATGGACGCGCTGCTGCGCCACTTCAGCGGCTCCACCTTCCCGTGCCACACCGACGAGTACCTCCCCGCCGCCTTCTCGCCGCCCCGCGACGGCACCGCCGGGACGCCCACCCTCACGCACGTCGGCAACCGCGTCCACACTCCCGCTCCTCCTCCGCCGCAGCCACTGCCCGTGGCACCGGCGCCGCCGCAGCAGCAGCAGCTGGCTTGGCGGCCCGTGGAGGCGCCTAGCAGCAGCTAGGCCGGCCGTGAGGTCAAACGACGCAGCTTCTTGTTGCGGTGGCGTGGCAGGGTCAAGCAAGCTCGGAGTCTGGCCATGCCTTCCCTTTCTCATTTCGTGCTACAGCAGTACTTTGGAGGCCTGGAGGGGGAAGGCTGCCGGACTTTGGAGCTTGGACAGCACTAGCGTAGTACGTAGTAGCACCGTTCTACTATACCGTATTTCATCCTCTCTCTATACTTCGGAAGTTGCATCTACTATAATGGAGTAGTAGAGTAGTGGTAGTATTTCTGTATTTTGTACGGGTATCAGTGATCTCCTGTAACCGTGTACTGTAGTCCATGTATGTAATGCGCTGCTTAGCTTGTGTCGTCTTTGGTGTGTACGTCTGGGCTGGCCAGGCGCTGTGTTTTCTTTTTCCTCAAGCGATCGTGGTTGTGGTTGTGGGGATCGGAACCAGAAGCCCTGCGCCTGCACTGCCTGTCCAGCAAAGCTTACGAATGCATGCAGCTCTCCGTTTGTACTAGCAGAATCTCTGTCTGTCTGTTTCCATGGTCGCCATTAAATGGGGGCATGCAAAAGTGCGTTACCATCTCCCTCCTCTATATCAGCAGGCCGTGCATGGTATGGTAGCTTTGGACCCCAAGCCAAGCATGCATGGTCACGTTTCCTCCCGACATTCTACGTTTTTTCCATTGTCGCAAAAGAAGCGGTGAATTTTGGATATAATTCGTGCTGCCTTGCATTTGCAAAGATACAATTTCTTGGTACGAACTACCAACCGGAAATTCTTGTGTTCTGAAATTTTGGAGAGAAACCGAGTAATTTGACCCAAACTAAAAAAACGGGTAATTCCAAGAACGCTTCAATATATTTTCGCACACGTTGCAAATGTAACATTCAAATTCACTGTTAAGTATTCTCAGCATATTATCACTAGGGAGGGAACTGATATGATGCACATGGGCACCTAGGGCTTGTTTGGGTCGAGGCCCGGCGTGAAATTTTGGAGTTAATAGCATAAAACCACCATTTTTTTGGTCAGTTTTACCTTTTGGTAGCACTTCACGATTTCGGGATGGAAATTTACAGGTCCAGACTAAGATTTTTGGCAGAAAACGCTAAGTGTTGATTGAACGCGAATTAATACAACATTGACAGATGAGACCCAATTGTCAAGGCTGAGGCAACAGAAACATGAGTAAAATTGGTGTGGTGCACTGGGTCACACATGTCAGTCCAACTAAAAAAAATCTAAATAAACAAAATAGATCGGCACTAACCCATGGGCCAGTGTAGCTAGAGTTCGTTAACATGAACGCGCGTTCGATGTGATAGTTCCCTCCGTCGAATTGAGGCTACATGGGGAGCTAGGATCGCCGGGTTTAACACCGTCAACCATGTTCGACCGGTGTCAAGCTACAGTGCACCGAGGCTACATGGCACGATAACGAGAAGTGCGTGGCCCCGCAACCGTGAGATCACCCTGATCACGGTTATGCTCGGTGGAGGCGTGGGAGCTTGAGGTTGACAGAATCTTCTACATAGATGCCGGCAAGATTTGGAGAAGAAAGGCTCGATCCCGCTTATCCCGGCCTAAACTGGTTGAGGGGAAAGAGCGAACGTCACGGTTGAGAAGATCCGGTGGTCAGGAGGTCGTGGGTCGTGCTGGAGAATCAGCTCAGCACGGCGGTAGGATTTATTTCGTTTATTTAGATATTTAATGTTTTAGTTGAATTGACATGTGGGACCAATTCCACCTCACCAAATTTGCTCATGGGTCCCTCGTTTTTGTGTCAATTCGTGTTCAGTCTATGTTCAGCGTTTTCGGAAGAAAACTTGGTCTGAATTGCTAGATTCCGTCCTGAAATCGTGAAGTGGTACCGAACGGTTAATTTGACCACAAAAATGGCAGTTTTACGCCATCATCTCGAAATTAGACCAGAAGAGCTTAACTGAAAAATTAGACAGCTAATGTCACTTTGCCGTCGAGGTGTGCGCTTCTCTGATGTGTGTGCGTGCTGCGCTAGCTGCGTGTAGTCCAGGGTAGCAGCTAGGCCAGCCGTGAAGTCAAACGATGCAACGTTTGTTGCTTTGCTCCTTCCTGATATCGTGGCACGGTCAAATCCGGAGCCTGGCTACGTCCTCCCTTCTCATTTCGTGCAAACGACAGGAGGAGAGCCGGAGGAAGGCTGCTCCTCTCTACTGCTTGCATGCTCTCTCTCTATTTGGGAAGTTGCATCCTAGCCGTAGTACAGTAGTATCTTTGTAGCCTGTAGTATCAGTGATCGTGTTGCAGGAGCCTTTGATAGCAAGTGTGGCAGCGGTGGTTGGGGATACATTATCAGAGACCACCGGGGCAGATTCGTTGCTGCAGGAGCGGGGAAGTCAGTGCATCTTCGTGATCCCCTGCATGCAGAAGCCGTCGCATGCCTCGCCGCCGTTGATGGTGCCTCTAGAGCGGGAGGGAGCAGTGTCATCTTCGAGTCTGATGCCTCGAACCTGGTCAATGCTCTTAACTCTTCAGAGTACGATCGTTCGGCCATTGGGGTGCTGGTGAAGGAAGCGAAGCTTATCTGCTCTTTGAATTTTGATAGGTTTTCGTTTTCGTTTTGCCGGCGTACCTGTAATTCTGCAGCCCATGTGCTTGCGAAATATGGTGTTCAGTCAGCCTTGTCTGACTACTGCTGGGTGGACTCTGCCCCCAGTTGTGTAACAAACGTTGTATCACTAGTAGAAAAAGGACCTTTCGTCCGGAGTCCTGTTTGCCCATTAGCCCCGGTTCAGGCAAAAACCGGGACCAGTGCCTGGCACTGGTCCCGGTTCGAGCTGCCAGGGCCCCGTGGGGCATTGGTCCCGGTTCGGTTCGGGGCATTGGTCCCGGTTCTTGGCAAGAACCGGGACCAAAGCTCCAGAGCCGGCCACGTGGCGTGGCGCGGAGCTTTGGTCCCGGTTCTTACCAAGAACCGGGACCAATACCTGTGAACCGTTCGATTCCAGCGCGCGTTTTGATTACACGCGCGGCCGCCGTTTCGATCACCGCGGCCACGGAAGACGAGCGATCAGCACGCCGGAGTAATGCACGGCCGCCGGCCTCCCCTGACCGCCGGCCTCCCTCTCCGCCCCTATAAAAAATGGAACACTATTCTCCATCTCCTTCATCTCCTCTCCTCCATCTCCTCTCCTTCTCTCCTCTCTTCCAATGGAGCCACTCGCGCGCCCGCCTCGGTCTCGGTTGTACTACTACGAGAAGGAAGGCATGAAGTTCAAGGTATGGGTCACCCTCCGTGCATGGCGTGTGGAGAGGTGGATCCGCGACGTGAAGAAGTACTTCCTCGACGCCGCACCGTTAAAAGCCGTTGGACTCGACTGCGAGTTCACCGACCCTCGGCGGAAGGATACTCAGCAGCGCGCCGCCGTCCTTCAACTCTCGGTGGCGACCGAGACTCTTGTCTTCCAAATCTGCGAGGCTGATCGGGTGCCGCAGCTCCTCGTGGATTTCTTAGGTGACGAGACAATCAAGTTCTACGGCGTGGCTATCCACAATGACATACGGATGCTGGGCTACTACGGAATTATTATTCGGTCCGCGGTCGACCTGCAGAGGGATCGCCGGAACCCAACCGGCAATCTTACTCCGAGTCTCTATGCTCTCTCCAATGCTATCATTGGGACAAATCTTGAGATGAAGAAGAAATACAAGAAGAACGACAAGGAGTTGACGCCGTTGGAAGAAGACCTAATTTTCGGATGGGGCAAAGTTCCATTGAGCTACGATCAAGTCACGTATGCTGCTTTGGACGCTCGCCTCGGCTTCGAGATTGCACGGAAGTGGGACAGTCTACGTGGCTACAATACCAACTACGATCATCTTAATGTGCGTGTCCTTGATGAGTAGACTATATGTAGTGATGTGCGTGTCCTTCTCATGTATTCGGTCAAATTCGGATTCCAAAAACTATATCTATGTAATGACCGAAATATTTGGATTCATCTTAATGTCGTTGATGAGTAGAGACTATCTATATATATACTAGCTGAATGCCCATGCGTTGCTACGGGATATCGAAAAAATTATATGGACACACTGATGAAACAACTATCCTTCAAAAAAGATGTCAAACGAGATGACAATTTCTATCCGTACATCGATAAATAAGTATTCTCTCTCCAACTTCTTTCCTTTTTTCAATCTTTTTCAAATTTTACAAAAAAATTATTCTATTCAGACGTCATCAAGTAAAAGGACCGCCGCTGCTAAGAAAAACAGAGGAGAGAAGAGAGGGGGGTGGGGGTTATACATAGGCAGGGGAGGTATTGGTCCCGGTTCTTGGTAAGAACCGGGACCAAAGCTCCAGAGCCGGCCACGTGGCGTGGCGCGGAGCTTTGGTCCCGGTTCTTGCCAAGAACCGGGACCAATACCTCCCCTGCCTATATATAACCCCCACCCCCCTCTCTTCTCTCCTCTGTTTTTTTTTCTGGTTGGATTGGTGGGAAGTGGTGCTAGTTTTTTTTTCTTTGCCACGCACAAGATGTGTTCGATGAAATGCCCGAGCCACACTTAAGTTCGCACAAGATGATATCCTCGGCCGAGGTTAGCAACTTTATCCTTTTCGTCTGTAATTGATACAGAAATATTGCACGTGTCGATGTACGGTGGTCATTTCACTATTCAAGATGTTATTGTAATGGTATTTGATAAACTTAATTATATATATGATGCAGATGGATGCACGGATGCGATGGATGTACGGCGAACGACGCAGTTCCGAGTTTATTGCAGGCCTGCATAAATTTCTCGATGTGGCTGAGGCAAACAAAGTGAATAATTTTATGCCTTGTCCATGTGAGAAGTGTCGGAACGTCAGGGAGTACTCTGACCCGAGAACCATTCAAGACCACGTGATTCGGAAAGGTTTCATGCCCAGCTATAATTGTTGGACCAAGCACGGAGAAAGAGGGGTTACGATGGAAGACAATGAAGAAGAGGAGGATGATGACAACTATCCTATGTTCCCTGAGGAATGCGGTGATACTGTTATGGAAGACGTTGAAGAAGAAAGAGGTGAACATCGGGCATCAGATGAGCCCGCTGATGGTCTTGGTGGGGTCATTTCTGATGCAAAGCGAGAATGCGATACAGAAAAGGAGAAGCTAAAGTTGGAGGCCATGCTTGAGGATCACAAAAAGTTGCTGTACCCAAACTGCGAAGATGGCAGCACAAAGCTCGGTACCACACTGGAACTGCTGAAATGGAAGGCAGAGACTGGTTGTTCTGACAAGGGATTTGAGAAGTTACTGAAAATAATGAAGCCGAAGCTTCCAAAGGATAACGAATTGCCCGAGACTACATACGAAGCAAAGAAGGCTATCTGCCCTCTAGGATTAGATGTGCAGAAGATACATGCATGCATTAATGACTGCATCCTGTACCGCGGTGAGTACGAGAACATGGATAAATGCCCGGTATGCAATGCACTGCGGTACAAGATAAGACAAGATGACCCTGGTGATGTTGAGGGCGATGACGAGCCCCCCCGGAAGAGGGTTCCTGCTAAGGTGATGTGGTATGCTCCTATAATACCACGGTTGAAACGTCTGTTCAGAAACAAAGAGCATGCCAGGTTGTTGCGATGGCACAAAGAAGAGCGTAAGAAAGACGGGAAGTTGAGACACCCCGCCGATGGGTCCCAGTGGAGAAAAATCGACAGAGAGTTCCCGACATTTTCAGATGACGCAAGGAACTTAAGATTTGGTCTAAGTACAGATGGCTTTAATCCTTTTGGGGAGCAGAGCTCCAGTCATAGCACTTGGCCCGTGACTCTATGTATCTACAACCTTCCTCCTTGGTTGTGCATGAAGCGGAAGTTCATTATGATGCCAGTGCTCATCCAAGGCCCGAAGCAACCCGGCAACGACATTGATGTGTACCTACGGCCATTAGTTGATGAACTTTTGCAGTTGTGGTCCGAACCAGGTGTACGTGTGTGGGATGAGCACAAACAACAGGAATTTGACCTACGAGCGTTGCTGTTCGTAACCATCAATGATTGGCCTGCTCTTAGTAACATTTCAGGACAGTCAAACAAGGGATACAATGCATGCACGCACTGTTTAGATAAGACTGAAAGTATACATTTGGGAAACAAGAATGTGTACCTGGGGCATCGTCGATTTCTTCCGAACGGTCATGCCGTAAGAAAGCCCGGCAAGCATTTCAACGGTGAGGCAGATCGCCGGAAGAAGCCTAACCTCCCTGATGGTGATGTTATATATGACATGGTCAAGGATTTAGAAGTAATCTTTGGAAAGGGTCCTGGCAGTCTATCTGTTCCGAATGACGCTGACAACCACGTACCCATATGGAAGAAGTGCTCTATATTCTGGGAGCTACCCTATTGGAAAGTCCTAGAGGTCCGGTCTTCAATCGACGTGATGCACGTGACGAAGAATCTTTGCGTGAACCTGCTAGGCTTCCTGGGCGTGTATGGGAAGACAAAAGATACACCGGAAGCACGGGCAGACCAGCAACGTATGAAAGACCCATACAACAAGCAGACGGATAAAGGGCGTAAATACTTAAGCAGATACGCTCTTACCAAAGCAGAGAAGGAAATCTTTTTTGAATGCCTGAGCAGTATCAAGGTCCCGGCTGGCTTCTCGTCAAATATAAAGGGAATAATAAATATGGCAAAGAAAAAATTCCAGAACCTGAAGTCTCATGATTGCCACGTGATTATGACGCAGTTGCTTCCGGTTGCATTGAGGGGGCTTCTACCGGAAAATGTTCGAGTACCCATTGTGAAGCTATGTGCATTCCTCAATGCAATATCTCAGAAGGTCATCGATCCAGTAACTCTACCAAGTTTACAGAAGGCTGTGGTCCAATGTCTTGTCAGCTTCGAGTTGGTGTTCCCCCCATCATTCTTCAATATTATGACGCATCTCCTGGTTCACCTAGTCGACGAGATTGCCATTCTCGGTCCTGTATTTCTACACAATATGTTCCCCTTCGAGAGGTTCATGGGAGTCTTGAAGAAATATGTTCATAACCGTGCTAGGCCAGAAGGAAGCATCTCAAGGGGCTATGGAACAGAAGAGGTCATTGAGTTCTGTGTTGACTTTATTCCTGACCTTAAGCCGATTGGTGTTCCTGAATCGCGGCATGAGGGGAGACTGAGTGGAAAAGGCACGCTAGGAAAGAAAGCACTGATATGTAGGGACGGGCATTCTTTAACTCAAGCACACTACACAGTTCTACAAAGTTCCACCTTCGTGGCTCCGTATATCGAGGAACACAAGAATTATGTACGCTCCAAGAACCCGGGGAAGGATGACTCCTGGATTAAAGAAAAACACATGGAGACCTTCGGCAGTTGGTTGCGATTACAGCTCATGAATGACACCACTGTCGGAGATCAGCTCTACTTGTTGGCCGCGTCACCATCTTCGACTGTATTGAATTTCCAAGGGTACGAGATAAATGGGAATACATTTTACACGATCGCCCAAGATAAAAAGAGCACCAACCAGAACAGTGGTGTCCGCTTTGATGCAACAAACGACGATGGGCAAAAGGACACATACTATGGTCGCATAGAGGAGATATGGGAACTTGACTATGGACCTACTTTTAAGGTCCCTTTGTTTCGGTGCAGTTGGGTCAACATGAATGGAGAAGGGATAAAGGTAGACCAGCTGTACGGGATGACAACAGTGGATCTCAAGAATCTTGGTTGTTACAAGAACGAACCATTCGTCCTAGCCAATGATGTGGCTCAGGTTTTCTATGTGAAGGACATGTCCTCCAGACCGAAAAAAAGAAAAAACAAGCAAACGAATACCGAAAAAAAGAAAAAACAAGCAAACGAATACGATGAGCCAAAGCGTCACGTAGTTCTTTCAGGGAAAAGAAACATCGTGGGAGTCGAGGACAAGACAGACATGTCAGCAGATTATGATAAGTTTGATGAAATTCCGCCCTTCACAGTGAGAACTGACCCAAGCATCCCGTTAAATAATGAAGATGCTCCATGGTTACGGCTGAAGCGATCATAGGCCAGGGACATACGCGAAGAAGGGTTCATGGCTTTTATGTAAATCAATGTAATGTATTAAACCTTTATGTGATGTGTAGTAATGTATTAAACCTTTATGTGGTGAAACACGCGTGGTAGGTGGTTGTCGGCTCCCACACCTCCCGTGGGAACCTCTCAAACCTCAGCTTCGACCGTCCAAACACAGTTCCCCCTGCATACAGCCCGACGGTGGCTCGTGAGTTTGAGCGCCACTTCGATCCAAGCAGCGGTAAGACGTCTCTGATGATCTACAACCGTCCGGCAAGACGTCTCTGATGATCTGCAACCGTTTGGAACGGTCGCAGGTCATCAGAGACGTCTTGCCACTGGTTGCCCAAAGATGCCTCTCCGAGTGACGCTGGAATGTTTTGTGTTTGAGCACCACTTCGATCCAAGCAGCGGCAAGACGTCTCTGATGATCTACAACCGTCCGGCAACACATCTCTGATGATCTGCAACCGTTTGGAACGGTCGCAGGTCATCAGAGACGTCTTGCCGCTGGTTGCCCAAAGATGCCTCTCCGAGTGACGCTGGAATGTTTTGTGTGAGTGAGTAACTTGTCTGAGGAGGGCGGTATATATAGGGTACGTGTGCTTCTTTAGTCCCGGTTGGTAACACCAACCGGGTCATGTGGCTCACGAAGTGGTCGTGATACTGCTGATCCAACAGCTCACAATCCCTCAAAAGAAACACACCCCTGATCCAACGTCTCACAAGCGCTTGAAAGAAACACACGATCCGTGTGCTTCTTTAGTCCCGGTTGGTAACACCAACCGGGTCATGTGGCTCACGAAGTGGTCGTGATACTGCTGATCCAACAGCTCACAATCCCTCAAAAGAAACACACCCCTGATCCAACGGCTCACAAGCGATTGAAAGAAACACACGATCTGTGTGCTTCTTTAGTCCCGGTTGGTAACACCAACCGGGACTAAAGACGGGCTTTGCGGTCACGACACGTGTCCTCCCCCAGCGCTTTCCTGGGCACGTGTCCTCCCCCAGCGCTGCCCTGGAGGTCTTTATATATTGTCGCCGACGGGGTAAACCCTAATCCACCATTCCTAGCCACGAACGCATCGTCTCCACGAGATGGATCCGCCACGCCCGCCGCAGCGCCTTCTGGACGAGGTCGAGCGTGCTCGGCAGAGCGCGCTTGGGCGCAACCGCGGGAGTCTATCCCGCCGTATGCCCACGAGCCCGGCGTGGAGAGGAATGCCCAGCTACCGGCCTCCTGCTCCACCAGGTGCCGCCGCACCTCCACCTGGCGCCGCTGCACCTCCACCAGGCGCCGCCGCTCCTCCCGCGGAGGAGGAGGAGGACGACGACTTCGACTGGAGCGACGACGGGGAAGAAGGTTGTGGGTTGCAGATACAGGAGGCCATGGAAGCCTCCTTCCAGTCTGTCCGCGACTACCCTGTCCAGCGAGCCAAGACTTCCTACCAGCTCAAGGCGAAGGAGGCTTCCGATCTGGATTGGGCGCTGAAAGACTCATCCTCCATGGATCTTGCCCTCCGCCGCAAACGTGCGCGCGAGAACCGGGCGGCCGCCCACGGGGCTGGCTCCTCCCGCCGTTCCCCCTAATCCTACGGCCTTCGAGCCAGCAAGTCCGTTTATGTAGAATAATGTTGGTGATGTTGGATCAGGGGTGTGTTTCTTTCAAGCGCTTGTGAGACGTTGTATCATGTGTAATAATGTATTAAACCTTTTATGTAATGCATTTTTAATTGAAAATGGCAAAATGGTTAATAGTTTGTATAGTTAGAATAATTATTTTAGAAAACAGAAAACGGTTTTGGATTATTTATTCAAATTTAAAAACTTTTCACTCAGATTCAAAACCATTTGAAATTCATATCCAAACACCTAACTAAGAAAAAAAAAAGGCGGGAACAAAATTTCAGAACTGAAAAGTTCGAAATAATTTTGAAAAAGGACTCTTTGATCCCGGTTTCTAGCAAGAACCGGGACCAATGAGTCCGTGGATCCCGCGCTTGATCTGGCATTAACTGCCCACTCTTTGGTCCCGGTTGGTGGCAAGAACCGGGACCAAAGGGTCATTGGTCCCGGTTCTTGCCAGCAACCGGGACCAAAGACCCCCTGCTACTTAACTGCCTGCCTTCTCCTTCCCCAATTCATTGCAGAAACGCCTAAGTCCCCGGAGAAGAAGAAGGAGCCCGTGCCGCCGCGCCCGCACGCCGTCAGGCTGCCCAACCTCGCCCTCGACGCCGGTGCCCTCGACGCCCGCGCCGCCGCGCCCGCACGCCGCGCCGCCCGTGCTGCAGAGAGGAAGAGGCCCTCCGATCCCCAACTCTGGCCGCCGCGTGTCGAGCAGGCTCGCGTCGCCGTTCGGTCTTCCCCGACCTAACCGTCCATCTAATCACTCTCAGGGTGAGCTCCTGGTCCTTCCCGACCTTCCCTTCTCTTCCTCGTGCCCCGTAGCTCGCTATCGCCGTGCTCCATCGTCCGCCGCCGCGGGAGGTGCTCGCCGGAGCCCTTCCGGCGGTGAATAGATGGCTGCGCCGCCACCAAATGGTAGCGCGCGTCCGCACAAGTCGAACGCGCCAGCCCGCGCAACCCCGCTCGCTCCCGTCCGTCGAGCCCGTGCTCAACCAGAGAGAGCAGTAGCCATTGCTGACGTCAGCATGATGTCAGCCTCTCTTTTATTTGTGTATGAATTTGTGTATGAAATTAAATGTATGAATTAGAAATTAAATGTATGAATTTGTGTTATGAAATTAAATGTATGAATTAGAATTAGCATTGTGTATGAATTTGTGTATGAAATTAAATGTATGATTTTTTGTATAGGAAAATTTTGTTAGTGTTAGGATTTTTGTTAGTGTATAGGAAAATTTTGTTAGTGTTAGGATTTTTTGTTAGTGTATAGGAAAATTTTGTTAGTGTATAGGAAAATTTTGTATAGGATTTTTTTGTATAGGAAAATTTTGTTTTGTATAGGAAATAGCATTTTAGGTTAGTGTTAGGATTTTTTTGGTAGAGATAGCATTTTAGGTTAGTGTTAGAATTTTATTGTATAGGAAATAGCATTTTAGGTTAGTGTTAGGATTTTTTTTGTATAGGAAATTACAAATATGTTTGAATCCAAATTTAGATTGTAATCCAAATTTGAATGTTCAAATATGTTTGCATTATATATTTTAGAGTATCTCCAATTAAGAAATAGAGCTTGTTTGCGGGTTTACGATACGAGTTTACGGGTTTACGATACGAGTTTACGGGTTTACGATACGAGTTTACGAGTTTACGGGTTTACGATACGAGTTTACGAGTTTACGGGTTTACGATACGAGTTTACGGGTTTACGATACGAGTTTACGGGTTTACGATACGAGTTTACGGGTTTACGATAGAGTTTACGATACGAGTTTACGGGTTTACGATACGAGTTTACGGGTTTACGATACGAGTTTACGGGTTTACGATACGGCAGCATATGAAGTTTCTAATTTGTTCTTGCAAATGAGATGATATTGTAGATGTATCTTGACATATGGAACAAGTTACCCAACTAAAGTTTTGTGCATTGTTCTTAATTTGCAGAAACTATGGAACGAGACGAAGATCAGGAAAATATCCTCCAGGATATAATCCGCGGGCCGGAAGATATTGTCGATGTCACCACGGAGTTTTTGAACAACTCCGGTGAGGGAGATGAGTCTCTCAACCGAAGAGACGGCTCCGGTGAGGTAGAACCCGACGGCCGGGGTGAGGGAGAAGTCAGCGAGGGAGAAGCCGACGAGGGAGAAGCCGAAGGCTCCGGTGGAACATTAAATGTTGCAAACTCCGGCGAGGTGCATATACATATATTAATGAAGCCGAAGATTGTATTAATTAAGTCTCTGATGTCTATATACATATATTAACGCTCTTTCTTCTTTTAGCCCTCCGGATCGAGCAAATCTTCTGTAAGGACAAAACGAGGCCCAGCCAAAAAGTTGGGCGACCAAGAAAGGTACACGATCGAAAGAGTCGCTGAAGACGGCACACCGACTGCTCCCCCTGGTGTTAAAAATAAAATGGTAAAGCAATGCGGAGTTCTTGTTAGGGACTTCATCCCGATCACCGTTCGAGAATGGCATCGGCCAAACGAGAAAGGACAGCTATATGTCAGCGATGAGGGCAAAGAAAGACTTTGGAGAAAGCTCATGGTTAATTTCACCCTGCCGGCGCCAGAGGTGGATTCAGATGAGGAGGATCCAGATGAGGCAGAAAAGATTGCCCGGAAAATCATGGAGCAAAAAGTCAAGGACTGGGCACTTAAGAAGATGGCCGAGCTATTCAAGAACTGGAAGAAAAGATTGAACAAACTGTTTGTCAAGAAAAATAAGACTCCAGACTTCGATAAAGGGTATGAGAAGATAAAGGACTACTGGGAAGAATTTGTGGCGTACAAGAAATCAGAGGAAGCTCTGGAAAAGTCTGCAAAAAATGCGGCAAATGCTGCTCTAAAGATGTACCACCATACTATGGGGCCTGGTGGCTACGCTGGTAGCATGCCTAAGTGGGAGAAACTTGAGGCGGACCTGCTGGCTAATGGGATCACTCCAGAGCCACTCAAGTGGATCGAACGGGCAAGAAATTGGTTTTACGGGCATGGGGGCACGTTGGACGCAGAAGGGAAGTGCATATATAACAGAAGACACAAAGATAATCCCCTACTACCCATCCAAGAAATTAGAAATGCAGTAAAGGATGTTGAAGAGGGACGGTTCATTCCCGATAGAGAGGATGACGAGCTCACACGCGCCCTTGGGAATAAGGAACACGACGGACGGTTACGAGGCGTACCTGGCTCCAAGCCCAAGACAATTGCGATTCCCGAGCACAGGAAGAAATTTCCTGATAGAAGCCATCAGAGGAGAAAGGAAAGGAGGCAATGGAAGCACGCGCTGCTGCAGACCGGCTGCGTAATATAGAAGAAGAATTAAAGCTGCAGAAGGAACAAATTGCCGTGCTTAGCCAGCAAGGTACTAGCGGCCAATCTCAACGGCACATGGTAGAAGCTGCATGCGATGGTACCGGTGGCCCATCGAATCGGAAAAGCAGCGTGGCTTCCACGGAGCTCCAGGATGGTAATGATGATGCAGTGGCTCCACTTCGTCGCTACCCAGTGGATGATATCACGGAGAGCACACCTTGTGAGATGCATGTGAAAGTTTTTAACTTAACCGTAAGGTGGCGGTCGGCTATGTCGTACCAATTGGACCTAATCCAACTTACCATTTCTCTCCGGTTCCAAATGGCTACGCTGTTGTCGCGGTGGATGAAGTGATGAAAGATTATGAGGAGCTGAAGCTGCAACACCCTGCAGGTGAAGATGGGGAGGTGCTTGAACTTGGAGAAGCCAAGAAAGCGACCATTCTATGGCCAAAGGAATTCATCGTGCTTCCGAACTGGCAGCCAAGGCCATCGACTCCTCACCAGTCTCCAGCGCAACAGTCCTCTTCACCGCCTCAGCAGTCTCCAGCGCAACAGTCCTCTTCACCGCCTCACCAGTCTCCAGCGCAGCCGTCTCCGCCGCCGCGTCAGCCGTTTCCGCCCACCGCTCGTACTATGAGGGGTAAGCGATCACCGAAACGTAAAAGGTCGCCCCTCCCAACAGTACCTCATAAGAATCTTCCCATTAGACCTTATGACAGGACTGTAGCGGAAAACGCCGCGGAGGTGGCTGCCTACAATAAGGCTTTTTTTGCACCAAAAAAGCCCGAGCAGAAGCCGGTATATGATGAAAAACCAAAAAGTGGAGAAAGTCCTTCCTTGAGCAGCCATCCCAGATATCGATGAATCTGCCATCTGACTATGGTCGTGAACTTACTAAGCTAGCACGTGCCCAGTCTGAGCAGAACAAGGGAAGAAGTGCAAAAAGCGGGAAACAAATTGCCCAGCTCGGACAGCAGAAAAATCAATCGGTCCCCCCGCTCATAGTGTGTTCCGATGTCGACAAGGACTTCAGAGACGCTATGGATAAGGACCTGGAATTATTGGACCCCAGAGCCATAGCTGCTGCTAAAGAACTTGGTGTCACTGTATCGCAGGCCAAGGAACAGGCTACCGCCTTGGGTATGAGCCTTGGTCAACTTTTAGGCTATGAATCTGCGCCAATGTTAGAGATGGCACGGAAATATGTCCAAGGGGAGCCTATGGTCAGTAATGAGGAGCTGCGGTCTATCAACACATATGCGAAATTGCATACTGGTACCTGGTGCACACATCAAAGAAGGACGCGAAAGATGGTTTCCGTGGACGTTAGAGTGGAGCATTTCTTCAAACGTTACGTTATACAGGTTCAACTGACTGAACTGTTCCAGTTATTCCAAAAGCGCGCCCTCGACAAATCTATCCTCTCTTGCTATTGTCTGTAAGTGATTTATTTTCGTAATTAAGTCTCTAGCTCAGCTCGTTCATTGCCTGTATTATATTATCCTGACTATATATATATCCTTTTGTACGCTATTATGCAGAATGAAGATGATGGAATGCAAAAGATCTAAAGTTTTTGAGGTTGGGTTCGTTGACCCATATATCGTGAATTCACATACGTTAGTCAATCACCCCAAAGACGTGGAGCATGACCTGACCACCTTTTTAACCATGCAACATTTCTGTACGGAAATACTATTTCCTTACAACTTCAGTGAGTGTTTTGTCTTGTACATATTTTTATTTGGCTTTCTCGATGTTAAGTGTAATTGATGAGCTATGCATGTCTGCTTTATGTAAACGTCCGCAGGTTCCACTGGATTCTGCTAAGCATTCAACCTGACAAGTCCACAGTTGAAGTCCACGACTCATTAAGTTGGGACCAAGCATGTGGTCCGACATGAAAGAAATGCTCAACAAGTAATTTCAATCATTATCGCATTATATCGCCCTCTTTCGTTCGTTCCCTGATGTCAAGTAATTAATAACTCCTTTGTTCATTTTCTTTGCCAAAGCAGGTGTTGGACAATTTCAAACAGAAGGTAGAAGGTCCATTCAAAGATGAGCTAACTTATAAATCGGTGAAGTCCGCAGCAGCCACCGGGGAGTAATTTATGTGGATTCTACGTTTGCGAGTTCATTCGCGAGTTGACCACTGAGCGGAGAACAACTCTTTGAGCGATGCGGGAGAGCTCGACCCAAAACTGCGCGTAGGAGCAATTCAAGAGGAATTGGCGGGATTTCTGCTTAGGGAGGTCATCGATGAAAGGGAGAACATTATGCTTCGGACGATGAACTAAATATGCCTTGATGGCTTGATCTATCTCCATGTAATTAAATAGTTGTATTCTCGCAAGAGATCGAATATTAATTATATATGCATCAACGTGTACTGTGTATATAGTAGAGCGTATAATATGCGTACGGAAACGATGGAGAGCTCGTCGGCGATGCGAAGAAGGGGGAGACGACGGAGGCACCGGCGAGAGGGAGAGGGGGCACCGGCGATAGCGAGAGGGGCACCGGCGAGAAGGAGAGGGGGCACCGGCGAGAGGGAGAGGGGGCACCGGCGATAGGGGGCACCGGCGAGAGGGAGAGGGGGCACCGGCGAGATCGAATCCTAAACCCTAAATACCAAAAAAAAAAAAGCACTCATTGGTCCCGGTTCGTATTAAGAACCGGGACCAATGAGTCTCCCCCCACGAGCAGCCAGACCAAGCCACGTGGACAACCATTGGTCCCGGTTCGTGGCCCAACCGGGACCAGCATTGGTCCCGATTGGCTAGTCCCGGTTGGCCAACCGGGACTGAAGGCCCAACCGAACCGGGACCATAGGCCCATTTTCTACTAGTGTATCCAGCGAATCTGCTGTTATTGTTGAGTAATTGAAAGCTATATTGAAAATCAAAAAAAAAAGTATCAGTGATCGTGTTGCTTCAGCTCGATCGTGTCGTCTTTGTTGTGTCCTGCCCTGCAGCCGCTGTACTTTTCTTTCTTTTCTGTAGCATCCTGTCGTGGTGATCGGAACCACCAGAAGCCGTGCGTTGCCAGTACCAGCATAGCATATGCATGCATGCAGCTCCGTTTGTACTAGTAGAATCCCTGTTCATCTGATTGGCTTGATTCGATGGTCTCCATTAAATGGACCATGCAAACTGCCTTTCCAAACAGGTGCAAACGTAGGAGCATTCCTTTTCGTGGAATACCTCTGTCCCGACAGGCAAATCATATTTTTTGCAAAATTTTGAATCGAGAAAAAAATTATACCCATATTAAGAATCTAGGTTTTTTGATTTTTTTCTTTCAAATAGTACCATCCGGACTCCATACGTGACAATCAAATTCGCTGGCCAACATAGATTGAAGCCGTCAAGGACTGGCTGCAACATTGCTTTTCTTAACGGTGCAACAATTTACGACTTCTAGAGGCTTATGCCCTATATAATCATTTCCAAATTTGAACAAAAAATTATTAAGATAAAAAAATGTCCATGTATCTGCAATCCCTAATTTCATGTACTACAATCAAGATTCCGTGAACTTTTGTTTCCTTGTGCACAAGCGTGATTCTTCCCTTGTACGGAGTATAAGAAAGCATCTAAATATTTTTGGTCGCTAGAGCATCGAGGCTTCCATCTGGCTTTCAATTTTCAAGTATGGTTGATCACGAGAATGGGAGAGTACGGCTGGTGTGTGCTTCCCAATTGTAAGGTACTCCTGGTGCATCTACATATTATTCCATCTATATAGTTCAAATTCATGAAAAAAAATCCTAGTAATAACACACAATCT
Source organism: Poa pratensis (assembly GCA_947311845.1). NCBI lineage: Eukaryota > Viridiplantae > Streptophyta > Magnoliopsida > Poales > Poaceae > Poa > Poa pratensis. The sequence goes on along the minus strand of CAMZMU010000034.1, from coordinate 23,052,866 downwards.
ATCTATTTTCTCTCAAAAGTTCAAAATCAAATGTGACATGTTTCTTGAGAAACAAAATGACTAATCCATCTGTGAGTAATTATTAATTGAAACTGGGTTTACTTGATTACCACTAACATTATATTTGCCTTTTTTTTCCCCAACTTTTGATTCGTAAAAATTCACAGGAACGTCGCCATTTACTTTTGGATTGTTGTTTTGTTACATTGGCAAAGCAATCGAAATTGCACAAAGACATCACGCATGCATTTTGATCTTATGTCATTGGTATACTCCCTCCGACACTTATTTTGGGACGGAGGGAGTATTAAACTGTACTAACGTTGTGCTAATATTTTCGTTAATTGTTTCACTTCTCATGTGGACCAAGATGGGCAGGGATCAATCCATCCGCCATGCATGGAGAGAGTGGAACAAGCTCGGCCAATTGCTTGATTTATACCAGTCCATTGTCAAGTCGCCTGGTCGATTGATATGATTGAGCTGAAGGTTGTAGCCGCAATGATGGCTTTTGCTGCAGAAACGATGATCGATCATGCTTCTGCTCCAGAAGTTCCGCATCTGATTTTTTTATTTGACAGTAGCCAGCTTTTCATCTTGCTAGCCTTTTCTTTGTTTGCGAGCATGGACGGAAGATCTTCTCGATTCAGTAGCAAGCTGTCCAATGCAATGTCCTTTCATCTCCCGTTCACCTTTCTTCTTTTTTGTTTTATTACCACTCTACACTCTGCGGCTATCTTGGAAAGTGCGGGGAGCTGAAATTACAAATTTATCTTTTACTGCAAATTACAAAGCTCGTATAGCAAGTACTCAAGCCTGTGCAAGCAGCTGGCACTCGCTTTTACAAATACAGAAGGAATTCTTTCTCCCCCGGCCCATGCATGCATGCATGCACAAGTGTCTGCATCGCCTGTGCGGAAGCAGGAGCTTGCAGAGTTTCGTGGTAGGGCCGATCTGGACTTCCATTGGTCGGGGTGTACGATTGGCCCAATCGATGAAATGACATGGATACCCCTACCACTACCAGGGTGCAGTGCATGCCTGCCTCTCGTAGAGAAGTCTAGGGTTCAGAAGTACTAGACCAGTAGAGTGCGTAGCGTAGGCCATGGACAAGCTACGGATAGGATCGGCCTGTATGGCTGTCTCGTCTCGATCGATCGGAACGCTCCGTCGTGTCGTGCTCTGTTGCAAGAAAGAAACGTTGGAAAAGACGGCGTCCATCGTGAGGTACCGATGAGGCATGACATATTACAGGGCGTGCAGCGTATATTGTGTGGGATGTCCCGTCCTCGATCGCCCCCTTACGTTGGCTGCTGGCGGTCCATACTCAGCTTCTAGTGCAACCAATAGTGGCACTTAATACACGTAGAAAATGCAGCGGGAGCCTAGAACTGCCGCTTGGTACAGTCATTTAATACGTAACGTTCGGACAGACATTTTTCGCGGCAGTGGCTTGATCAGGCACGTAGTACTCCTATTCATACCGGCCGCCAGGATGAATGTTCAGGTGTTGAAGATTATGACGATAGGCAGCACCCAAATTGGGTAAAAATAAGGTGAATTTAATGCTGTTTTTCGATTTGTCCATTCACATGGGATAATTTATTGCTGTTTTTCGATTTGTCCTTGTTGGTGGCTTGATGCTCCATCCACGGCGACGACAGCATCACGACGGAACCCTCACCCTCAGCCGGGCTGTTTTTCCATTGTCACACGCGGCGGTGAGAGTAATACTAGGCTACTACTAGCTAGTACCGGAACTGGACGATTTTTTTTTTTTTTGAACTGGAAGAGTTAGTAGTTACTGTTGAGTTTTTTTTTTTTCGGGGCTTAACTTCCGTTTATCAGGTACTCCTATTTATTCCAGCCGCCAGGATGAATGTTCAGGGTCGTGAACATTCAGACGATGGAGAGCACCCAAATCCGGAAAAAACAAGGTGAATTTATTACAGTTTTTTTGTTTTCCAGTCAGTTTTACTACTACCATATCAGCACTCGTAAGATGAAATAATAAGATTGGCTTTTGGCATAAAAAAATAAGTCGAGGGATGCGAATAAGCAGATGGAGCGTGCGTGCGTGCATAGGAATTCCAGTTTGTTCCGTTGCTGTGAGTTTTGAAAATTAGCATAGCACATTCTCTCTCTTTGCCTAGATTTTGCATACAAGTACCACTTTTTCTTGAAAAGATTTCGCCATAGCAGTGCATCAGGGTGACTCAAGATCCAGCTCTTCTAGCCAGCCAGCTTTTCATCTTGCTAGCCTTTTCTTTGCTTGTGGGTATGGACGGAAGATCTTCGTTTGAGTAGCAAGCTTTCCGGTGTAAATCAAATAAATTGGGTTGTACGGTTTTGGGTGGTGTGTTTATAAACTGGTCAACTCTTTTCGATGAAGTAAATCAAAAATTTAGTAAATCAAAGGCATTGCCGCTTTGGTTCGAAAATACGTTGGTCGCATGTGAAGCCAGTAGTTCTATCGAACTCTGGGCTCTTGTAAGCCTATTGGGCATTGCGTGATATAGCACATAGCACTGTGAGCTGCGTCTCTATTTCTTTGGCTAATGGACGAGTACTAATTGCAATCAGTTGTTGTATCCTGTACTACCTGCAAGTATGCGCTAGTAGATCCAAGAATATTGTTTAGCCTGGGCAAACATCTATTATATACTAAAAGCAAAATGAGAGAGTTTTTCAAGACACCACGTTAATCCACATATGCTAGAAATATATAATCCGTTGATTTTGTTTGTGACGGTTGAGATTAAAAGATGGAAAAGTTACGTACAATATTAATCGGATACCAATAAGTTGTTTTCAACACGTACAGCAAACCATGTCCCGTTCCATTCGAGAGTCAATATCTTTACGTAACAGAGTCCAGTCCGGACATGAAAGCTAACTCTAAAACCGTCCGCTCTAAAACGTACCTGTAACCTGATCGGTAATGAAAAAACTGGGACAGCTGATCAATTAAAAAAAACTGATCGGTGGGATCTGCTACTAGCTAAAGCACAAAAAAATTATCCCATGTGCGTGTCAGGGACAATCGTCCTATACTCGAACATTTTTGGAATCTTCATTGTGGAATTAAGACCTAAACATGTTGGTATAAATGTAGTATGATTTGCACGGAAAGCATATTGGAGTATATGATTTTGCCATCGAAAAAATATTTTGAAATATCAAAAGAAATCTAAACAAAAAATTGGCGCATATTTCTCGACATTCTATTGGCGCACATCAAGTTTCGTGAAAACCGATATTTTTATGGCGTGTGTAAAAAAGACCAATTTCGTGAAAAGCATATTTTAGCACCGAATTTTATTTATTTTACGCACCGGACAAAAAATATCGATTTTCCGTGAGACGACATTGTGAGCATACAAAACGACGACATGTACACGAGAATTTTGGTCCAATTTTTTGACACCTCACAATAGATTTAATATGCATTTTAAAACCGGGAGCATACGCTCTGGAATGTCAAAATGTCGCCCCTGATTTATAATATATCGGAATGTCTCATCTACTGTAATAAACTTCAGAAAGAATATAAAAAAAGTTGTGGCATGCGTAGTGGTGCCAAGGACACACCCTGACAAGTGTCCGACCACCTCAATACCAAAAATACAAAGAACTAGACGGAACAACATGCTTGTATTTCGTAGGACACGATATGTACCACCAAAACATTGTGGTGAAGAATGTACATACCATACATAGGAGTTAGAGTTTAGTGTAAGTTAGGTGGGGCCACCGCCCTCAGCTTTGGACTAACTTGAGAAGAAATTTTCTGAAAGGGCTTAGAAGGGAAGATTTAGTATTTTGCTTCCCCTCCCTATAAAACACAATTATATTCTCTTTCATCCGCTCGATAATTTATGTCAAGCTCCGCCAGTGCAGAGTAAACTACACTCTAGAGATTGATTAGGGCCTCCATAAGTGAAAAGGTAAAAGTATAGAGAGTAGGTTCATGGCAATAGAATTCTAAACTCAAGGAGATGGATAGGATCCTTAATGGGCAATTTGTCTCTCCGTCATCATATTTTCGCAAACATAAGAAAAATAACATCTTTACAAACTCTCCAATGACTTTACAAAACCATCAAAGCATACTTTTCTTATATACGTTGGTCTAAAATAGAGGTATCACGTTGATCGACATCATCCAAATTATCGTGATAGTTAGATTAATATAAACGGCTTGGATTTAAGAAATTAGTAGTCACATAACCGGTCGACAAAATTTATTTCTAAAATTGTGGCATTACGTTCATCCAGATCATCCAAACTATCGTGATAATTAGATCTAAAACAAACAACTTGAATTACTTAAAAAAAATCAACACAAACTTCCTTGCGTTTGCGAAAAAACAGCCGTGTGTTCCAACTTCCCTGACAGAATTACCATAAATGTGCCTAAATATGCCATAAATTTGGCTGCGATTTAGGCAGAGGAAACAAGCCATAAGTCACGTAGCTATAAGTCATGTGTAGCTATTCCAAAATATTTGCTCCTAGCACGCCCCATGCAAAAGACATGTTAATATATAAAAAAGACCTCGCCACGTACGCTCGACGCACCGAACATGGATATGGAAAGCTTCTTATGATGGGTAGAGAGCATGTATTGGTTCTTTTTAGTGCTTCGTATGTGTTGCACTTGCACTTTTCGAAAAATAATTACACACGCTACTAGCAAGACAAGCACATGCCAGACTACATATGCAAATTGGTATACATGGGAACATCACTGATTATACGGGAAAAAAAATCAAGGATGGACTATATTACTTTACTATAAGTATAAGTAGTCAATCATATACAGAATTTCCAAAATTATATTTTCACATAAATTCTCTATTCTAGTGTGCACCCACATTTTATTTTCTTAACAATAATCTATCTTTATTGATCCATTAAAAATATTTTATACATGAAAAACCAAAACGAAGGATAACACAAAGGCTTTAAGAGCATATAGTTTGCCAGAAAAACGGTACATTGTCTTCTATTGTCATAGATAATTTCATTGCAAATATAAGGTCCTTAGGACTTCCATATATCGCAAGGTACACCTAGAAGATGTTTAACATTATCAACAACAAATATGTCTAACACTACTATAAGTCATTATTAACGAATTGCAAACCAAAGGCATAAAAAATGTGCATGGCTCCGGGGATAACTGTAAATGGTCCTAGCAGGTCTTTAGTCGTGTCTCGGGTGGTTATTTGGATATCCGTTGATGAAACATCAAATGTTGATAGTATCTCTGTAATAAAAAATATTAATGTGGTTTAATACTATACCATACGCTTGTATTTCATATCATCCATGGTTCTCAACTAAGTTAAATATGTTCTAAAACTCAAATAGGTATTGGTTTACTGAAACAAAATTCGTGGACATGTTCAATATGGTGAATATGATGCCCTTGCAAATTTTTATAGTGTTCACATAAATAATTGTTACCAAAAACATAATAATAGTTGATTCATTTTTATGTCACTAACCCGTCCAGGTGCACGAACTAGGGTGACATGGTGTTTTGGGGAATTTAATATAATATTTCGCGCATAGATTAAAATGAACCATATAAAAACGGTGATATTATCTTAAAAACAAACAAATCTAGACCTTTCTCTGGTGAATGTATTTTATATGATGTAATCAAATCCCGTTTTGATGATGTCAAATACACTTTTCTACGTTTGATGGTTTGTAATTGTTAGAGAGATATTTGTATATTGTAGTTTCCCTATTAGATAGGGGGCTCCTGCATATTTACACCTGTACATGTACTATATATTGTGGCCCTTGGCCCCGTGGAATACAAGTTGCTTATTCCTAACATGGTATCAGAGCGTGGTTAGGTTTTTTTTCCCTCCCGCACGTGCAACTCGTGCGTTTCTTTCTTCTCCCCGTGTACAGATCGATCTCGTCCTCGTGCGTTCCTTGGATCGATCGCTCCCGTGCTGGCTCCCCGAGCAGTGTCCCACGCCAGAGGTTCGTCGTCCCCGTCCGAGCCATCCGTCGGCCGCCCCTGTCCCCGTCCGCGGCCGTCCGGGGATGCTCTATATCTGTCTGTGGTTCGTCAGGAGCATGATCTTCAGCAGGGTGACTCTACCATTGATCAGTTCTACACGCAGAGCACTGCTATCTGGCGTCAGCTCGACTCTCTTCGCACTGCCGTGTGTGGTGCCTGCCCGTGTTGTCAGACTGTGCGTTCCGACTTGGAGTTTCAGCGCGTATATGAGTTCTTGTCTCGGCTCCGCAAAGAGTTCGAGCCCCGACGTGCTCAGCTGCTTGCTCGTGGTCGTGTCCCTATCTCGGAGGTGCTGTCTGAGCTTCGTGCTGAGGAGATTCGTCTACGTGGCGTTGGGTTGCTTGAGTTTCCTTCTGTGCTTACTGCCCATGGTCCTCCTTCATCGCCTGCTTCATCGACTCCTTCGCGGTCCACTGCTCCGCCACTTTTACCCACTCCTTAGGGTCAGGGCCTGGGTCGTGGCGCTCGTCCACGCCCTCACTGCACCTACTGTGATCTGCCTGGCCACACCGAGTCTCGTTGCTACACGAGGGAGCGTGATCTGCGTAAGCAGAAGGCGTCTGCTTCTCCCGGGACTCGTTCTTCCTCTGGCTCGTCAGGGTCCTCTCCAGCCGGCTTCACCGACCAGGACATTATGCGGCTCAAGCGGATGCTCGCCGCTTCAGGTTCTTCTTCGACGGGTACTGCTGGCTCTGTGACTGATTCTTCTGGCACTGCGCGACCACCATCTTCTACACAGTCAGGTACATCCTCGTGGGTTCTGGATTCTGGAGCTTCTTTTCATATGACTTCTGATTCTTCCACTCTATCCTCTCTTCGACCTCTTGATTCTCCTCTTAGTGTTCTTACTGCTGATGGTACTTCTCTCTCTGTTTCTAGTCGAGGCACTCTTTCTACTTCTTCTTTCTTTGTCCCTGATATTTCTCATGTTCCTCGTCTTACCATGAACTTGTTCTCTGCCGGTCAGCTTACTGATTCTGGTTGTCGCGTCATTCTTGACGCCGATTCTTGTTCTGTTCAGGATCGTCGCACGCAGGTTTTGGTTGGAGCTGGCCCTCGCCGCCGTGATTCTCAGGGGCTTTGGGATATAGACTGGCTTCGTGTTCCTTCCGCTGCTACCTCGCCTGCCAGTTCTCCTGCTATCATCGCCTCTGTCACCGGCTCTTTTCAACAGTGGCATCATCGTCTTGGTCATCTTTGTGGTTCTCGTCTGTCGTCATTAGTTCATCGTGGTCTTCTGGGGCCGGTCTCAGGAGATGTTTCTTTACAGTGTCAGGGTTGTAGGCTAGGAAAACAGATTCAGTTACCCTATCCTACTAGTGCGTCTGTATCTCAGCGTCCTTTCGACTTAGTTCACTCTGATGTTTGGGGTCCGGCTCCTTTCGCTTCGAAAGGGGGCCATCGATATTATATAATATTTATAGATGATTTTTCTCGTTACACTTGGCTGTATTTTATGTCTTCTCGTACTGAGATTCTCTCCATATATAAGCGTTTTGCCGCCATGGTTCTTACTCAGTTCTCTACGCCTATTCGTGTGTTTCGTGCTGACTCTGCTGGTGAGTATATCTCCAAGCATTTGCGTGGTGTTCTTGCTGAGCAGGGCACTCTCGCTCAGTTCTCCTGTCCCGGTGCGCATGCTTAAAATGGCGTGGCTGAGCGTAAGCATCGCCATCTTCTTGAGACTGCTCGTGCGATGATGATCGCCTCTTCTCTTCCGCCTCATTTCTGGGCTGAGGCCGTTTCTACCTCGGCCTATCTGATTAATATCCAGCCTTCTGCCGCCCTTCAGGGTGCCATTCCTCTCGAGAGACTCTACGATCGTTCTCCTGACTATTCTATGCTTCGTTTGTTTGGTTGTGTTTGCTATGTTCTTCTTGCTCCTCGTGAACGCACCAAACTAACCGCTCAGTCTGTTGAGTGTGTTTTTCTCGGATATAGTGATGAGCATAAGGGCTACCGTTGTTGGGATCCTGTGGCTCGCCGGATGCGTATTTCCCGGGATGTGACGTTTGATGAGTCTCGGCCTTTCTATCCGCGTTCGACCTCCCCGACCTCTACTGTGGAGGATCTCTCTTTTCTTACTTTTCCTGATTCTCCTCCCGATAGCCCTCATATTTCTCCTCCCTCTGATCCGGTGGCATCTACTCCGATGCCTTCTTCTCCTCCTTCGTCGCCGCCTTCTTCACCCTCCCTGTCCCCGTCTCCGCCTCCGTCTTCTCCTGTTGCTCCTTCTCATCCTACTTTTCCTTTCTATTATACTCGTCGTCCACGTGTTGTGACCGAGTCATCTGATGCACCCTCTACTTCCGGTGCACCGTCTCAGCCGACTTATTCTCTTCGTTCTCGGCCTTGTCCTTCACCTGATTTCTATAATCCCGCTACCTACAGTGTTTCGGTTGTCTCGGAGCCGACTACGTATTGTGAGGCTGTTGTTCATCCTGAATGGCAGCTTGCCATGGCTGAGGAGATTGCTGCGCTTGAGCGCACTGGTACGTGGGAGATCGTCCCTCTTCCTCCTCGTGTTCGTCCTATCACCTGTAAGTGGGTTTATAAGGTTAAGACCCGCTCTGATGGGACTCTTGAGCGTTACAAAGCTCGTCTGGTCGCTCGTGGTTTTCAGCAGGAGCATGGCCGTGATTATGATGAGACTTTTGCTCCAGTGGCTCACATGACCACTGTTCGGACTCTTCTTGCCGTGGCATCTGTTCGCCATTGGTCTGTGTCTCAGCTTGATGTTAAGAATGCCTTTCTTAATGGTGAGTTGCGTGAGGAGGTTTATATGCAACCACCACATGGGTATTCTGTTACAGATGGCATGGTCTGCCGTCTTCGTCGCTCTCTCTATGGCCTTAAGCAAGCCCCTCGTGCATGGTTTGAGCGCTTTGCTTCTGTGGTCACAGCTGCTGGTTTCTCTCCCAGTGCTCATGATCCTGCGTTGTTTGTTCATTGTTCTCCTCGTGGTCGCACTCTTCTTCTTCTTTATGTTGATGACATGATCATCACTGGTGACGACCCAGAGTATATTGCCTTTGTCAAGGCACGTCTGAGTGAGCAGTTTCTTATGTCGGATCTTGGTCCGCTTCGTTACTTTCTTGGGATTGAGGTTTCGTCCACCGCTGATGGTTTCTTTATATCCCAAGAACGGTATATTCATGACCTTCTTTCTCGTGCCGCTCTTACTGATGAGCGTACTGTTGAGACTCCCATGGAGCTCAATATTTCTCTTCGTCCGTCTGATGGCGATCCTCTCTCTGATCCGACTCGTTATCGACATCTTGTCGGGAGTCTCGTCTATCTGGCTGTTACTCGCCCTGATATTTCTTATCCTGTCCATATTCTGAGTCAGTTTGTTTCTGCTCCCACTTCGGTTCACTATAGTCACCTTCTTCGTGTTCTACGCTATCTTCGTGGAACGATCTCACTTTGTCTCTTCTTTCCTCGTTCTAGCTCGTTACAGCTTCAGTCCTACTCCGATGCTACTTGGGCTAGTGATCCTTTGGATCGCCGTTCACTTTCTGCTTACTGTGTTTTCCTTGGTGGTTCTCTCATTGCCTGGAAGACGAAGAAGCAGACCGCAGTTTCCCGTTCGAGTGCAGAAGCTGAGTTGCGAGCTATGGCTCTTTTGACTGCTGAGGTGACTTGGTTACGGTGGTTACTTGCAGATTTTGGTGTCTCTGTTACGACACCCACGACTCTTTTGTCAGACAGTACAGGTGCTATTAGCATTGCACGTGACCCAGTGAAGCATGAGCTTACTAAGCATATTGGCGTTGATGCTTCTTTTGTCCGTGCTAGTGTGCAGGATCAGATTATTGCGCTCCAGTATGTGCCTTCAGAGTTACAGTTGGCGGATTTTTTCACGAAGGCCCAGACTAGAGCACAGCATAGCTTTTCCCTCTCCAAACTCAGTGTTGTGGATCCACCATGAGTTTGAGGGGGGGTGTTAGAGAGATATTTGTATATTGTAGTTTCCCTATTAGATAGGGGGCTCCCTGCATATTTACACCTGTGCATGTACTATATATTGTGGCCTTTGGCCCCGTGGAATACAAGTTGCTTATTCCTAACAGTAATTATTTACGATTTAAGCGAGCAAATAATATCATTTAGAAATTAGTATGTTTAACGTCTCTAGAACCATTTCCGGACACATTCAATGGGCTTAAGATGATGCCCTTGCAACCTGACATTGGAACAAGATAACTCGTTTTATCTTAATTCAATGATTTTTAATCAAGGATACTTACCTCCCTACTGATCTAATATGATGTAAGAACTATAGTTTAGCTTACAAATCCAATATCACTTATATGGATGTTTCAACCTATAGCATGATAATTATTTGCTGACAATTTTCAGAGTGCCAACGATGTTACTCACATAGGTGATAATTTGCTTACCAAAACATTTGCAGTAGTTGTATATTCTTATATATATTGTCACATATTGGGAAATAAGGTTATAGTAATGAAACCATATTTTTTTCTTGACTAATTTCAACCAACTAAAGATGATGCCCTCGCACTTGCGAGGGCCACATGGCTAGTTTAATTAAAAGTATATTGTGCTAGATTGTTGTTTAATAGCTATCAAAATACACTGTCCTGGCATGATCCGCCACTATGATGTTCAAATAAAAACATAGGAGGACAAAAAATGGAATTTATAGGTAGAATATGACATCAAAGTAAAATTTGAAACCCTAAAATTACAATTCATTCTCCTCGGGCGGGGACGGGGGAGTTCCCGTCTGCCACCATGTCGGCCGGCCGTCATGAGGTTTTTTCGAAGCTTTGAGCAGAAGGAACTTATCTATCTCCTACTCAAACTTGATCGTGGAAGCACTTATGTTGAAATTGTCGCCTGCAGCAATAAGAAATTGGTGTCTTCACGAGTCAAATACAAGTCCCACGAAAACTTAGTTTTTCTTGCTTATAATTAATCTATTTATACAAAACTTTTTTATTTGAATGGAATTTGGTATATAAAAAATATCTTTGTTGTTAACATAATACTCATTTAATTATCTGTTAGTATATGATCCATTCTAAGCACGAGTGTTAATCCTGTAAATGAGTTTTTTTAATATTAAGATGTCCTACTTTGTTAAACGGTTCTCTCATTGTTCGTTATAAATATGTTTTCTTGTGGTAACCTTCGAGAAAAATGTGTTTCAAATTTACTTTGTGACACAAAGTATTTATTATCACAATCCTCCACAAATTAATATGTGTCACTTACGGGATTTGCGGGTGTTTATATGTGATGGAAATCATAGTGCCATATAATGTTCAGAAGAGGAACAAACATCTTCATAGAGTTTTCTAGAACATGGATTGCCAATACTGGATATTAATTAGTAGGAACTAACTAGCCTAATAATGATGTGCCCATCTCGCCAATAGTAAAGTGTACTATTAGGGAGTACTAATTGTGCGGTCATACTCCTCGCCACATATTGGCTGGGTTTCTTGAGTTTGAAAAGTCTGGTTGGGTCAAACTGATGCTTGTACGCCTAGTGTCTACGGCCCAGGGTTCAGCCTCAGGTGGACCAGAGCATGAAGTAGTAGTAGTAGTAGTAGTAGTAGTAGTAGTAGGTGCAAAACGCACGTCCTGTCGACGGAGCCAAGCAAACGATCGAGCGTGTACACTGCATCATTTCTTTCGTTTCCCAATGAGTTCCTGGCATGTCGCCGTGAAGAAGCGACGGCGGCCCCGTCGTGTCAACAGATCGGATAAGGCGGTGTCAAGTCCCTCACACGCCTTCCCTCTCTCCCTCCCTATCGAATATCGATAGCTTCGGTTGGAAGAAATCAAGTGTCTAGTGAAGACAGTATAGCGTACTCATGTGTATCTAGACCGTAGGGCCGCCCGGGAGAGGGATAGCAGAGAGAAGACAGGGTGGGGCGGATTGGGCTCGCCGGTTGCACGCAAAAAGAAGAGCAGTTTTCAAAACCGGTGCTAAAAAACACCCAGAATAATTAAATGATCACATTTAGTTCGCGAATGTTCATTCTCCATTTGATGGTCCGTCACATTTACTCCAACGCATATAAATGGACATGCAGCACGGGAGATGTTGCAGGCTGCTTGCAGATGAGCTGCATCTCAACTTTTCAGAGGTTTCAATTTTCACACAAAAACGTACGCTTTGGCTTTCCCGAAGTTGAAGTGGCCAACACGAAATCATACAGGTCCACTAATAAGATTTTCCACAAATTCAAATTGCCGGATAAGTTCAAATTTTCACTAGGATGCATAAACGGGGAAAACAGATGTGACGACGGAAACGGCTCACGTCGAGAGACCATCTGACCATGCATGCGACTGTATACAAAGCGACAAACACAAACAGGCGAGCTGCTAGCTGCACTCTAACAGCGCGTCAACTTTTCAGGGTTCGGCTTTCACAGGAGAGGCACCTGCTTGGCCTGCGCTTTTCTTTGCCTCCTCTCTGATCGCTACCACAAGTTCAAACACACGCATGCTACAGTGATTGCATCTACACTGGTACAACAAGAGCACATTTGTGTATGCTATGAAATTGCAAATCGAAGAAGCGTCTGAGGCTTTCCTAGTTCTATCCAATCTAGCAATCCATTAGTTTCCACATTCGTCACAATGTCTAGTACTCCCTCCGTCCCAAAATAACTGTCTTAGATTTGTCAAAAAGTGGATATATCTAGACATGAAACAAGTATAGATACATTCACTTTTGGACAACTTTGAGACACTTATTTTGGGACGGAGGGAGTAGTACAAGGCAGGAAACATTTTTGAACGAAAAAATAAACATGAAATAACGTGGAACGGCAGGAGAGTGCAGTACTACGATCCCGTCGCATGCATATGCAACCAGAACGCTGCAGCAAAACGACGAACATGCATGCGATGAGACCGTGATGTCATTGCAGACCGGTCGGCCGTGCACTTTGCAGCAGAGAGGGTCCGGTCCTTTGAGTTTCACGGAAGAGGCAACTTCTCGACACCTTTTTCTCGGCAAGAGACGGGACCAACCATGCACGCAGACGCAGGTACGTACACGGTGCAACAGAGGTGGATGGGAGGAGAAACAGTAAACAGACCACCACCAAATCAAACAGACACAGAGATTCCTCTGGTACAAACGGAGCTGCATGCTATCACATCCTGGCTCTGGCAGTACATGGCGGGTTACTTCTGGTACAAAGCTTGAGAGAAAACTGTAGTGACCTCCAGGACACTCGACAAAAAACTTTCATGAGAAGAAAACAAGACGACACGAGCTAAACAACACGTCCCGTGTGGACGGTAGAGGTCAGGTTTCTAGCGGGGCAGGATGTGGCTGTTCGCTACAGGAATAAGCGGGACCACAGGAATAGGCAGGACGCTTGCGGCTCGCCGCTGCAACCCGCTGGAGTTAGCGCGGGACGCTGTTTCAGCCTGCAATATCCCGCAACGCTCACAGTGCAGTTCTGAACCACACCAGCTCACAAGTACAGCTCACAGTACTGAAATAGTAGCTCACAGTACTGAAACATATCAGATTACTGCACCGACCAGCACAATTAAGGGTAGTATAGTTATATAAAATTCACTGCTTATACAGTCCATCAAATGCACACAAAGTACTGAAACAGCATAGGCCAACAATGGTACATGACTCATGTTCTTATCGACGTCAGGTGCTACATGGCCTCTTGTTCTTATCAACCACAACGAATACAATATTGAAACGTGAATTGATAAGACACCATTGGATAACATCTCTTCTGATCTTCAGGGTCCATATGAAGTGATCCAATCCTGCAAAATTAAGAAACAAATAAAGATACATACATTCTCCAAGTGGCACAAATGCAGGCTAACTAGAAATAAGCAGAATAACAACATATTCCTGCCTTTGCACACATATTCTTCCATGGCCAACTAACAACAGAGAAATAAATACCAGCTTGAAAAGGAGTTTATGCAAATAAACCTGGAACTACTAGCTCATGTATGTGCCTTCCCAATTAAGAAGTAAACTGATGAAAAAAAGAGCAGGGAGACCTTAACCATCCATGCAATGAATGACATAAGTAAATGATGCAACACTGCAAATGAAATGGACTGTACACAACAATGAGACTGACTGCTGGTTGCTGTGCAGGCCTGATGAGAAATAGGACTCGGTACAATATGACTCACAAGGACTAAGATTCAGACAGTTTGTACAGGACACATCCAAATGTGAAGAAACAAAGCATGCTTACCTAATGGTTCAATCAATTACCAAAAATGTCAGTATCTCTTCCATCAACATTAGAGTGGGTTGCATAAATAACATCGCTGGTGACTGTGCAGACACGACTAGTTCCTGAAATGACAAAAATATAAGTGTTTACCCCTCATAACATCAAAGCATGCTAAATAGCAATAAAAGAGAGGTCGCATGGTTGTCCTAGATACCAACTCAAATGTTGGATTGAGACTATGCACAAATTGCCTAAATCCTATATATTCCACCATTCTGAAAGGCAACTCATGCAAGACAATCATTCTAACCAAATCCCAATGAGCTCTATCGGGGTCATACTTCCAATTCTATGACTTATTTGGATCAGATTGTGACATAGCTGATTTCACAGAGTCAAGAAACTCATTTATCTTAGCCCTTTCTTCGCAAACCAACAAATGCCTAATGCATTCACTTGTGCCGGCTTCTCTTTTAGCCACAAAAACTCTCTTACAGTGTTTACATTTGGCTTCCTTGAGTTTGTTACCCTCATACACGGGATCAAAATCATTCCAAATTTCAGATTTAAGTTTCCTTCGTTTTGATCTACGTGAAGGGCCTACAGAATATGATAGAAACAAATAAATAGTGCTAAGACATTTTCTATTTAAGAAATGCACACAATTGACATGAAAACTTAAGATATATGCATTAACAAGGCATTGGCGATTAACTTACAAGGCATTGGAGGACCGTTTGACACCTATTGATCTAGGCGATGCTTGAGATAACATAGCATTAACTCCTGGGGATCCCACTACAAGCACGAGCGGTGATATCATCGTCTTCTTTGGTTGTGATTTTGGAGGTCTTCTCTTTTGTCCTGAACATTTCAGTATAATTGCACAGCGGATTATTTGGCATACAATTCAGTATAACAATTTAGGAACAAGTATAGTAATAGAAATCAGCCTACTGAATTGTCTATCACAATTATTTGGCACACAGTTCAGTATTTTTTTTGAATTTTCACACAGTTCAGTATAACAATTCACAGTAAAGCATGCATAACGTCCTGGTTACCATAATTAGCTAGTGTTTAGGACAGAAGTCATCATTTGTCTACTACGAATGAGCTTTTATGAGCACCGAAGCCTAGCATGGCCCTCTAATCTAGGTTAGAAACAGTACCACTAGTTTGTAAATCTCAGCTGTGAAGTAGAGATGGTCCATGGAGGTACGTAGATGCACTGCTTGGTTGCGGGAAAGGCCCAAAAGGATAAGGCGTCAGTACTGACCATTGATCAGGCTACTGAGCTCACAAGTCAATAATAAAAAGAACAAGTTTGGGCGCATCAGCTAGCGTGAATATTTCGCTGGTCACCGGATCAAGAAGAAATCTCTGTAATCAACTAATACCAAGAAATGATGAATATTTTGAGAGAATGCTTGGTTACCTTCAGCGGCCGGGACAGGGGCATGGGCGGCGGGCGGAGAAGGAGCAGTGGCGGCGAGGGAAGCCGCGGAGCAAATCCAGTATGACGGGCATGGGCGGGGGCCGGAGGTGGAGCGGTGACGGCGATTGAAGGCGATTGAACTCCAACATCACGGGCATGGGCTGGGGGCAGATGTACAGATGGCGGTGGCTGTACCGTCGACCCCAGCATCTCCGCGCCGCCGGGATTACTCAGGTGGATGTGGAGAACTGGAGATGGACGCGCCGTCGAAAGAATCAAGTGGGAGGCGCCGCCGTCGGGAGTGCTTTCCCCATCGCCACACCCATCGCCCTGGCCTCGGGGACAGATTAGGTTTTTTTGCGGGTTAGGCAGTTCTGCGGGATTTTTTGCAGGTCTATATATGCGGCGTGCCGCTTCAGCCCGCTCGGGAGTTGCGGGCCTAGTTTGCGGCACGTCGCGGGACTAGTTTGCGGGGCGGCGTAGCGGCATAGCGGGACGTCCCGCACCACTTGAAACCTGAGGTAGAGGGCTACAGGATGCGCCGTGCGTGCATATGAGTGGCAGTGTTTGTTCCATTGCTGTGAGTTTGGAAATGAGCACAGCACCGAGGATCCGTGTCACTCAACCTGGGCTGCAGCTTCTCTCTCTTCGCCTCAGATTTTGTTTATTGAATGCATACGGAGACATGTTATGTGCCAAAAAAGGGGGAAATATGTTTTGCCTCATACGTGTATATGCACCCACTATCTAAAAACCGCATTTTAAAATATCAAAATATTTCAAACAAAAAATTCGGATATACATACAGGTAATTTGCTGAGGCCGTCGGCATGTGCGTGTCCCTGACCATGCACCCTCATGTATTGTGGGGTGCATCCATGCTTCGGGCCTCTTTGGTTCAAAGCATTTTCAAAAGAATTTTGTAGGATT
Organism: Poa pratensis; assembly: GCA_947311845.1. NCBI lineage: Eukaryota > Viridiplantae > Streptophyta > Magnoliopsida > Poales > Poaceae > Poa > Poa pratensis. Next base: position 23,036,233 of record CAMZMU010000034.1, on the reverse strand, counting down.
CCATCTATTATATACTAAAAGCAAAATGCGAATGTCTAATAAAGCCACCACGTTAAGCCACATAGGCTAAAAAGATATACTTCATCGATCTTAATTTTAATGGCCGAGATTTAATACCGATAATTGTTACGCAAATATTGTCACGTACAACCTGCCACGTACAACCATAATAAGAGAGAGAAGAAGGGTTACGCAAATTTGTCACGTAAACCTGCCACGTACAGCCAGAGAGAGAAAATTATCTGGATGTGCTACACCGTGTAGCACAAGGCCCAATACAAGACGTGTTGGACCAGGACACATGCATCAAATTGATTTTTGTTTAAACAAATCTTTTTTATTTGCGAATCGTCCGAAGAGAATAAATGAAGGGCTGGCGTACAGGGACAGGGTCAACGTGTGCAATACATAAATGTTCACTGAATATAGTTCATGTCCGTGTGAGGATATATCTTCAAAGGGCATACCATGGTAGGACGTGGCAGGTAAAATCAGTGTGAGCCAGAATTTTTGTGGAGTCGATCAAAAAAATAAAAATCGGAGGACGTGCCTTGCGACACTAAAAAAATCGACATCACATATAGTTCACACTTTTACCGAATAGAATAGTGTAACTAATTAAGTCTTATATTAATATAGCTCACAAAATATGTTTGAAATTTGTACCACGCAAGTATTCGTCTAAATAATCGGAATCACATATAGTTAAAAGTCTCACCGAAAAGAAGTATAAATAAGTCTTATAATATTATAGCTCAACAAATTACCGTAAAATGCAAGCCATACTATAAGGATTGTAAACTTAGTACAACACAAATATTCGTCTAAAAATAAATGTAGTGTAAGTTATTTATCTTTTGTACAACAATAAGTAGAGTATAGAATAACTATCAGAAGATAACTATATTGCTAATTATAGTATAAACGCTAAACTGTATACAAAAGTTTTGAAAAACTAATTTTTAGCACCTTCACCTCGAGAACTTTGGCTACGGAAGATGAAAGAACCATGTTGAGATTGAAACGACGGAAGGTTCAAACCTTTATTCCAGGTCCACATATTTGTTCACCTTGGAGCACCTCACTGACTGCTAAAGGCAAAAGAAACAACCAGAGGATGATTCTCCTAGCCGGGCATCCTAATTTTTTTGATAGAAAAGGCTGAAAGGGCCCCGCTAGCATATGAATGATGAAGTCCTTACGTCTGAATATTGCATGTTCTAGATTAAGAATCTGGTTGCAATGGTCCAAACTCGAGACAAGATTGATGACTAAGTGGCTATATATTACATGTTAATCCCACTATAATCTAGAAATTCTCGCATTTATCACATGAGTATACAAAAAATAGGCAAAACATAAACAATACACTAATATTGGAAAATTTGTTACCAACACGCGTTCTCGAGTCTTCATGTCTTACTCTTATGAGATTCAAGGGCTAAAATTTCCATATTTGCAAAAGTTAAAACAACTTCGGTGCTAGGATACGTAATATAAGGTGTCGGGGATGTAACCCCGGGTACCCCAGAGTTGGTGGTGCTGTTGAATTAATAAAAGAGAGAAACAGTGAATAAGCAATCAAAGGATAAAGAGAAAGGAGAAAAAACAGTCCTGGGCCGAGATTTCAGGCCTCGGATGGCCAGCAGCCTCGGCTGGGCCGAGGTGCATGAAGTCAAACGATGCAACGTTCGTTGCGTTGCCCGTTCGTGGTAGCGTGGCAGGGTCAAGTGCGGAGCCTGGCCATGCCTTCCCTTTCTCATTTGGTGTAATGCAACGGCAGGAGGAAGGCCGTGGAAAGGCTGTGTACGTGCTTCGGAAGTTGCATCCTAGCAGTAATAGTATCTTTGTAGCCTGTAGTATCAGTGATCTCCTGTGTGAGCTCGTGTCATCTTTGTTGTGTCCTGGCCTGCCGGCGCTGTGTTTTTCTCTCTTTTTCCTGAGGCATCGGGTTGTACTGTTGTGGGGATCGGAACCGGAAGCCCTGCGTTTCTCTCTCTCTCCCTCCGATTTGTTTCATTCGGTGGTCTCCATGAAATGAGGCATGCAACGTGCGTTAACAAAACAAACAGAAACTAAAACTTACACATTTGAAACAAGATGAAAAAAATGTCTCGATCCGTACCTGCAATCCTTAATTTCATTAACTAAGGATGACTCCAACGGGGCGACGCATCGAGTCCGCGCGCCTCCGTTCCTGTCCGTGGGGGCCAAAAATACGGCCCAACGGGGCGACGCAAACGGACCGCGGTCCGTTTTTTGGTCCGCCGCGACGCATTCCTGGCCCAAATTTGGGCCACCGATGCGTCGGCCCCGGACGCGCGGCGGAGCGCTTTTGTGTCCTGTCCTAGTCCGCCCCTGGCGCGCAAATCAGTCCATTCCCCACCCTCCTCCTCCTCTCTCGCCCCTCTCGCCGCCACAGCGCCGCCGCTCGCTCCCTCGAGTTGGCACTGCAGGCCATTCCGGGGACGCCGTCTGCTGCTCCTCTTCCCCGCCGTCACCGGAGCAGCTTCCTCACCGCCACGGCCGGTGAATCTTGCGGCCATCTCTCCTCGCAGCGCCCGCGACACAAACGCCACCCACAAGGTGTTCGGCCGCTCGCCCCGGCAAGAACTCAGGTACGAACTCGGCCATGGATAGCTCGGATGAGTGGTACTACAAGAACTACATCCTCTGCAACCAGTCATCATCGGATGATTCCTCCGACGATGAGAGTGACGGCCTGGTTGCAACCCTCATCGTCAACGAGTACATAGAGAAGATGCGGCCGGTGTTCCGAGGGTCGTTGCCGGGCCGTTCTCCTGCTCTGGACCGGAACCGGAGAGCTGGCCAAATCCAGCTGTATGAGGACTACTTCCGAGTTGCCGGATACCCCACAAAATTTCATCTCGAAATATTATGTGTCATGTTGAATCTACCACACCCATAAAATTTCATCTCGAAATATTATCATATGTGCCCTGTACAAAAAAGACAAATGACAGTTTTGAAATGTAGTCTATTATTCAAACTGTCATTTTTCTTTTTTGTACAGGGCACATATGATAATATTTCGGGATGAAATTTTATGGGTGTAGTAGATTCAACATGACACATGTCCGTGATTTTTTTCGGAATTTTTTGAAACTCGGAAGTGGGGTATCCGGCAACTAGTTGCACCCGCAACTAGTTGCGGATTGTAGTTTCCCGGCGTGTACCGGACTCTCAGCGGCAAGTACGGGGCGCGGATCAGGCACTTGAATGGAAAATATTGGCTCGGCACCTTCGACGCCGCCGAGGACGCCGCCAGAGCGTACGACGCCGCCGCCGTCAACCTGCACGGGCCGAGGGCTATCACCAACTTCAGTCTGGGTAAGGAGGCCACAACAGAGACGATGACGGTGACGAAGGAGGAGGCTGCTAAGCCGCACTCCTGGACGGAGTTCCGCGGCGTGCACCGGACACTCGGCGGCAAGTACGGAGCGCAGATGGGACATTCCAAGACGAAAGCTCGGAAGACATGGCTCGGCACCTTCGGCTCCGTTGAGGACGCCGCCAGAGCGTACGATGCCGCAGCTCTCAAGCTGTATGGCGCCGCGGCTAAAACCAACTTCCAGCAACCGCCCGAGTCGCCCATGGACCTCCTCAACGACTTCTCGGAGATGCCGGCGCTCGAGTTCCTCTCACATACCTCCATCTCAGATGCGCAGCTCGACGATCTCTGGGCCAGTTTGCCGCCCGCGGAGCGGCAGCTCGTGGATGGGTTCATCAAGGAACCGGACTTCTCCGACGTCGTGCCTTAATTGGTGTTGGGAAAAACTCTGCTTCTTTAGTTTATCTGGTGGAGAAAGAAGAAAAACAGAGATGAGTTAGGGCCTATTGTTGGGGATGACAGGTGCACAGGTGATGAAATTCCTCGCTGGTTATTTCGTTACAAGGAAACATGAATATATATTCAGCTGCAGTGCAGTTTTTTTTGGATATTATGTTTTATTATATCATATATGCAAGAACAAAGATGTTCAGACCAAACTTTGCTTGATAGTATCAGTGATCACAGTTTGATAGTGGACCATTTTCTGAACACATTGTGCTCTGTTACTATCAAGTCCAGAAAGTAGGATTTGCCATGTTAATGCTATTTAGGTCCCATGATAAAGTTCTATCTTGGTGCATTAAGCCTTAATAGACTGCATGTTGCGCAGGTGTGCGAAATTTCGTTGCAACATACATAATGAGACTCAAAGATAGAGCTGGGTGATACAATGAACATTCTGATTTAGCTGGTCCAGTATTTTTACTTGAACTTTTAAGGAAAGCATGACATTCAATTAGCAAACATCTAGTATAGGTATCATAACACTAGTTGCATGCTTGGCGACTCTCTTATGTTTGATCTGGCTTCATCATGGTGTGATGTGTGCAGCAATCCATGTAATATTCACTTGTTCTTCTGAAGAACAAGTAGCTAGCTAGGCAAACATACAAATTGCTGGAAGACTTAGGTATCTGAATCTGCCCTCATTTATGTTTTGTGAGATTTGCTCCTGTTCTCTTGTATACGTTACCTTGGGTTAGCCATGAAGGAGCAGTGTTTCGACACTGGTTTGGGCTTAGGCAACCGAACTTCAGAGTGAGTTACTTGATCTTGAGCTAAATGTGCTTTGCCTTGAACTTCTTAGTGGGTTACTTGATCTTCAGCTAAATGTGCTTTGCCTGAAATAGGAATTCAGAAGGTCCCCTTTAGTCTATAGTCGTTACCATGGTATTTGTGCGGCTTGGCAGGTTTTTTTCCATAGTCTAGTTTGATAGTATTGTGTTCTTTCAAGTACTGTGTGTATCAGCTGTGAGTCTTTCAAACTGAGAGTCTGTTTGTCTATAGTACAGGCCTTGGACTAGTGTAGTCATGTAGAGCTTTGATAAGAAGATTTTATTGAAGAAAACAGTAGGTAAATTACCTACTTTAAAGTTTTAGAAACTAGCAGGGTGGTCCTCACAATGCTGAGGGTATGATCTTTAGTGTGTGAAAAATGATTGAAACATAAATCAATGGTTTTATATACTTTATATATGTCAGGAAACGATACAGATCTAAAATCAAAACAAAATTATGCTAAACCAACATATCACCTGCGTGTTGAACATCCTTTTTAATTAGTGGTGAATGATTTTTTTTTAGTGGTTGAATGATTACTGTGCCATGCCCGAAATATAATACGTATTAGTTACCAGATGTGTCGTCTGTACATGATATTAGTTCAATGCACTGAACGATGTGATCCAAAATTGAAAGATGTCACACCCACGTTGTTTTTCAAACATAAGATTGAAAGATGCAAAAAGTTCTAAAGTTTGTGATATATTTACGGTGCTAAAGTGTACCTATTTATCTAAAAATATTCAATGTAAACAGTATGTGTCCATTTAGTCCAGATGCAAAATAAAAGGTCAATACAAAATTACACGTTCTTCATTGCTTCTTTCTTAACGCTGGAGTTTGATAGATTCCTATGTTATAATTTACCGCTGTGCTAATTTCCGTATTTTTCTAAATCAACGATGTAAATTGTCTAGATGCTTAATCTAATCTCAATGGATAATTAGGTATTCTTGATTGCTCTTTCTATTCACTTTGGAGTTTGGTATTTTCATACTAGTGTGGGACTTTCAAACTTTTATAGTACATAAATAGGATATAAGGTCACAAAATCACCACAATCTCCACCGTCCTCTCACTTTTGGCATCCCATAAAGCGCCGGGAGGAGGAAAAAAACACCTATTCGGCGTGTATTTAAACTATTGGGCTTTTAAAATAAGTACACCGAATTGGAGGAGAAAAACTTTTTTGAAAAGTTCTGTTATTTTACATATGTTGTATCATACTTATTAATACAATTGTCTCTTAATTATTTTTTGTGTACTCGTTGATGTATTAAATGAGTTTCTGAAGTCATGAGCCATTATATTTTCACATAAGGTTAAACTGAATGAAAGTTGTCCTTTAGATGCAGTCGTGTGTAGCACCCCCCTTGCACAGCAAACTGCCTCTCTTCTATCACTTGTGCCGAGTATGTGACCATATAGAAAAACGTCCAATCTAAGTATAATGGACTTTCGATAGTTATTTCTTTTTGATAACATACGAATTCGTAATATATTTTTTGATATTTTTTAATATATATTTGATATATCAGTCGCAAAGTTTAATCTCTTTAAAATCAAGTTGGATAATCAACGACCATTTCTACCTTGCCAAACTTTACTGTCGCTAGTCAGACCAGGAGGTGAAATTACATGCATAATTGTTGTGAAGGTTTTTTTGGATATGTTTTTTATGTTTATATTATTTTTATTATTATTTTCATATGATCATTTTACATGAATAAATAAATCTTTATATTTTAAAGTTTAACGTGCCACGCCTTTGAACATGTGTTACATGCCATGTCTATGTTGGCACCTAATAATCTACTCCTAGCATGTATTTTAGTTTATGACGCCTAGTGGAGACACATAAACATGCCATATAACTTAACATGTCATATTTTGCACACACACTGTTTTGTTTTTTGTTTGAAACCGTCCATGAACACCACGTCTCGTTACTTGGGCGCAGACTACAAGAGTTAAACGGCTCATTAGCTGGTTAGCCATACCTGACATAACAAACGCCCTAAAAATATTTAAATGACGTGGATCAATTTGATGTCTGAATGAAATAACATTGTATCCGGAAATCTATTTTGACTTGTGGGACTAGATGCTTCTATTATGAAAAAACATATTTAATAGTGTCAATTTTTTTTAAAAAAATCGTTGTATATCTGAACATTTTATGTTGGCCCACAAATTTTCGGCAAAAAAGACATTTTTCTTGCCCCAAGTAAAAAAAGCACAAAATATATTGCCTTCCGCGGAATTTTGTGTGCCAACATAAAATGTCCGGAGGTAGACCCAAAATTTTATTTCTGATTTTTTTTACCTTTTAAAATATTTTTAAAATGCATTTCCCATGACGCGACTAAATACTCCTGCGAGCCAAAACACCATGTCTTCTTGTATCTTGATTTTAGTATATACTCATAGAAGATGTCACTAATGGTCCTATTCTCATATGATTGAAAAGCACATGGAATGAGACATTACAAGGGAAGACTAATTGCCATATGTGTCTAACTAGATTTTTCAACATTTAATTTCCAATGATCCATCGTTTTGACGCATTGGAAACGTCCTTGGAGACTGACGTAAATTTTGCATACGTGTGTTCATTAGATTGGAAGCAATCTTAAAACAATCAGCATCGTTCCAAGTTACCTTTTTTTTTATTACAATCATACTCCTTCCGTTTCAAATTAGATGACTTTCATTTGTCCACATACGAATGTATCTATACTTGCAACATGTCTAAATACATCCGCATATGAACAAATGGAAATCATCTAATTTAGAACGGAGGGAGTAGTATATTCCACAGATCAAGCAGGCAAAACATTTTGAAACATTTGGTATAGATGCCGTCCGGTCAATCTGAGTAACACTCTCGGCGTACGTGTCACTGTCAGTAAGTTGGCCCAAGTCTCAGTGACACATATCATACTGCTTCCAAAAAGACATGTCCTGCCACAGTGCCACTCCCGTCTCTACAACCAGGACGGCCGGGCCTATAAACCCAGAGCCCTTGTCCCCCGCCAGACAACACTGCCCCTCTCCCGCCGGCGAACACTTCTTGCCACTGCGCCTTTTCCCCTCCACCCCTCTTCTCCGGCCATGGCCGTCACAAAGCTCCGAGCCGACGCGCCTCCGTTCCTCTCCCGACGCCCCTTCCAGTTCCCCCCACCGCCTCCACCTCACTGCATGCCACCGTGTCATTACCACGCCGCCGTCTGCCCGCCGCCTTCTCCCTTCGTTCCCAACTACCCGTTCGTGCCACTGCCACTCCTCGTCCCCCCTTTCAGACCCATCTACGGCTCTCATCCGCCTCCGCCTCCGCATCCGGCAGCAGCGGCGCATGTGCCTCCTTTTCTCGGCGCGCTCCCGCCGCGGCCGAGGAGAAAGGGTCCGTATCGTTTTCTCGCCAGGTTTCTGCGACCACTGCCGGCAGCGAAGGGGCGTTTCCTCCGCAAGGCCGAACCCTCGCCACCGCCAACTACACCGCCGGCGCCTTTGAGCTCCAAGGATGTCCCCTCGCCGCCTCCGCCGACATCGCGGCCGCCTTTGAGCTCCAAGGATGTCCCCTCGCCGCCGCAGCCGACATCGAGGGCGCCCTTGAGCTCCAAGGATGTTCCCTCGCCGCCACGGACGACAGCGCATGCGCCTCCGCGTCCCATGGTTGCGCTGCCGCACGGCGCCGCTCCGCACAAGCACCTCTTCAGTCCCGTGCACCTCTTTATCGTGGGCGAAGACCTGGACGGCGAGAAGCTGCGGGCGCAGGCGGCGGCCAAGGCGCAAGCGGCCGAACCCGTGAAATCCGTGCAGGAAGCACCTCCAGTTGCCACCGCGCCTCGCCCTGGCAAGCGCACGGCCCCACCGCGTCTGCTGCGCAGGCAGCAGCAGGTGGCAGAGAGGGGAAGGGGCAAGGTGGTCGGGCCGCGGCATGCGAAGGCGCGGGCCGAGCAGGCCTGGAAGCCGGCAGCGAGGTCGCCGTCGCCGACATTCACGACGAGTCCGCCGTCGCCGGTGCCCGCGCCGGAGTGGCGCAAGCGGCCGGTCACCACCGTGATGATCCGCAACGTCCCCAACAGGCTCAAGTAAGTGAACATCCGGCGACCACATCGTAATACCTTCGTGTTCTTTCTCGTTCTTGCACTGCAGACTGCAGTTTGATTCGTGTGGTCAAATAAATCTGACGAACGATTCTTTGTGGTGCAGGCCATGCGAGATGATGGAGCTGCTGGACGAGCACTGCGCCGCGCCAACAGCAAGACGAAGAAGAAGAAGCCCGTGCCCGCCGCCTACGATTTCCTCTACTTGCCGATGGATTTCAGGTGATTAAACGCCGGAACCATGAAATTATTGCCTGCATTTCTTCTTCTTTTCCCGTACTGCTGCCAAATAACTCTGTGAAAGTTGGGATGGAAAGGTTTTCTTTATAATAAATGGATCGGAGCCAAGTTAAACTGCCTTTGCTTTCTTCTTCTTCCCCTGTCGTCTTTCGTCTGCGCAAAGCTAAAGAACAATGAGACAAACTAGGACATGATAAGGGAGTACGTAGTAGATTTGTTTAAATTTCTTCGTCTTATATATCTTCTTTGCATGTGAAAAATAAATCCATGAATAGTGACCAAATTGTACGCCTAAGAGAGCATGATGTCCTTTCCTGGATTTCTGTTTTTATGCAAAAACAGCGTTCTGAAAGTTGCAAAGACAAGGTTAACTTTTGATGAAATGGATAGGAGCCAAGTTAAGCCCTTTCCTTTTATTTTCTTTCCCTGTTGTCCTTCGCCTGGATAAAGAAGAACAAGCGGACAAACTAAGCCAGGAAAAGAAGAACGTGTAGTAAGCATTTCTCTTTAATTGGCTGAAACAGTGAGCACAAAACATTTGCTGAAATCACTAGCAGAGTGCATCATTGCGTGCAGTTTTTGGTGTGACAAAGATGATAACTAGAGTTCACATTATTTTGATCTTATCTGTTCTATCATTGCATGTTTGAGCACACATAAAACAATTAAACCATGAACTCTGTCTTGATCAAAATCTTTTGCTGCCTCGATTATCACAGCAAGTGCAGCAGCAACATGGGGTACGCGTTCGTGAACCTGACGACGGCGGAGGCCGCGCGCGGGCTGCACTACGCGCTGCACGGCGCCCGGTGGAAGGTGCACGGCACCAAGAAGGTCATCGACATCCGCTCCGCGCGAATCCAGGTACGCAATGATTCCGGCCTAGCCACCAAGCACAGATCGATGCACTAGTATCAGACTGCGATACGGTGAAGACGAAAGCATGCTCATGTTCATGACTCGTCCTGTCGACCGTGTTTTGTTGCAGGGCATGGACGCGCTGCTCCGCCACTTCAGCGGCTCCACCTTCCCGTGCCACACCGACGAGTACCTCCCGGCCGCCTTCTCACCGCCGCGCGACGGCTCCGCCGGGGCGCCCACCCTCACGCACGTCGGCAACCGCGTCCACACTCCGGCTCCTCCTCCTCCGCCGCAGCCACTGCCCGTGGCATCGGCGCCGCCGCAGCAGCAGCAGTTGGCATGGAGGCCCGTGGAGGCGCCTAGCAGCAGCTAGGCCGGCCGTGAGGTCAAACGACGCAGCTTCTTGTTGCGGTGGCGTGGCAGGGTCAAGCAAGCTCGGAGTCTGGCCATGCCTTCCCTTTCTCATTTCGTGCTACGGCAGTACTTTGGAGGGGGAAGGCTGCGGACTTTGGAGCTTGGACAGCACTAGCGTAGTACGTAGTAGCACCGTTCTACTATACCGTATTTCATCCTCTCTCTATACTTCGGAAGTTGCATCTACTATAGTGGAGTAGTAGAGTAGTGGTAGTATTTCTGTATTTTGTACGGGTATCAGTGATCTCCTGTAACCGTGTACTGTAGTCCATGTATGTAATGCGCTGCTTAGCTTGTGTCGTCTTTGGTGTGTACGTCTGGGCTGGCCAGGCGCTGTGTTTTCTTTTTCCTCAAGCGATCGTGGTTGTGGTTGTGGGGATCGGAACCAGAAGCCCTGCGCCTGCACTGCCTGTCCAGCAAAGCTTACGAATGCATGCAGCTCTCCGTTTGTACTAGCAGAATCTCTGTCTGTCTGTTTCCATGGTCGCCATTAAATGGGGGCATGCAAAAGTGCGTTACCATCTCCCTCCTCTATATCAGCAGGCCGTGCATGGTATGGTAGCTTTGGACCCCAAGCCAAGCATGCATGGTCACGTTTCCTCCCGACATTCTACGTTTTTTCCATTGTCGCAAAAGAAGCGGTGAATTTTGGATATAATTCGTGCTGCCTTGCATTTGCAAAGATACAATTTCTTGGTACGAACTACCAACCGGAAATTCTTTTGTTCTGAAATTTTGGAGAGAAACCGAGTAATTTGACCCAAACTAAAAAAAGGGTAATTCCAAGAACGCTTCAATATATTTTCGCACACGTTGCAAATGTAACATTCAAATTCACTGTTAAGTATTCTCAGCATATTATCACTAGGGAGGGAACTGATATGATGCACATGGGCACCTAGGGCTTGTTTGGGTCGAGCCCGGCGTGAAATTTTGGAGTTAATAGCATAAAACCACCATTTTTTTGGTCAGTTTTACCTTTTGGTAGCACTTCACGATTTCGGGATGGAAATTTACATGTCTAGACTAAGATTTTTGGCAGAAAACGCTAAGTGTTGATTGAACGCGAATTAATACAACATTGACAGATGAGACCCAATTGTCAAGGCTGAGGCAACAGAAACAAGAGTAAAATTGGTGTGGTGCACTGGGTCACACATGTCAGTCCAACAAAAAAAATCTAAATAAACAAAATAGATCGGCACTAACCCATGGGCCAGTGTAGCTAGAGTTGGTTAACATGAACGCGCGTTCGATGTGATAGTTCCCTCCGTCGAATTGAGGCTACACGGGGAGCTAGGATCGCCGGGTTTAACACCGTCAACCATGTTCGACCGGTGTCGAGCTACAGTGCACCGAGGCTACATGGCACGATAACGAGAAGGGCGTGGCTCTGTAACCGTGATATCAACCTGATCACGGTTGTGCTCGGTGGAGGCCAGGGAGCTTGAGGTTGAAAGAATCTTATACAGAGATGACGACAAGATTTGGAGAAGAAAGGTTCGATCCCGCTCTGGTTGAGGGGAAATGCGCAAACGTCGAGGTTGAGACGATCTGGTGGTCAGGAGGTCGTGGGTCGTGCTGGAGAATCAGCTCAGCACGGCGGTAGGACTTATTTCGTTTATTTAGATATTTAATGTTTTAGTTGAATTGACATGTGGGACCGATTCCACCTCACCAAATTTGCTCATGGGTCCCTAGTTTTTGTGTAAATTCGCGTTCAATCTATGTTTAGCGTTTTCGGAAGAAAACTTGGTCTGAATTGCTAGGTTCCGTCCTGAAATCGTAAAGTGGTACCGAACGGTTAATTTGACCAAAAAATGGCGGTTTTACACTATCATCTCGAAATTAGACCAGAAGAGCTTAACTGACAATTTAGACAGCTAATGTCCTAACTAATACTACCCCCTCTGTTTTTTAATATAATATGTTTTATGTGTTATACATGTTGTCTATATGCACAACAAAATAAGTGAACATGCACACTAAAATGTGTCTATATACATTTGTATACATGTGTATGTGGACAAATGGTAAAAAATCTTATATTTAAAAACGGAGGGAGTAGTACTTTGCCGTCCGCGTGTGCTGCGCTGCGTGTCGTCCAGGCTAGCAGCTATGCCAGCCGTGAAGTCAAACGATGCAACGTTTGTTGCGTTGCTCCTTCCTGGTATGATGGCACGGTCAAATCCGGAGGCTGGCTACGTCTTGCCTTCTCATTTCGTGCAAACGACAGGAGGAGAGCCGGAGGAAGGCTGCTCCTCTCTACTGCTTGCATGCTCTCTCTCTATTTGGGAAGTTGCATCCTAGCCGTAGTACAGTAGTATCTTTGTAGCCTGTAGTATCAGTGATCGTGTTGCTTCAGCTCGATCTCGTGTCGCCTTTGTTGTGTCCTGCCCTGCAGCGGCTGTATTTTTCTTTCTTTCCAGAGGCATCCTGTCGTGGTGATCGGAACCACCAGAAGCCGTGCGTTGCCAGTACCAGCATAGCATATGCATGCATGCAGCTCCGTTTGTACTAGTAGAATCCCTGTTCCTCTGATTGCCTTGATTCGATGGTCTCCATTAAATGGACCATGCAAACTGCCTTTCCAAACAGGTGCAAACGTAGGAGCATTCCTTTTCGTGGAATACCTCTGTCCCGACAAGCAAATCATTTTTTTTTTTTGCAAAATTTGAATCGAGAAAAAATTACACCCAGATTAAGAATTTAGGATTTTTTATTTTTCTTTCAAATAGTACCATCCGGACTCCATATGTGACAATCAAATTCGTTGGCCAACATAGATTGAAGCCGTCAAGGACTGGCTGCAACATTGCTTTTCTTAACGGTGCAACAATTTTGCGACTTCTAGAGGCTTATGCCCTATATAATCATTTCCAAATTTGAACAAAAAATTATTAAGATAAAAAAATGTCCACGTATTTGCAATCCCTAATTTCATGTACTACAATCAAGATTCCGTGAACTTTTGTTTCCTTGTGCACAAGCGTGATTCTTCCCTTGTACGGAGTATAAGAAAGCATCTAAATATTTTTGGTCGCTAGCATCAAGGCTTCCATCTGGCTGTCAATTTTCAAGTATGGTTGATCACGAGAATGGGAGAGTACGGCTGGTGTGTGCTTCCCAATTGTAAGGTACTCCTGGTGCATCTACATATTATTCCATCTATATAGTTCAAATTCATGAAAAAAAAATCCTAGTAATAACACACAATCTATCTATTTTCTCTCAAAAGTTCAAAATCAAATGTGACATGTTTCTTGAGAAACAAAATGACTAATCCATCCGTGAGTAATTATTAATTGAAACTGGGTTTACTTGATTACCACTAACATTATATTTGTGTTTTTTGTTTCCCAACTTTTGATTCGTAAAAATTCACAGGAACGTCACCATTTACTTTTGGATTGTTGTTTTGTTACATTGGCAAAGCAATCGAAATTGCACAAAGACATCACGCATGCATTTTGATCTTATGTCATTGGTAGGCGTATTAAACTGTACGTACTAACGTTATGCTTCTCATGTGGACCAAGATGGGCAGGGATGAATCCATCCGCCATGCATGGAGAGAGTGGAACAAGCTCGGCCAATTGCTAGATTTATACCAGTCCATTGTCAAGTCGCCTGGTCGATTGATATGATTGAGCTGAAGGTTGTAGCCGCAATGATGGCCTTTGCTGCAGAAACGATGATCGATCATGCTCCTGCTCCAGAAGTTCCTTATTTGATTTTTTTTTTTTGACAGTAGCCGCTAGCCAGCTTTTCATCTAGCTTGCCTTTTCTTTGTTTGCGAGAATGGACGGAAGATCTTCTCGATTCAGTAGCAAGCTGTCCAATGCAATGTCTTTTCACCTCCCGTTCACCTTTTTTTTTACCACTCTACACTCTGCGGCTATCGTGGAAAGTGCGGGGAGCTAAAATTACAAAGCTCATAGTAAGCCTGTGCTGCTGTAGTGCTGTGCAGGCAGCAGCTGGTCTGTTTGTTGTGCCGTGCCTGCATGCATGCACCGTCTCGCCTCTCGCTTTTTACTACTAATACAGAAGGAATTCTTTCTCCCCTTGCATGCATGCACAAGTGTCTGCATCGCCTGTGGGGAAGCAGGGCCATGCAGAGTTTGGTGGTAGGGCCGATCTGGACTCACTACAACAAAACTGTGCAGTAGAGACATTTTCATAGAGACACTCACCCCTGTGTCTCTTACAATCTAATCCAGTTTGCTGTATAGGCACTAAGAGAGACATTTTAGAGAATGCCTTAGCAGTAGAGACATCTGCCTAAAGACATCCTCCAAAATGTCTCTTAGTCTTCATATAAAGGCATTTTAAGAGACATTCTTGAGAATGCCCTAATAACAGAGACATCTCCTTTGAGACACTCTTCATATTGTCTCTTAACATCTATGTAAAGGCATTAAGAGATACATCATTGAGATTGCCTTAAGAGTAGAGTCATTCTTTTTTGAAATTAAGAGTAGAGTCATTCTATAAATACACTACATGCGTCTCTTCACGAAGAGAAATATTGGAAAATTCCCTACAAAATAGATGTATAATTTCACCTCTATAATTTCAAAGTTTTAATGCAAGTTTGTGAAGTAAGACAGTGAAATAGAAAAATAGAAACTTGCCTACATATGACTAACATAGTCTTGGAACATAGATGAATAAACATCTACCAACATTTACATATACCTAAAACTATGGGTTGAACGTTTGGTCCTTCTAGTCCGAAAATGTATGAGTTTAAGTATGATTTTTGTATGTTAAACTTAATTATGAATTCTGACTATAAAACGTCGTTTGGAAAGATCAACTCTAGCAAACCCAATAAAAAGACTTCAGCATTGCATAGTTTGGGGGTGGCGCATGATGTAAAATCTAACTGCATTTTATTTCTTGTTTGTGCAGTCCGAGTGATAAATTGTTTTTAGAAACAATAAAAAGATTAATTTAATTTAAAGGAAAAATAAATTTCCATCTATCGAAGTACCTACTCTCTCCAATTTCCACCAAAAAATCTATTTTCCCACCAACAAAAATCTATTTTCCCTCTGGCCAAAATACAGATTTCCATCCACTTCACCTTTTTTTTGCGCTGATGACTACTATGCCGTTTCTCCTCACCCGTGGCCGTGGCCGTCGGTCACTCGCAAAACTTCCAACTCCTGCACGGAGCCAGCCCCAGCCCCACTCCCCCATTTTCTCCCGCCTCTCCCCCATTCTCGCCACGCACCAGATGGGAGGCGCCCTCTGAATCTGATCCACTCGCCCCAGCGAGTTCGACCGGCGGCACCCTCCTCATCTGCAGGATTGGGGCTGCCGGCCTCACCGCGACCTTCTCCTCCGTGCCCCTGCCCCTCGAATGCCGACGCGCTCCTCGCCGGCGAGATCGGAGCCGCCGGCCTCACCCATGAAGTCATCCTCCCCACCCCTTCCCTGGTTCCTCCCACGAGTGCTGCTCCGTCCGCATCGACGCGAACGCCGCCGCCTGCACCTGTGCGAATGCCGCCGTCCTCATTCCTGTAGACCTTCGTAGTAGTGGAAACTGCAGGCACTTCGTGCCACCATCGTTGTTTCCTAGTTCCTACTGTGTGGTTTGTTGCTTTTCTTTCCTCTTACAGCTCGTGTTGTGATTCCTTGATTGTGGTAGAGATTCTTTCGCTGGTATCTTCAAATAGATGACATGTTGCGCAGCTCCTAGATATCTAATTAGATTGGTTTCTTGTTTTGACAAGAGCCGTGGTTTGCTTAGGAACTTAAATCGTGGAATTCTCTCTTTACTTATACATAATTTGTGCATTCCCCATTTCAACTTAAAATTCTTGTGCTCTAATAGTGCTGTCGTTGATATTTGAGATCGATTCCATGATCAACCAGTGTGTCTGACAGGTGCTGATTTTTTATGTTCTGATGAAGTAATTAACTGATTATTTATGGCACACGAAATAACAGATGTAAGCTTTCTTTGTCATGTAGTCATTCATCGGTCAAGAAATAGAGATGTCTCTCTAGTTTTGGTGGCCCAAATCATTCAGAGTGGAAAGAAACTGTTTTGCTTTACCTTGGGTGTGCTGATTTGGTGGAGTTAAGCAATCAGCAGTCAAGGATATATTCAGATTACTCTTTTGCTCTATACTGTAAGTCTTTAATGCTTTGCTTGCTTACCATATCTAAATTGAAGATCATTCTTCCTATTGTGTAATACTAGCTATGTCCCCTAACATAAGACGCAGAAATTTATATTAGGGGACAGGGGTAGTACTTGCTAGACTGAACCATCCTACTTCCAACTATAGTTATACACTTGACCTTTGACCAACTTTGAGTAGACAATACTACAATCTCAGGTTCCTGGAACAGAAGCAGCTAGCAGCCACAGAATTAGCTTCAGCTTGTGTAATAAACCAATTGAACCTGCTAGTGCCTTGAACAACAGCCGGTGTAAAACCATGTATATTAACTGGATATTCTACTTGATGCTGATTTGTATAGTTTTTAATAGATCAATTATATCGACATATCTTTCGTACAAAAACAAGTGTTTTAGGGTATAAGCATGACATTTTTACGAATTAAGATATAAACATGACATTGTAATAGAACTTGATCACTCCATTAGACTACTAAAGAGGAACCTTCTGATCTGATTAAGCCATGTGATCGAGACTAAAAGATTATTTAAATTGAGGCAACGTGTCTTTCTAATCTTGCATTTCTGAGTAAATTCCATGATGGTAATTTATTAGAAACCGGGATGGAAGGAATACAACATATGTATCATCATTTTTCTCTTAGACTGATGTCACATTACTTTTGTCATTGCAGGGCTTCTATATTACTCTGGGTGCCTATCACAAGACCACATGGTAGATGATGACAAGACTTCATAAGGGAACTCTGAAGTGATTGGTCATTCGGTCTGGTGTTGTGTAGTAGTTTTAAGACTATTACTATGTGCGCTTTGTGATGTTGTCTAGCACAGGGAGGATATGTTCGTGCTTGGGCACAATAGCTTACACTTTTATATCAATGTTTTAATGTTTAATACTCATATTTTTATTAACAATTATCGGATCCTTAATCTATTTTCATTCATTTGTCATAATTGTATAGTGTATGTGCATTATGATTTTATAGAATCATGACCGCGTCTATCTTCGAGGGATCAAATGTCTTATCTTAGAAAGGAATATGATAATGCCTCTATGATGTCGCTCTTGAGACATGCCAAGATGCATCTATATGGACTATATAAATGTCTTAATATAATAACAAATTGTCACGACAAGGTGTCTATACATTTTCAACGGACGATATGTATGTCTCTAAGCAGATACTTTGACACAAGAGAATGTCTCTATTAATGCCAGAGACAAGATATAATGCGGCGTAGAAGTGCCTCTATACATATACATACACTTTGCAAATGTATCTATGAAGTGCCTCTATGTGCGTACATATACAACCTCGTGTCTCTAGGAAATGACCTTATATCGTATAAAGACATTTTGCTATATGACTCTATAGTCTAAGAGACACTGCCCGTAGCGACATTTTTGAGACACTATGGCAAATGCCTCTACAACTATGTAAAGACATTTTTAGTGTCTCTACGGGACCAAAATAGTGCCTCTATGGGCCAGTTCTGTTGTAGTGACTTCCATTGGTCGGGGTGTACGATTGGCCTAATCTATGAAATGACATGGTTACCCCTAGCACGGTGCAGTGCATGCCTGCCTTGTGTAGACAACTCTATAGGATTCAGAAGTAGACCAGTAGGGTGCGTAGTAGCCGCGTAGGCCATGGACAAACAAACCACAACTAGTACTGTGTACTGCAGTAGTACATACCTGTATGAACCCGTCATGTCCCTGCAGCAAAGTTGTATTGCTTCCCAGTGGATTACCATTGGCCAGTATGCATGGCTGTCTCGTCGCGAAATGAGAGGGGGAACGCTCCGTGGTGTCGTGCTCTGTTGCAAGAACGAAACGATGGAGAAGACGCACGGCGTCGATCGTGAGGCGCATGACATATTTACAGGCGCATGCATGCAGCATATATTCGGTGTGGGACGTCCCGTTCAGTTCTCGATCTTCCCCAACACGTTGGCTGGCGATCAGTACTCAACTTCTACGTACTGCAACTACAGTCTACACAAAACAAAGACTTGCACTTGCACCTATTAGAGCAAGTACAATAGTAGAGCCAAGTGCTGGCTATAAGAGAATGACATGTCATATATAGCCAACACTATAGCCAACATGGCAACATGTACAATAAGCTAGCTATAAATATGTGCTAATTGGCCCACCTCCACTCTCACAAAGTGCCTAGCCAGCCAGCTTTTCATCTTGCTAGCCTTTTCTTTGCTTGTGGGTATGGACGGAAGGATCTTCGTTTGAGTAGCAAGCTTTCCGGTGTAAATCAAATAAATTGGGTTGTACGGTTTTGGGTGGTGTGTTTATAAACTGGTCAACTCTTTTCAATGTAGTAAATCAAAGGCATTGCCGCTTTGGTTCGAAAATACATTAGTCGCATGTGAAGCCAGTAGTTCTATCGAACTCTGGGCTCTTGTAAGCCTATTGGGCATTGCGTGATATAGCACATAGCACTGTGTGCTGCGTCTCTATTTCTTTGGCTAATGGCCGAGTACTAATTGCAATCAGTTGTTGTATCCTGTACTACCTGCAAGTATGCGCTAGTAGATCCAAGAATATTGTTTAGCCTGGACAAACATTTAATTAAAAGTATATTGTGCTAATTTGTTGTTTAATAGCTATCAAAATACACTGTCCTGGCATGATCCGCCACTATGATGTTCAAATAAAAACATAGGAGGACAAAAAATGGAATTTATAGGTAGAATAGGACATCAAAGTAAAATTTGAAACCCTAAAATTACAATTCATTCTCCTCGGGCGGGGACGGGGGAGTTCTCGTCTGCCACCATGTCGGGCCGGCCGTCATGAGGTTTTTCGAAGCTTTGAGCAGAAATAACTTATCTATCTCCTACTCAAACTTGATCGTGAAGCACTTATGTTGAAACTGTCGCCTGTAGCAATAAGAAATTGGTGTCTTCACGAGTCAAATACAAGTCTCACGAAAACTAAGTTTTTCTTGCTTATAATTAATCTATTTATACAAAAAAAAATTATTTGAATGGAATTTGGTATATAAAAAATATCTTTGTTATTAACATAATACTCATTTAATTATCTGTTAGTATATGATCCATTCTAAGCACGAGTGTTAATCATGTAAATGAGTTTTTTAATATTAAGATGTCCTACTTTGTTAAACGGTTCTCTCATTGTTCGTTATAAATATGTTTTCTTGTGGTAACCTTCAGGAAAAATGTGTTTCAAATTTGCTTTGTGACACAAAGTATTTATTATCACAATCCTCCATAAATTAATATGTGTCCCTTAAGGGATTTGCGGGTGTTTATATGTGATGGAAATCATAGTGCCATATAATGTTCAAAAGAGGAACAAACATCTTGATAGAGTTTTCTAGAACATGGATTGCCAATACTGGATATTAATTAGAAGGAATTAATTAGCCTAATAATGATGTGCCCATCTCGCCAATAGTAAAGTGTACTATTAGGGAGTACTCCCTCCGTTCCAAATTAGATGTCTTCCATTTATCCACATGCGGATGTATCTAGACATGTTACAAGTATATATACATCCGCATGTGGACAAATTAAAGACATCTAATTTGGAACGGAGGGAGTACTAATTGTGTGGTCATACTCCGCGCCACATATTGGCTGGGTTTCTTGAGTTTGAAAAGTCTGGTTGGGTCAAACTGATGCTTGTACGCCTAGTGTCTACGGCCCAGGGTTCAGCCTCAGGTGGACCAGAGCATGAAGTAGTAGTAGTAGGTGCAAAACGCACGTCCTGTCGACGGAGCCAAGCAAACGATCGAGCGTGTACACTGCATCATTTCTTTCGTTTCCCAATGAGTGGAGGAGGAAGACGCGGGGCGGGCCGTGGAGGAGGAAGAAGAGGCGGCGGCAGGCTAGCAAGGGTTGGGCGCGGGGCGGGCCGTGGAGGAGGAAGAAGAGACGGCAGTGGCGCTAGGGTTGCAGCGCGAGGACGGCGCGTGGATGCGAAGTGGGGAATTGGGGAAGAGAAGGGAAGAAACATGGCTAAAAAACTGCTAAGTCAAGGAATTCTGTAGCGCATACATCACAGTGCGCCACAGAAAGTCGTGTTTTTGTGGCGCATCCATACACATGCGCCACAAAACAAACACGTAGGCAATCATTGGAGAGGGGCCACGACATTTCTGTGGCGCATCTTTTGCCGTGCGCCACAGAAAGTCGTGTTTTTGTGGCGCACCCAGCACAGTGCGCCATAGAAACATCTCTAGATATTTGTGGAGGCGGGACCACCTTGATTCTGTGGCGCATGAGGAGTGCGCCACTAAAGATTTTCTGTGGCGCACGGCACAACTGGTGCGCCACAAAAAGACGTTCCATAGAAAGGCACTTCCCTACTAGTGACTTATAGCATGATAGTCCCCGACATCCACTTCTCTCTAGGGAGTTTACATGCACTTATAGCGTGATAGTCCCCGATTGGAAAAGCCGGAGGGAAACTTGTCAAGAGTTGGGTTATGGATGATATGAATGTCATATTTGGATTTATCTCATTTTTCTAATCGATTTAGACATATTATTTGTCAAATTTCGATTTACGGATTTGTAGATATGAATTATTTAATATTAAATGGAAAAAGGCAAATAAGTTAATTATTATTTGAATTCAAGAATATTTTAATTCAAGATTATTATTAATGATTCATTTCTTTTTATTCAAATAATTATTTGGATTCATAAAATAAATATGTGTGACATCATAGTCCATGAGTTAATAGGATTGATAGACTACTATTGTCAGTAAAACATCTGTTGTTTCTAGGTAGCTCACAGGGAAGCAACTAAGAAGTTAAGCGTGCTGGGGCTGGAGTAGTCTCAGGATGGGTCACCTGTGGGGAAGTGTTAGTAGAAACGAGTAATTAAGGTTGCAATTAATAATGGTTAGAGATAAATGTGTCTCTAGTGCGATTAAGTGGCTAAACAATTTAAAAAAAATTGAGAAAAAATTTCAAAGTTTTTTGTTTTGAAATGTTTTTAAACAAAATTCTGCCAATTCATACGCCGACGGCACGCCGACGGCTTTTCTACGGCGACGGCACCTAGGCTACGCGGACAGCGTGATACGCCGACGTAGCCCTACGCCGATGGCTTGAGTGTATACGCCGACGGCCTGTCGGCGTATTGTCGGATTCCTGTAGTGTTTTCAAAACCGGTGCTGAAAAACACCCAGAATAATTCAATGTAGTAGCACTGTATTAAATGATCACATTTAATTCGCGAATGTTCAAATTGCCGGATAAGTTTCAAATTTTCACTAGGATGCGTAAACGGGGAAAACAGACGTGACGACGGAAACGGCTCACGTCGAGAGACCATCTGACCATGCATGCGACTGTATACAAAGCGACAAACACAAACAGGCGAGCTGCTAGCTGCACTCTAACAGCGCGTCAACTTTTCAGGGTTCGGCTTTCACAGGAGAGGCACCTGCTTGGCCTGCGCTTTTCTTTGCCTCCTCTCTGATCGCTACCACAAGTTCAAACACACGCATGCTACAGTGATTGCATCTACACTGGTACAACAAGAGCACATTTGTGTATGCTATGAAATTGCAAATCGAAGAAGCGTCTGAGGCTTTCCTAGTTCTATCCAATCTAGCAATCCATTAGTTTCCACATTCGTCACAATGTCTAGTACTCCCTCCGTCCCAAAATAACTGTCTTAGATTTGTCAAAAAGTGGATATATCTAGACATGAAACAAGTATAGATACATTCACTTTTGGACAACTTTGAGACACTTATTTTGGGACGGAGGGAGTAGTACAAGGCAGGAAACATTTTTGAACGAAAAAATAAACATGAAATAACGTGGAACGGCAGGAGAGTGCAGTACTACGATCCCGTCGCATGCATATGCAACCAGAACGCTGCAGCAAAACGACGAACATGCATGCGATGAGACCGTGATGTCATTGCAGACCGGTCGGCCGTGCACTTTGCAGCAGAGAGGGTCCGGTCCTTTGAGTTTCACGGAAGAGGCAACTTCTCGACACCTTTTTCTCGGCAAGAGACGGGACCAACCATGCACGCAGACGCAGGTACGTACACGGTGCAACAGAGGTGGATGGGAGGAGAAACAGTAAACAGACCACCACCAAATCAAACAGACACAGAGATTCCTCTGGTACAAACGGAGCTGCATGCTATCACATCCTGGCTCTGGCAGTACATGGCGGGTTACTTCTGGTACAAAGCTTGAGAGAAAACTGTAGTGACCTCCAGGACACTCGACAAAAAACTTTCATGAGAAGAAAACAAGACGACACGAGCTAAACAACACGTCCCGTGTGGACGGTAGAGGTCAGGTTTCTAGCGGGGCAGGATGTGGCTGTTCGCTACAGGAATAAGCGGGACCACAGGAATAGGCAGGACGCTTGCGGCTCGCCGCTGCAACCCGCTGGAGTTAGCGCGGGACGCTGTTTCAGCCTGCAATATCCCGCAACGCTCACAGTGCAGTTCTGAACCACACCAGCTCACAAGTACAGCTCACAGTACTGAAATAGTAGCTCACAGTACTGAAACATATCAGATTACTGCACCGACCAGCACAATTAAGGGTAGTATAGTTATATAAAATTCACTGCTTATACAGTCCATCAAATGCACACAAAGTACTGAAACAGCATAGGCCAACAATGGTACATGACTCATGTTCTTATCGACGTCAGGTGCTACATGGCCTCTTGTTCTTATCAACCACAACGAATACAATATTGAAACGTGAATTGATAAGACACCATTGGATAACATCTCTTCTGATCTTCAGGGTCCATATGAAGTGATCCAATCCTGCAAAATTAAGAAACAAATAAAGATACATACATTCTCCAAGTGGCACAAATGCAGGCTAACTAGAAATAAGCAGAATAACAACATATTCCTGCCTTTGCACACATATTCTTCCATGGCCAACTAACAACAGAGAAATAAATACCAGCTTGAAAAGGAGTTTATGCAAATAAACCTGGAACTACTAGCTCATGTATGTGCCTTCCCAATTAAGAAGTAAACTGATGAAAAAAAGAGCAGGGAGACCTTAACCATCCATGCAATGAATGACATAAGTAAATGATGCAACACTGCAAATGAAATGGACTGTACACAACAATGAGACTGACTGCTGGTTGCTGTGCAGGCCTGATGAGAAATAGGACTCGGTACAATATGACTCACAAGGACTAAGATTCAGACAGTTTGTACAGGACACATCCAAATGTGAAGAAACAAAGCATGCTTACCTAATGGTTCAATCAATTACCAAAAATGTCAGTATCTCTTCCATCAACATTAGAGTGGGTTGCATAAATAACATCGCTGGTGACTGTGCAGACACGACTAGTTCCTGAAATGACAAAAATATAAGTGTTTACCCCTCATAACATCAAAGCATGCTAAATAGCAATAAAAGAGAGGTCGCATGGTTGTCCTAGATACCAACTCAAATGTTGGATTGAGACTATGCACAAATTGCCTAAATCCTATATATTCCACCATTCTGAAAGGCAACTCATGCAAGACAATCATTCTAACCAAATCCCAATGAGCTCTATCGGGGTCATACTTCCAATTCTATGACTTATTTGGATCAGATTGTGACATAGCTGATTTCACAGAGTCAAGAAACTCATTTATCTTAGCCCTTTCTTCGCAAACCAACAAATGCCTAATGCATTCACTTGTGCCGGCTTCTCTTTTAGCCACAAAAACTCTCTTACAGTGTTTACATTTGGCTTCCTTGAGTTTGTTACCCTCATACACGGGATCAAAATCATTCCAAATTTCAGATTTAAGTTTCCTTCGTTTTGATCTACGTGAAGGGCCTACAGAATATGATAGAAACAAATAAATAGTGCTAAGACATTTTCTATTTAAGAAATGCACACAATTGACATGAAAACTTAAGATATATGCATTAACAAGGCATTGGCGATTAACTTACAAGGCATTGGAGGACCGTTTGACACCTATTGATCTAGGCGATGCTTGAGATAACATAGCATTAACTCCTGGGGATCCCACTACAAGCACGAGCGGTGATATCATCGTCTTCTTTGGTTGTGATTTTGGAGGTCTTCTCTTTTGTCCTGAACATTTCAGTATAATTGCACAGCGGATTATTTGGCATACAATTCAGTATAACAATTTAGGAACAAGTATAGTAATAGAAATCAGCCTACTGAATTGTCTATCACAATTATTTGGCACACAGTTCAGTATTTTTTTTGAATTTTCACACAGTTCAGTATAACAATTCACAGTAAAGCATGCATAACGTCCTGGTTACCATAATTAGCTAGTGTTTAGGACAGAAGTCATCATTTGTCTACTACGAATGAGCTTTTATGAGCACCGAAGCCTAGCATGGCCCTCTAATCTAGGTTAGAAACAGTACCACTAGTTTGTAAATCTCAGCTGTGAAGTAGAGATGGTCCATGGAGGTACGTAGATGCACTGCTTGGTTGCGGGAAAGGCCCAAAAGGATAAGGCGTCAGTACTGACCATTGATCAGGCTACTGAGCTCACAAGTCAATAATAAAAAGAACAAGTTTGGGCGCATCAGCTAGCGTGAATATTTCGCTGGTCACCGGATCAAGAAGAAATCTCTGTAATCAACTAATACCAAGAAATGATGAATATTTTGAGAGAATGCTTGGTTACCTTCAGCGGCCGGGACAGGGGCATGGGCGGCGGGCGGAGAAGGAGCAGTGGCGGCGAGGGAAGCCGCGGAGCAAATCCAGTATGACGGGCATGGGCGGGGGCCGGAGGTGGAGCGGTGACGGCGATTGAAGGCGATTGAACTCCAACATCACGGGCATGGGCTGGGGGCAGATGTACAGATGGCGGTGGCTGTACCGTCGACCCCAGCATCTCCGCGCCGCCGGGATTACTCAGGTGGATGTGGAGAACTGGAGATGGACGCGCCGTCGAAAGAATCAAGTGGGAGGCGCCGCCGTCGGGAGTGCTTTCCCCATCGCCACACCCATCGCCCTGGCCTCGGGGACAGATTAGGTTTTTTTGCGGGTTAGGCAGTTCTGCGGGATTTTTTGCAGGTCTATATATGCGGCGTGCCGCTTCAGCCCGCTCGGGAGTTGCGGGCCTAGTTTGCGGCACGTCGCGGGACTAGTTTGCGGGGCGGCGTAGCGGCATAGCGGGACGTCCCGCACCACTTGAAACCTGAGGTAGAGGGCTACAGGATGCGCCGTGCGTGCATATGAGTGGCAGTGTTTGTTCCATTGCTGTGAGTTTGGAAATGAGCACAGCACCGAGGATCCGTGTCACTCAACCTGGGCTGCAGCTTCTCTCTCTTCGCCTCAGATTTTGTTTATTGAATGCATACGGAGACATGTTATGTGCCAAAAAAGGGGGAAATATGTTTTGCCTCATACGTGTATATGCACCCACTATCTAAAAACCGCATTTTAAAATATCAAAATATTTCAAACAAAAAATTCGGATATACATACAGGTAATTTGCTGAGGCCGTCGGCATGTGCGTGTCCCTGACCATGCACCCTCATGTATTGTGGGGTGCATCCATGCTTCGGGCCTCTTTGGTTCAAAGCATTTTCAAAAGAATTTTGTAGGATTCCATCTATTATATACTAAAAGCAAAATGCGAATGTCTAATAAAGCCACCACGTTAAGCCACATAGGCTAAAAAGATATACTTCATCGATCTTAATTTTAATGGCCGAGATTTAATACCGATAATTGTTACGCAAATATTGTCACGTACAACCTGCCACGTACAACCATAATAAGAGAGAGAAGAAGGGTTACGCAAATTTGTCACGTAAACCTGCCACGTACAGCCAGAGAGAGAAAATTATCTGGATGTGCTACACCGTGTAGCACAAGGCCCAATACAAGACGTGTTGGACCAGGACACATGCATCAAATTGATTTTTGTTTAAACAAATCTTTTTTATTTGCGAATCGTCCGAAGAGAATAAATGAAGGGCTGGCGTACAGGGACAGGGTCAACGTGTGCAATACATAAATGTTCACTGAATATAGTTCATGTCCGTGTGAGGATATATCTTCAAAGGGCATACCATGGTAGGACGTGGCAGGTAAAATCAGTGTGAGCCAGAATTTTTGTGGAGTCGATCAAAAAAATAAAAATCGGAGGACGTGCCTTGCGACACTAAAAAAATCGACATCACATATAGTTCACACTTTTACCGAATAGAATAGTGTAACTAATTAAGTCTTATATTAATATAGCTCACAAAATATGTTTGAAATTTGTACCACGCAAGTATTCGTCTAAATAATCGGAATCACATATAGTTAAAAGTCTCACCGAAAAGAAGTATAAATAAGTCTTATAATATTATAGCTCAACAAATTACCGTAAAATGCAAGCCATACTATAAGGATTGTAAACTTAGTACAACACAAATATTCGTCTAAAAATAAATGTAGTGTAAGTTATTTATCTTTTGTACAACAATAAGTAGAGTATAGAATAACTATCAGAAGATAACTATATTGCTAATTATAGTATAAACGCTAAACTGTATACAAAAGTTTTGAAAAACTAATTTTTAGCACCTTCACCTCGAGAACTTTGGCTACGGAAGATGAAAGAACCATGTTGAGATTGAAACGACGGAAGGTTCAAACCTTTATTCCAGGTCCACATATTTGTTCACCTTGGAGCACCTCACTGACTGCTAAAGGCAAAAGAAACAACCAGAGGATGATTCTCCTAGCCGGGCATCCTAATTTTTTTGATAGAAAAGGCTGAAAGGGCCCCGCTAGCATATGAATGATGAAGTCCTTACGTCTGAATATTGCATGTTCTAGATTAAGAATCTGGTTGCAATGGTCCAAACTCGAGACAAGATTGATGACTAAGTGGCTATATATTACATGTTAATCCCACTATAATCTAGAAATTCTCGCATTTATCACATGAGTATACAAAAAATAGGCAAAACATAAACAATACACTAATATTGGAAAATTTGTTACCAACACGCGTTCTCGAGTCTTCATGTCTTACTCTTATGAGATTCAAGGGCTAAAATTTCCATATTTGCAAAAGTTAAAACAACTTCGGTGCTAGGATACGTAATATAAGGTGTCGGGGATGTAACCCCGGGTACCCCAGAGTTGGTGGTGCTGTTGAATTAATAAAAGAGAGAAACAGTGAATAAGCAATCAAAGGATAAAGAGAAAGGAGAAAAAACAGTCCTGGGCCGAGATTTCAGGCCTCGGATGGCCAGCAGCCTCGGCTGGGCCGAGGTGCATGAAGTCAAACGATGCAACGTTCGTTGCGTTGCCCGTTCGTGGTAGCGTGGCAGGGTCAAGTGCGGAGCCTGGCCATGCCTTCCCTTTCTCATTTGGTGTAATGCAACGGCAGGAGGAAGGCCGTGGAAAGGCTGTGTACGTGCTTCGGAAGTTGCATCCTAGCAGTAATAGTATCTTTGTAGCCTGTAGTATCAGTGATCTCCTGTGTGAGCTCGTGTCATCTTTGTTGTGTCCTGGCCTGCCGGCGCTGTGTTTTTCTCTCTTTTTCCTGAGGCATCGGGTTGTACTGTTGTGGGGATCGGAACCGGAAGCCCTGCGTTTCTCTCTCTCTCCCTCCGATTTGTTTCATTCGATGGTCTCCATGAAATGAGGCATGCAACGTGCGTTAACAAAACAAACAGAAACTAAAACTTACACATTTGAAACAAGATGAAAAAAATGTCTCGATCCGTACCTGCAATCCTTAATTTCATTAACTAAGGATGACTCCAACGGGGCGACGCATCGAGTCCGCGCGCCTCCGTTCCTGTCCGTGGGGCCAAAAATACGGCCCAACGGGGCGACGCAAACGGACCGCGGTCCGTTTTTTGGTCCGCCGCGACGCATTCCTGGCCCAAATTTGGGCCACCGATGCGTCGGCCCCGGACGCGCGGCGGAGCGCTTTTGTGTCCTGTCCTAGTCCGCCCCTGGCGCGCAAATCAGTCCATTCCCCACCCTCCTCCTCCTCTCTCGCCCCTCTCGCCGCCACAGCGCCGCCGCTCGCTCCCTCGAGTTGGCACTGCAGGCCATTCCGGGGACGCCGTCTGCTGCTCCTCTTCCCCGCCGTCACCGGAGCAGCTTCCTCACCGCCACGGCCGGTGAATCTTGCGGCCATCTCTCCTCGCAGCGCCCGCGACACAAACGCCACCCACAAGGTGTTCGGCCGCTCGCCCCGGCAAGAACTCAGGTACGAACTCGGCCATGGATAGCTCGGATGAGTGGTACTACAAGAACTACATCCTCTGCAACCAGTCATCATCGGATGATTCCTCCGACGATGAGAGTGACGGCCTGGTTGCAACCCTCATCGTCAACGAGTACATAGAGAAGATGCGGCCGGTGTTCCGAGGGTCGTTGCCGGGCCGTTCTCCTGCTCTGGACCGGAACCGGAGAGCTGGCCAAATCCAGCTGTATGAGGACTACTTTCGTCCCCGTAAATCCACGTATCCTCCCAAGGTTTTCCGGCGCCGTTTCCGGATGAGAATATCTTTGTTCAACCGTATCCGGTTGGGGGTGATGCATTTTGATGACTATTTCATATGCAAGCCCGATGCATGCGGTACCCTCGGCTTCTCGTCGTACCAGAAGTGCACCGCCGCCGTTCGTATGCTTGCATATGGAATTGCCGGTGATCTTGTGACGAGTACGTGCGGATGAGTGAGTCCACGTGCCTAGAAGCAATGTACAAGTTTTGCAGAGCTGTGGTGCAGGTGTTCGGCCCCGAGTACTTGAGGGAGCCCAATGCTGCCGACATGACCCGGCTTTTGGCCATCAACGAGGCCAGACGTTCCCTGAGATGATTGGCAGCATAGATTGTATGCACTGGGAGTGGAGGAACTGCCCATTTGCTTGGCAGGGGCAGTACAAGGGCCATGTTGGGGCGTGCACGGTCGTGCTTGAGGCCGTGGCATCACAAGATTTATGGATTTGGCACTCGTTTTTTGGCATGGCCGGCTCGCACAATGACATCAATGTGCTGCAGCGGTCTCTGGTGTTCAACAGGCTCTCCAATGGCATGGCACCCCAGGTGACCTATGAGATCAATGGTCACGAGTATGACAAGCCATACTATCTTGCTGATGGGTGATACGTCTCAAACGTATCTATAATTTTTGATGTTCCATGCTGATATTATACCAATTGTTACATGTTTTGCATCCACTTTATGTCACTTTTATACATTTTTTGGGACTAACCTATTAACAAGATGCCGCAGTGCCAGTTCTTGTTTTCTGCTGTTTTTGTATTCCAGAAAAGCTAGTCAGGAAATATTCTCGGAATTGGACGAAATTTCACGGAGGGACCTATTTTATCAGAACACACCTGGAAGTCCAAAGGAGCAACGAAGAGGAGCCACGTGGGCCCCACACGCACCCAGGGCGCGCCCCCCCCCCCTCTGGCGCGCCGAGGGTACGTGTGGGCCCCACGGGGGTCGTCAGCCGCCGCCCTTTCGCCTACTTATTCCCCCCGATGCGAAAACCCTAAAGACCCGAGCCATTATCCACGAAAAGTTCCAGAGGCGCCGCCGTCGTCAACCCTAGCTCGGGAGGGTCCAGAACCTCTTCCCGGCACTCTGCCGGAGAGGAGAATCATCACCGGAGGGCTCTACATCACCATGCCTGCCTCCGGAGTGATGCGTGAGTAGTTCATCCTTGGACTACCGGTCCATAGCAGTAGCTAGACGGTTGTCTCTCCACTTTGTGCCATCATGTTTAGATCTTGTGAGCTGCCTAACATGATCAAGATCATCTTATTGTAATGCTACATGTTGTGTTTGCGGGGATCCGATGAATATTGAATACTATGTCAAGTTGATTATCAATCTATGTCCTATGTTATTTATGATCTTGCATGTTTTCCGTTACTAGTAGATGATTTGGCCAAGTAGATGCTTGTAACTCCAAGAGGGAGTATTTATGCTAGATAGTGGGTTCATGCCTCCGGTAATCTGGGAGAGTGACTGCAACTTCTAAGATTGTGGATGTGCTGTTGCTACTAGGGGTAACCTAACAATGCTATGTCCACGGTCATATGTATTTGTTTACATTACGCACTTTACTTAATGCGATTATCCGTTGCTTGCAACTTAATACCAACGGGGAACTCGGATGACAACCTGGCGGTGGATTATTAGTCATAGATGTTGTTGGATAACGGTCTATGTATTTTGTCGTAATGCCCACATGAATATCATAGTAGTCATCATGTCATATATATGCATTGTCATGCGCTCAATATTTGTCAATTGCCCAGCTGTAATTTGTTCACCCAGCTTGTTAGTTATCTTTTATGGAGAGACACCTCTAGTGAACTGTGGACCCCGGTCCATTCTTTTACATTGATTAAACCACAAACTGCAAACATTGTTTCTTTTCATTCTCTGCAATTTACTACTGTTTTCCACACCATACGTTTAATCCTTTGTTTTCAGCAAGCCGGTGAGATTGACAACCTCACTGTTTCGTTGGGGCAAAGTAGTTTGATTGTGTTGTGTGCAGGTTCCACGTCAGCGCCGAATTCCCTGGTGTTGCGCCGCATCATATTTCGCCATTGACAACCTTCTGAAGTGCTACTGCTCCTACTGGTTCGATAAACCTTGGTTTCATACTGAGGGAAAACTTACTGCTGAACTACATCATACCTTCCTCTTGGGGTCTCCCAACGAACGTGTGTTTCACGTCAGCAAGACTTTTTCTGGCGCCGTTGCCGGGGAGTAGAAGTATTTCTGCAAGGGGAGTTTCACGCTTCTAATCTCTTTACTTTGTTTTTGTCTTGCTTAGTTTATTTTATTTTATCTTGTTTGCTTTTAATTATCAAAAACACAAAAAAATTAGTTACTTGCATTTAGTTTATTTTCGGTTTTGTTTCCTGTTAGTTATTATGTCTATGCTTGCAAATAGTCAAACGCATGTTGATCCAAATAATGTTCCTTTAGCTTCTTTGGTTGCTCAAGAAGAGCATGTTGATGTGAACTTCATTAAAAATAATAACTTCAACAACAATGCTTATAGGAATAATTCGGGTAATAGCAATTATAGGCCTATCCTTCTAATAATGCAATGGTTATGGAAATTCCTACGGTAGATCTGGGATGCCTAGTGAGGAAAGGATGTTAGAAATCGAAAAGGCCACTAAAATTTTATGCAAAAGCAATATGAGCAAAACCAACTGTTTGCTAGGACTATGGATGAACAATCTGCTATGCTAAAAAATATAAGCCATCAAATTGAGAATTTAAATAGGGAAATTTCTGGTTTGCAAGTTAAAATTTCTCATGCTGAAACTTGTATTTCAACGATGTCTGAAACACAATCCTCTTTGATTAATAAATGGCAGCTAAGCCCGAAACAATTGAGAGTAATACTTTGCTGCAGCCAATGCTATACAAATTGATAACAATGTGAGGATGTTAGCTGAATTGCATGCTAGATGGGAAAGAGAGGATGAAATTGCTAGAAAGAATAATATTGCTAGAGTTTATACTATTACTACTTCTGAAAATGCTTCAAACTCAAGTGTTAACAAACCTCCTACCATTAATGGCAAGATAATTGGTGTTGGTAATGTTTCCACTTCTATTGCAAAATGTCCTAAATTGCCTGATAACTCTGAAACTGTCCTTGATAAAGATGCTGAAATTTCTAGCAATAAGGAAGATAATAACTCCATTACTTTTGATGATAATGATTTGATTTTGATGGTTGTAATATTTCTGAAGTAATTAAGTTCTTGCAAAAGCTAGCTAGAAGTCCTAATGCAGTGATAAACATGGCTTTTACTAAACATATTACTAATGCTCTCATACAAGTTAGGGAAGAAAATTAAACATGAAGTTCTATCCCTAGGAAGTTAGAAGATGGTTGGGAGCCCATCATTAAATGAAATTGAATGACTTTGATTGCAATGCTTTGTGTGACCTTGGTGCTAGTATTTCTGTTATGCCTAAAAGATTTATGATATGCTTGATTTAGCACCTTTGGAAAATTGTTACTTGGATGTTCACCTTGTGATTCTACTATTAAAAAACCTTTGGGAAGAATTGATGATGTTCTTATCATGGTTAACAACAATTATGTCCCCGTTGATTTTATTGTCTTGGATATTGAATGCAATCCATCATGCCCTATTGTGCTGGGAAGACCTTTTCTTAGAACTGTAGGTGCTATTATTGATATGAAAGAAGGGAATATAAAATATCAATTTCCTCTCAAGAAAGGTATGGAACACTTTCCTAGGAAGAAGATTAAGCCACCTTATGATTCTATTGTTCGAACAAATTACAATGTTGATGCTTCTTCACTTGGTAATACTTGATGCATGCTTTGTGCCTAGCTAAAAGGCGTTAAAGAAAAGCGCTTATGGGAGGCAACCCATTATTTTTTTCTGCAATTTTTCTTTTATTGAGTCAAGGAGTTTGTTTACTTCTGTAGCAACTCCTTTGTATCTTTATTTTCTCGCATTGTTGTGCCAAGAGTAGCCTCTAATGTTAAGATGATGCTTAATTTTGATTGCTGCGCAGAAACAGATTTTTGCTGTTCACTGTACGAAATTCCTAAAATCACCAGATTGTTAATTAAATCTGAAATTTTTGTGCGTAATCTTTATGAATGTCTGAATCTTTCATTAGTTCAAGTTTTCGATCTGAGCGTCGTAAGTGCCTCGAAAAAATTCGTCTTTGCGGACTGTTCTGTTTTAGACAGATTATGCCTTTTTATTTTGCATTCTCTCTTTTACTAGTGTTGAGTGAAATTCTTTTTTGGGTGGAAGAGCTTCACATAACATCAGTGGCTGTAGCTAATGTTTAAAGTAACAAATCATATTGCGTCTTTATAGAACATGTGAATTTTTGATTATGCACTAACCCTCTAATGAGATCTACTTTGAGTTTGGTGTGACGGAAGTTTTCAAGGGTCAAGAGAGAAGGATGATATAATAGGATCAAGAAGAGTGAAGAGCTTAAGCTTGGGGAGGCTCCCATGGATCTCCCCAGCATATTTCAAGAAGACTCAAGCGTCTAAGCTTGGGGATGCCCAAGGCATCCCCTTCTTCATCGTCAAAATTATCAGGTCATCTCTAGTGAAACTATATTTTAATTCTTTCACATCATATGTGCTTTTCTTGGAGCGTCTGTGTGCTTTTATTTTCAGTATTGCATTTTCAATAAAGCTTGACTGGACCCTAGCATTCTTGATTGGGAGAGAGACACGCTCCGCTTTTTCATGAGAATACTCCTATTCTTCACTTATATTTGTTGAGTATTCATATCTAGCGCTGTTCAGCTTTTAGCTCTTGTTTTCATGTATCTCTTGTCAGAGCTATTAGCTTTCTTTTGTAGAAAGTACTCTCTTGCTTCACTTATATTTGTTTGGAGAGTTGATGAAATAAATTGATTGGTGTTTGGTTGGTTCAGAAAATGTTGCATGTGGTAATTGGTATAAGGAAAAACTTGCTTAATCTTGTAGATCACTAATGGATAACTTGATGCTTGTCAATTGTTTTGAGTTAACAAGTAGATCATGATTAAATTGTGCATCACATGAGTTAAGCCTATTAGTGAAGAACTACCGTAAAGCTTGTTGAAAATTTGGTTTGCATCGGTGGTACTCTAAGGTCTAGATATTTTCTAATAACAGGGTTTGGTTAACAAGGAAGACGGTATGAAGTCTTATAACGTTTGCAATATGTTTGTCATATAAAACTTGGTGTACGGGTTGATATTCTTGTTTGCTTACATAACCTTGCTAGCCTAAACTCTGTACTGAGAGGGAATGCTTCTCGTGCATCCAAATCCTTGAGCCAAAATCCATGCCATTTGTGTCCACCATAACTACCTATATGTGGTATTTCCTTGCCACTCCAAGTAAATTTTTCATGTGCTACCTTTAAATTATTCAAAATGTTATTATTCCCTTTTTGTGTCAATGTTTACTAGCTCATGAGGAATTAGTGTGGTTATTCTTTATTCTATTTGTGACTTTTACACCTGGACTAGTGGCATATACATCCGCTTATCCAATAACTTGCAAAAAGAGCTGGCAACGGGGTGCCCAGTCCCAATTAATTACAACTTTAACCAATTAATTCTCTTCACACTTTTGCCCTGATTCATCAGTAAGCAATGACAAACAGTGAAATACCTGAATGTGTGTAAACCAAAGAGAAAGAGGGATGATCTGCCTTGCTGGTAGAAATAACGTCCTTCATGGGAGCCGCTCTTAAAAGTCCGTTTGACAGGTAGAATACTGTTCTCACCCGCTACCATTCGTTGACAATTAACAAACACCTCTCAAAAATAGATACTCCTCCATGGTATGTGATTGATGGAAGGCACCCGAGGATTCGGTTAGCCATGGCTTGTGTTAGCAAGGTTGGGAGGAGTATCAAATATTTTATGCAATCTCTATATGCTTTCAAAAACCTAAAAGCTCTAGCACATGATTTAATCCCTGCTTCCCTCTGCGAAGGGCCTTTCTTTTACTTTTATGTTGAGTCAGTTTTCCTATTCTTTCTGTCTTCCACAAGCAAACACTAGTGTCAACTTTGTTACAACATGCGTTATATGCAATATTGGACTTGTTATACTACTTTGTGTTGACAATATCCATGAGATAAATATGTTGAAAGTTGAAGCAAATGCTGAAACTAAATTCTTCCTTTGTGTTGATTAAATACCTTTTATTAGAAACTATTGCTTTATGAGTTAACACTTATGCAAAACTGTTTGATGCTTGTCTCGAAAGTACTATTCATGAAAACGTTTAGCTTGTGTGATTCATTGTTTACTCATTATCTATTTGGTAGCAAATTATAGACCATTGACTTGGATCACTTCATTCATTTACATGTGCCTTGCAATATTATATGATCAAGATTATGATGTAGCATGTCACCTCAAAAATTATTTTGTTTTTATCGTTTACCTACTCGAGGACGAGTAGGAACTAAGCTTGGGGATGCTGATACGTCTCAAACGTATCTATAATTTTTGATGTTCCATGCTTGTTTTATACCAATTGCTACATGTTTTGCATCTACTTTATATCACTTTTATACATTTTTTGGGACTAACCTATTAACAAGATGCCGAAGTGCCAGTTCCTGTTTTCTGCTGTTTTTGTATTCCAGAAAAGCTAGTCTGGAAATATTCTCGGAATTGGACGAAACTTCACGGGGCCTATTTTATCCAGAACACACCTGAAGCCAAAGGAGCAACGAGAGGAGCCACGGGCCCCACACGCACCAGGGCGCGGCCCCCCTCTGCGCGCCCTAGGGTGGTGTGGGCCCCACGGGGGTCGTCAGCCGCCGCCCTTTCGCCTACTTATTCCCCCCGACGCGAAAACCCTAAGTACCTGAGCAAATATCCACGAAAAGTTCCAGAGACGCCGCCGTCGTCAACCCTAGCTCGGGAGGGTCAGAACCTCTTCCCGGCACCCTGCCGGAGAGGGGAATCGTCACCGGAGGCTTCTACATCGCCATGCCTGCCTCCGGAGTGATGCGTGAGTAGTTCATCCTTGGACTACGGGTCCATAGCAGTAGCTAGATGGTTGTCTCTCCACTTTGTGCCATCATGTTTAGATCTTGTGAGCTGCCCTACATGATCAAGATCATATTATTGTAATGCTACATGTTGTGTTTGCTGGGATCCGATGAATATTGAATACTATGTCAAGTTGATTATCAATCTATCTATGTTATTTAAGATCTTGCATGCTTTCCGTTACTCGTAGATGCTTTGGCCAAGTAGATGCTTGTAACTCCAAGAGAGTATTTATGCTAGATAGTGGGTTCATGCCTCCGTAATCTGGGAGAGTGACAGCAACTTCTAAGGTTGTGGATGTGCTGTTGCCACTAGGGTAACCTAACAATGCTATGTCCACGGTCATATGTATTTGTTTACATTACGCACTTTACTTAATGCAATTATCCGTTGCTTGCAACTTAATACCAACGGGGGACTCGGATGACAACCCGGCGGTGGATTATTAGTCATAGATGTGTTGGATAACGGTCTATGTATTTGTCGTAATGCCCAATTAAATATCATAGTAGTCATCATGTCATATATATGCATTGTCATGCGCTCACTATTTGTCAATTGCCCAGCTGTAATTTGTTCACCCAACATGTTAGTTATCTTTTATGGAGAGACACCACTAGTGAACTGTGGACCCCGGTCCATTCTTTTACACTGATTAAACCACAAACTGCAAACTTGTTCCTTTTCATTCTCTGCAATTTACTACTGTTTTCCACACCATACGTTTAATCCTTTGTTTTCAGCAAGCCGGTGAGATTGACAACCTCACTGTTTCGTTGGGGCAAAGTAGTTTGATTGTGTTGTGTGCAGGTTCCACGTCAGCGCCGGATTCCCTGGTGTTGCGCCGCATCATATTTCGCCGTTGACAACCTTCTGAAGTGCTACTGCTCCTACTTGTTCGATAAACCTTGGTTTCATACTGAGGGAAAACTTACTGCTGAACTACATCATACCTTCCTCTTGGGGTCTCCCAACGAACGTGTGTTTCACGTCAGCAATGGGATTTACCCTACATGGACTACATTTGTCAAGACCATCTCCAATCCCAATGATGAGAAGAAGAAGAGGTTCGCCAAGGAACAAGAGAGTGCTAGAAAGGATGTGGAGCGTGCGTTCGGTGCCCTCCAGTCACGATGGGCTATTGTTCGCCACCCTGCTAGGACATGGGACAAGGACCAACTATGTGAGGTGATGACAGCGTGTGTGATCATGCACAGCATAATCGTGGAGGATGAACGCGACGAGGGCATGCATGATCAGGCATGGCAGTTTCAGGGTCAGTTGGTTGAGCCCCAGGGACCGTCCACATTTGCTCAGTTCCTCGACTTCCACCGTGATATTCGTGAGAAGACGTCTCATCTTCAGCTCCAAAGTGAATTGGTGGAGCATGTCTGGCAGCACTACGGTAACCAGTAGTTCCATTTGATGAACTATTGGTCTTTATATTTATTTGGTTTGTAAGACTATGCATTTGTGAAACAATTTGTATTATTTGAAGAACTATTTGGATTGTAATAACTATTTGATGAACTATTTGGATTATATTATTTGTATTGTAGTATTTGGATTGGTATATGTTTTGTTGTAATGTATTATTTTGCTTGCAATGTGATTAAAAACCCTGGCCGAAAATGATCAAAAACCCTGGCCGGGCGGACTCAATGCGTCAGCCCGTTGGGTCCAGTGGCCGGAAAGGGGCGGACCTGGGCCGGACGCACGTCCTTTTAGGGCACCTCCAACGGGCTGGCGCATACGGACCAACCCAGTCCGCTTTTGTCCGAACGGACAAATGCCCTTCTCCAACGGGCTGGCGCATCCGGACTGGTGTCCGCCCGGACACCAGTTTTCGACCCAAACGCGGCCCAACTTTGGGGCGGCTTTGGGCGGGACGGACAGCCTCTCGGTCCTCCTCTTTGTCCTCCCTGTCCGCGTCGGGCCCAAGGTCCAGCCACAGAATCCCCTCCCAAACCCTCGTTCGGCCGCCCATTCCCTCCCAGCCGCCCCCAGCCGACCTCGCCGCCGCCGCCCCCAGCCGACCTCGCCGCCGCCGCCGTTCATGGAGGACGGATGTCCAAAGCCACGGCCGCTTTCACCGCCGCCCTGCTCGCGGTGAAGAAGGAGCCGAAGCCGGCCTCGGTCAAGCGACAAGTCCGGAGGGAGAGGACTCGGGAGAAGAAGGCAGAGGAGAAGGCCGCCCTCGAAGCGGTCAAGGAGAAGGAGAGGCTCGCCGCCATCGCGCATCAGGCCAACTCCGACCTCATCGCCGCCCAGGCCGCCGCCCGAGCTGTCCTTCTCCTCAAAGGGGAGGTTTTTGCAGGGGCCTACGTTGCTGCCACCGGCCTCTCCCCCGACACGGTTCCGTCGGCCGGAAGCTCGGTCTCCTCCGCCAAAGCGAACCCGCCTAAATCCTCGTCCCCCGGCCTCTCGACGCCGGCCGCCGGCCGCCGCCCATCACCCAGTGTCGCGGCTGGGTTCCCGCGAGGACTCGCCGGAGATTTCGTCGGTCCCGGTCGAGCCGAAGTCGCTCGACCTCAACGTGACCCCGCGTGCCGGCGACGGGCGGCGCCGTGCCAAATCGAAGACCACGGCGGGTGGCAGGATGACCATGCCCGAGGCCCGTGCCCTCATGTTCGACGGGAGCGAGTTCCCGCCGACGACGCCTGCCAACCCGGCCTACTTCACCGAGGATGTCATGAACGACATGATCAACGGCCGCACCTACTTCGATCCTGCCGAGGCCGAGACACAAGAGGCCAACACCTACTTCGACCCGGCCGACCTCGACACACAAGACCCCGACGCGACCATGCCCGAGACGGAGGCCGATGTGGTCGACATTGAGGAAGAGCCACTCGATGTCGACGAGGAGCACGCCCTAATCGCGGCGAGCCTCAAGCGGAAGAACATCCGCACGGCCTCGTACACGGACAAGGACGACAGGGTGCTATGCGAGTCATGGATGACTTGTGGGCAAAATGCAAAATGGGGTGCCCAACAAAGGGCATCGCATTTTGGTTTAGGGTGCACAAGCATTTCCATGAGCAAAGGAAATTGCCGCCCTACCGGATTGAGAGTGATCGCAATGAGGGCTCACTCACAAAGCGGTGGCAACACATCTCGGCCGAGTGTT
The DNA here is from genome assembly GCA_947311845.1 of Poa pratensis. Lineage (NCBI taxonomy): Eukaryota > Viridiplantae > Streptophyta > Magnoliopsida > Poales > Poaceae > Poa > Poa pratensis. The sequence goes on along the minus strand of CAMZMU010000034.1, from coordinate 22,997,112 downwards.
GCAAATTCCAAGCGGCCTACGAGCATGTGAAGAACCGGCCGGTGAGCGGCTACGGGGTTGAGGACAAGATGAATCAAGCTATGGAGTACTTCAAGGTGGCCTTCAAGACCAAGTTCACCTTGGGCCATTGTTGGACATGATCAAGGGTTGTCCAAAATGGCAAGAGATCTACAACGCCATGAAGAAAGGGGGCATTGAAGGCTCGAAGAAGAGGGGCAACGATGACCCCAATGATGATGTGAATCCCGGCCAAAGCTCGGATGGCCGGGCTGTGCGGCCGAGAGGACACAAGTCTTCGGCGCAAGACGTGAAGCGTGAGGCGGCACAAGCACAATTGGAGGAGACCCTGAAGACGTTGATCGCCGGCAAGGAGGAGTCCACCGCCGCTAGGTACGTGGAGAAACGCAAGGACAAGGAGGAAGCCATGGCAAGGTATGTGGAGATGACAAGGAAGAAGCTCGAGATCGAGCAAGAGAAGATCAAGGCCGAGGAGATCCGGCTCATGCTCGAGGCCAAGGCGGAGGAGAATCGCGTGAGGCTTGCGTTGCTCGCCGAAGATAACCGGATCATGATGGCCGACTTGACCATCATGGACCCGGAGCAAAAGGCATGGATTCTCAAGAGGCAAAAGATGATCCGTGAGCGCGAGGACATGTGATGTCCTATTTATTTCTATTTATTATGTGTTGAACTATTTAAATTTCGAAGAATTTGTATTTTGAACTATTTGGATTTCGAACTATTTGGATTGAGGCCAATTTGAGTCATTTGAATGTTTACAATATTTTTTGTTGGCCCATTTTGCGCCAGGCCGTTGGGGGCACCCCCACCCCAAACGGACAAAGGCTCAAAATGTGTCATCTGTCCGTCCCCAAACGGACCAAAAGGGACACTTTGGGGTGTCCGTTTGCTCCACCCCGTTGGAGGTGCCCTTAGCGACGCAAACGGACCAAACGCAGACCAAACGCGCGTCCGTTTGCGTCGCCCCGTTGGAGTCATTCCTGCTAGCGTTTTCCTTGCTTGTGGGAGTGGACACAAGATCTTCTCGTTTCAGTACCAAGAGCTTTCCAATTTGGCTCTTGTTGTACCGTGCCTGCACCGCTGCACCTCGCTTTTGCTAATACAGAAGGATTTCTTTCGCCTGCGTGTATGCACAAGTGTCTGCACAGCCTGCAGATTTTACAGATAGGGCGGATCTGGACTTCCATTGGTCGGGCTGTCCTATTGGCCCAATCGATGAAATGACACCGGTACCCCTGCCCCCTGTGCGTGCACTGCAGTGCATGCCTACCTTCTGTACAAGAGCCCTAGGGTTGAGGTAGTAGACCAGTAGGGTGCATGGACCAGCAGGGTTAAGCTGACGCGAACGAAGTACAAACCCGTCGTGTCGACACAGCAAACGCTGTATCGTTTCCCAACGAATTACCATCGGCATGTCTCGTCTCGATCGCCGTCTCGCTGAGCAAGCATGACCGCTCCGTCGTGTCATGCTCGAAGAAACGATGGAAAAGATGGCGTCGATCGTGAGGTCCCATCCAGTCGTGACATGCAGGTACCAACACGTACGTTGGCTGACAATACACTCTGCCGTTGTTATATGCAAGCCAGTCACTACTCATTTATCTACTGCAACTTCACGACATATTTATATATACCAGCCGCCTAGCACTGCAGCTCGGCACGTACGGTCGTTAAATGCTTAATTTGGGTCAAATATATATATATATATTGACGACACATACAAATTTCATTGTACATACCAAAGACATATAAATTCAACAAAGATTCAAATTTCAAGAGGTGGACCTCTCAAATTATAATTTGATTAAAACAAAAAATGGACACATATGGCATTGTAAATTATTGCGCGCACAAGATAGATATTGGCATACCAATTTTTGCAGAAATTATTTCCTCAGTCAGAATGCAAACAAATGAAACAAAAAATAATAAAAATACATGGCGTCTTCAGTACTCGAGAGGCTCCTGCTAATGGAGATCATACCTCGTTGCGCTCTGGCCTCCTCCGTCACCACTCTTTGGCGTGAGGGGGGGATCCTCGAGGAAAAATAAGACCCGTTGATCCTGAAGAAAAAATCCAGCCGGCAAATAGCTGCTCGCCGAGTGTCGAATATCGAAATCACCTATAAAGTGTTTGTCGTCAATTTTCGGTGAGTAAAACATCGGGCACTCGCATACAACCTACTACGGGAGACGGATCGTTGCCGTGTACCCCAGGCACACGACAAAGCCAGGGAAACACACGGCAACGTCTTTGTAATGTGCCGCACACGGAAAAAGCACATGGCGAAAAAAAGGCACGGTAATGAGCTCTTTGCCATGTGCCAGATATCGCGGCGCACAGCAACGCTGACATGTGGGCCCAACCACCACTTGACATCGGACAGTGACGGCAAGCCCCCGACATGTGGGGCCGACGCCCCTGCTCTTTCCCGTGTGCTGGCACACGGCAAAGCAGGATGATTTCATAAAAAAATCACCCGTCCCTCGCCGTGGACGGGCTGGAGAGACTAGGAAGATCACGACATCGGCAAGGTCATCGACGTGCAGGAACTCACGCAGCGGCGAGCCAGAGCCCAGACGACGACCTCAGGGCCTTGGCCTCGTGGAACCTTCGGATGAGTGCGGGGACGACGTGGGAGTTCTTGGGGTGGAAGTTGTCTTGCGGGCCGTAGAGGTTGGTGGGCATGGCGGAGACGGGGTCGAGGCCGTGCTGGATGTGGTAGGACTGGCACATCTTGATGCTGGCGATCTTGGCGACGGTGTACCACTCGTTGGTGGGCTCGAGCGGACCGGAGATGGCAGTCGCTACACATTCTCCATTACAACATGTTGGCGCCATCGCATGCTGCCGAGGATGGGGAGTCATGGGCCGGTTCGCCCAACTGCCTCGTCTACACGCGCTCGTGAATAGACTCTGCTACGTGTACCGTGAAGGGCAATGGCCTAAACTCTCCTCAATGCATGGTTGTCGACTTGTCGTGGCTGCAGAAGCCTACCTGCCTATGGAAAGCCGGAGCTCTTGCATCAGTTTGATGAAGAGGCCGGGGACTCCTGGGTTGCGTGTACAGTAAATTAAAATTTTCCGTATTGCTACGCAACAAATCCCAAGATCTACTATGAAGATACATGCGAATACGAAGATCTAGATAGAATACATTACCAACACTGAAGTTGCAGAAAAAGTGTTGATGACGTAGTTAATGTAGCTCGTCGCCGTCTCTCTCAACCAAGCCTGGTAGAGAGAGATTCCGGCGCCTCCTCCTTCTCGCCTTGTCACCTTGATCCAGCAGAGTGAGGGTCAACCGTCCCGGTTCGATAGATCACCCTCCGAGAGCTTGTTGTGTGTCCTCCAAATAGGAGAGGGTGGGGGTTTATATAGATAGACCAAGGGGTGGAGGGCTTGGGGAAGGGGAAAGCTTTCCCCTAGTCCAAGTCGGTTTGGGCAAGGGGAAAGCTCCCCTTCCCAATTCGGTTTGGGAGGAAGGAGTTGGACTCCAACTCCCCTCCCCTTCCACCGCCTCTCTCCTTTGTCGCCGCCGGGTGGGGCCCACCCTAGGCCGCACCGACCTAGGAGGTGGGGCCCACCTGCGCCGCACCGACCTAGGGGGGTGGGGCCCGCCCTAGGCCGGCCAGCCCTAGCTGCCGCCGCCTCCCCCCCCCATGGACCGCAAGGCCCACTAGGGTTTCGGCTGGGGGGAGCCTCCCCCCTTTCGGCTCCTTGGCCCACCACCACCACTAGGTGGTGTGGCTAGCTTGGTGGGCCCTAGGGCCCATCTTGGTAGCCCCATGGTGGGCTCCAATTTTATTTATATTTTTTCATTAATTAATTAATCAATTAATTCTTTTGTCTAATTAATTCCAAATAAACATTTTCCTTTTACAGAAAATTCCCGGAACTAATTACTTATCATATAAAACACTTTTACATGATCCGGGACACCCAGTGTCCACCGACAAAATTCCTGGATAAATATTTCCATCTTTTATAAACCCTCGGAATAAATCCGACCGTGATAGCAACTTCTATCACAATATAATCTCTCCGATAAAACCATATCTATCACGCAGACACTATGTCGGTGATACTCTCTCCATGTTCCAGACCAACCAATATACACAACTAACCAATCCTAGTTTAAGCGTGTCCACCCTACAGGTTCGATAACGGGTAGCTATAATTGGATATCCAATCACCGGCCAGGGTCAGGTCCATGGACGACCTGAATAACTGCTATCGTTATGCGAAGACACTCTGTTGAACCTGCTGGCTATTTAATATATCATTCCCATTACTCGCGATACCAAAACTTCACCCGAGATATAGATCCGTGGATGACACCATGAATCAATCATTTGATTCACTACATCTTTGTCTATCTCGTTAACCGGTAAGTTCCCTTTACTCGTTTCCGTATTACGATATCCCACACGGTGTAACTTCACCATGCATTGTCTGCAGAACATATTGGATACCTTATAATACCGAGAGGGCCTAGGGCATATCTCTCTAATCACCGAGGAGTAATTTTCCATCTCAGAACATTAGGATAAACACACACCTTTAAGTCACCCAGTAACTGCTGTTCTACTACCCAGTTATGGCCGTAGTGTTGACAGCACCAAAGTAACTCTTCCAATATGCATAACCCTACTAACCTCATGGTTACTGGACATGTATATAATAACCTTACTGTGATAAAGCTAAGGACAAAAAGACAATTTAACGGAATCTCTTAGCATACAAAAACTTGGGTCTACCCGGCCATATTATTATCCAATAATATGCAACTCATTGATGCTGACATAAACAATGTCCATGACTAGGAAAGCAGTGTCATCGAGCAATCAACAAATTAGTCCATAAAAGAACTAGGGTACATTTTACGTGTTCATATTCCCTACACATACGAGTGAGCTTTCCCTTAAATCACGTATTCAGAAACCACCGTAGTTATAGCATAGAGAATGCAAGTCATAATTAATGAATCAGATGTATAGATACATTGCCTTTTGGGCATACATCCAACAGGGACTCCTCATTTATAAAAAAAAATACACGACGTCGATGAAGAAGACCCGAAAAGTTGTTTGTCTCCACATTTAAAAAAAAATATTGTAAGCCAAAAAGGTCGTCAACAAAATTAAGTTCATATTAGGAGATCCTCATTTTGCAATACACCTTATACTTTCCTTAGAATCCCAGTACAAAGAATATGTTCAGTTTAGTTTGGATCAGTTACATAATTAGCACACAACCAAATTGGAACAACACGAAGAATATGGACAAAAATAGTACAATATTGGACAATATCTTTACCTAGTAATAAATGAACTAAAGCTTCTTGTGATTTTTGGTCTGTTTTGTTATTGCGCCTATTTCTCATCGTAATTACATCCATTGCCACCGCTTTAAGGAAAAACGTATAATCAATCAAGTGTACACAACTTTTTTACATTATGGAACTTGGTTTGTCAACAAATATATCTTTGGCAGTAACATATTATTCATTATATTATCTTTTAGTATATGATCCATTGTAAGTAACTGAGTTATTTTTGTAAATATGTTTTTAAATATGAAGATTCGCTGCCTTTCATTCTTTATTATAAATATGTTTTCTTCCGGTAACCTTTAAAAAATGTTAAAATGTACTTGGTGACAACATATTACGCTATTTTCTTATAATCACAATCATCCAGAAATCAATACGCGCCTAAATAATTTCATCATGTTTATGTACGGTGGGGATCATAGTGCCCTAGAGTGTTCAGAAGAGTAAAACATATATAGATAGTGGTTTCTAGAGTAAGGAATGGCAAGATTGAGTGTTCTAGTGCGACCAAACCTAAGGTGCTATCATGCTACCAATTAAAATAAATCAGTTTTAAGTATTTTTTTTAAAAAAGGTGTGAATGTTTAAGATGATTGTGTGTACAACCTCTGAAAATATCTTGTCCAAAATAAAAAAGCACACTAAAAAACAAAAAAGACAAATTCATGTGTAAATAGTGTCGATTTTGCTTTTATCCTTCGGTCACACTATTCATGCATGTTCGTTTTGTCATTTTTATTTCTCAATGTGTATTTTCATATTGGACAGAAATTTTTGGTGGCTGTTGACATATTTATTGTGAACATTCATACTCTTTCATAAATTTGTTTATTTTTAAATGGTAGCATAGTAGCACCGAAAGGCATTGTAGTACGAGATACTCTGTTGCAGAATATAGTCTAGTATATTTCGTTACTGGTGACATGTAATGTGTACTCCCTCCGTTCTCGAATAATTGTAGATACGTTTCCCTAAAAAGTTAGTCAAATTTTAATAAGATTGACTTTCCACAAAAGGTAGAAGTCAACGCATGTGTTGAATCGAACTGACGCGAAGCAAAAACACGTCTTGTCCACGGAGCCGAGCAAACGATCCAGTGTGCAATTGGGCATCATTGCTTCCATTTCCGAATGAGTTCCTACATGTCTCGCACTCCTATGTGTCGCCGCGAAGAAGCGCGCGTTGGACCACGGCTCGGTCGTGTCGAAGATCGGATAAGGCTCCCGTTGGAAGAAAAGATGGACAAGACGGTAGCGAGAGGATCTTGAGATACAATGGTAGTAGTATAAGTATACCACAGCACGTATTGTCTGGAGGTTGAATATGAAAGGCATATTGTTGTATTCTTTTATTGAGCTGTTTTGTACTTCTTATAATGTTAAGGTCTTCTAAAAAGAACAGCAATGAACCATCATTGCACTCGTCGAAGCACATCGTACTATACTACTCACGGGAGAGCGGGATGCAGTGAGCCGACAGAGTGGGGAGCATTGGGCTCGCCGATTACACGCGAAAGAAGAGCAGTTTTCAAAACCCGTCCTAAAAGAACACCCACAAGAATTTATTGTACTAGCACTCCATTAAATTGTCACATTTAATTCGCGAATGTTACTCCATTAAAGGCTACTCCATTAAGATGAAGTACATCTCATACATGCATGGCCATGCATGATTAACAACGGAAAAGGAAAGAGGAAGTGCTGCATGCAAGTCTCCACGAGAAGACGAAATATGTGGATCGATGCTGGCTGCTGCTGCGCCTGCACCGGAGATGTTGTTGCACGCCGCCTGCGCCGGTGCTGCAGAAAAGCTGCATGTCAACCTTTTAGAGGTTTTTCATTTTGGCAGGACGAAGGAAACGGGTCTGAGCTAGACAAAATATATGGAAGATCATATTATTCGATGAACTGCTACGTACTCTGTGTCTAGTCATCAAGCCTAGCATTTCTCGTTTGAAATAAAGCTTCAGAGCATTGTGGCGTTCAGTAATAAATCAAATCGCAACGCCGAGTGCTCCTACGCCATTGCCTCGTGCTGCCTTCCGCCGCTGAGCTAGGAAGGATGCGCATACACGCCGGCGGCGAGCGCTCCAAATAAAGTAGAGGAGCGTGCCATCCACCGTATCACGGTATCAGCAAAGGCAGGAAAGAATTTTCCGTCGAAAAAATATTCATGAAATAACGTGAAAGGGGCGGAGATCGGGAGTACACGAGTCCGCCGCGCGCATGCATGCAACCAGAATATATGCTGCAGCAAGCGACAAACATGCTGCGAGACCGTGATGTCGTTGCGGGTAGTTGCAGACCGGCCGGCCTTGCACTTTGCAGCAGATCGAGAGGGTCCGGCCGGCAGGTCGTCTGTCTTTCACGGAAGAGGCAACTGCAGCTCGGCGTACGTTTTATTTTTTGCTTGCTTCCTTTAATGGCTGCCACAACATCAAACAGATGCGTGCACAGAGATTCTGGAGGTGGATGCCGTGGACAGTGGACCTCCTACAAGAAGCACCCGATCGAGGCTCTCCTCCTCTCCACACAGCAAGCAAATGCAGCATGGACAGTCCTCCAGTGCCAGAACTGCGGACTGCGGTGGGGTGCCTAGATCAACAAAACGACGACACTGCTAGTTTTTTCTCCGACAAGATCGACCAACAATGCTTTTGTTTGGAAAGAAACACCTTCGTTTACCATGTTTGAAACAGTAAGCAGACCACCACCAAATCAAACGGACATAGAGACGCAGCGCAGGGATCCTCTGGTTCAAACAGAGTCCGGCAGCCTTCCCCCTCCTTCGGCCCGTTGCATGGTCAGACTACGGACTTGGCCCTGCCACGCTACCCGGAACGAGCAAAGCAACGAACTGGTGAGGGAGCTCACGCGCACGAACTTGCATCGTTTGACTTCGATCACGTGTCCACGGCTGGAGCAGGAGCCAACCTAGGTATACGTAGGTCGGGCTGGGTAAAAATTATGGTCCGTGCTGACGCAAACGGATGGATGTACGTTTTTCTGTCGTTTGGATCAAATTTTGGTCAGCCCGGTTTGCGTCCACTCCGAACACGCGCGGGCGATAGTGGTGTGGTGTCCTCCCCTTGTTCTCCCTAGCCCGCCAGCGAGTGACACAAACACGCCTTGCCTCCTCCTCTCACCCAGCTCTATCCTGCCCTCGCCGCCGTCGGACCACGTCCATCCCCTTCTCCCCACCTCTCTCCGGCGCCGTCGGCCCGCGTCCGTCCCCTTCGCCCCACCTCTCCACCGCCGCCACGCCACATCCCGCTGGCCCGCTGCCACCACCTCCACCGGAGAACTTTTTCCCTTTGCTCGGAAGTTGTTGCTCACGGCCACTTCAACTAACCCCGGCCGAATTTCGTCGTCGTATCCATCGACTCTGCCATGGATCGACGAACGAGAACCCGTCAGAGGCTCATCCACCAGCATGACCGACCTCGCCCACAAGGTGTTCGACCGTTTGGCGAGGGTGTGTTTCTGAGCTACGATTACCACATCCCATGGACGATAGCTCAAACGAGTAATTTTAAAACAACATCTTGTACTCCTCGTCGTCCGATTCATTATCCGAAGATGAGATCGGTTTTGATTGCTACACCTGTCGTCAATGAACACATCGCGAGGTAGCAACCATTGTTCAGGGGCTCAGCTCTGGGCCGTGCACCAGCTAGCGTTGGATCGTAACAAAGAAGGGGGACAGGACCAACTCTTTAAAGATTACGTCCGTCGCACAATTATGATTAGCATAATCCGCAAAGATTATAGAGAAGAACGCGGGAAAGAGACGATGGAGAGTTTGGGACATGATTGTAAAGGATTGTTCATGCAATTCATCAGCACGTGAGTTTCTTTTTGCAAAATGTACCAGAAGGCCACCTCCTTGATAGATCATGGCCTTGCTTTTTTTAATCCAACAGCTCATGTGCCATGGTTTTAGCTGGTGCACGAGTCGTGTTGGTTCACTGAATATCCTCCCACGGCGACCTAGATTTTACTGTCAATCAGTTTATACAAAATTTTTTTTTTACTTTTGTGGAACTTGGTATGTCAAAAAATATATCTTTGCTATTAACATAATATTCATTATATTATTTATTAGTAAATGATCCATTTAAGGTACCGGAGTTAATCTTGTAAATGTGTTTCTAAATATTAAGATGTCCTACTTTGCTATACGGTTCTTTCATTTTTCATTATAAATATGGTTAAAAATTCATTTTAAATATGTTTTCTTGTTGTAACCTTTAAAATGTGTATTAAAATTTACTTTGTGAAAAAATACTACGCTAAGTATTTCTAATGAAGTTCCTTGACAAATTAATATGTTTCAGTTAAAAAAAAATCAAGGAGTTTACATATGGTTGTAATCATAGTGCCTACAATGTAAGAAAGAATAACAAATATATTGATAGAGGTTTCGAGAGTAAGGAATGCCAAGATTGAGTGTTCACTACTAGAAAATATTTTGCTACTGGTCACGTTATTGGGCCTCCAATAGTATGCCACGCCCCTAGGCGGACGCGTTCGTATGTGTCCGGACCATGATCACCCGACACCTTTGCCGCTTTTTGCCGCCGATTCATACACATTTTGCCCCCACCCCTTCCCACCTTGACGCCACTGGTGATGGAGGCCCCGCCTTCTCGTGGTGGCGCTTGCAAGTCTCATTTGAGGCCAGACGACATGTGCGGTGAGGGTTTGGCATGTGATATATCAACAATGCATTTTGCGTGAAAAAAGGGTCTTTTAGTGGCGGAGCCAACGACAGAAGCGACGGGGCAACCGCCGGTCTAGCCAACGCCGGACGTGCAGTGGATGAGATATTAGCGGAGATCATGCCGGATCTAGAGACAGACGATAGCCCATCATCCATTTGATTTCAATGCATATTGATGTGGAACATGTGGTGCTTTTTGCGGCCGAAACTTTGAAGTGCACCGTCTCTTTTCCGAAATTTGATTAAAAAATACTATTAGGAGAGTCTACTAGGGCCGCCACCGGACAAACGGCTCCAATAGGACGACAACAATTAGCGGCACTCCCAATATCAGTCCGTCGGACCGCCCAGTGGAGATGCTCTAAGTGATCGACTGTAACGAAGCGATGAGCAGGCGAGGCGAGGTGTTGCACTCTTTTGGGCTTCCTGGATGTCTTCCTCAAGAAGTTGCCCTACCCTTAGCTTCGTGGAGAAGTTGTTCCGCAAATTTGGGTAGGCTTTCAAACTAGTTTAGTCTAATGTAATTCGGAAGCCTGTTTAAAATTTAGAGACGGTTTCTCCAAACAATTAGGGGTAGGACAACTTTTCGTGAAAGTTGTTCAGTAATAAGCCTAAAAGAACTGGGCCGAGATGCCATTGCTGACTGGCAGGTACGTAGCAGCCTGTAAACTATTCGGGGTTCGTTTTCTCGGAGAGGCAACTTCTTCCTCGCCGCCGCGCGCGTAACACCAGATGAAGAGTGAATGCATTGCAAACTAGGGATTTGGCCGTGCGACGCGACGACAAACATGTGCAGTCCTAGCGCAAAAGGAGAACCGCGCGAGCTCGCATGCACGTTTCGTTCTGCATGCATTTTCATCTCATGTGAAGGATGCACAAAAATGCAATACCACAACCCACCAACTATCCACACCCTTCATTTTATCAAGATTCGTGTAACAAATTTACCAACGAATTTTCAAATGTCAATGCATTATCAATAATTGATGGATTTACGTAATTTAAATTTTAGATCCATGTACTAACATGAATTTTTTGTGCATGCATTGACAAAAAAAATTGAAATCACGCATTAACATATTTTTTTAGTTTTTTAACACATAAAATAGTCTCTACTATATAATACGAGTAGTGTTTCTTCCTTCGTCCCGTCCGTACGTCGCGGTGGTACGTCGTGCGTCATGGATGTTTTGTGATTTACCCCCTGCATAACTGGGATATCAACCTGCGCTCCAGTCGACCTTATCCTGTACCTCCTGCAACCGGAGCAGATGGAAGAGGGGTCGCCGGGTTCGCGCCGCCAGACGACGGCACGACGCACGTGACGTGCTACCTCCCACAACCGGAGCACACGCAGGTGGCGCGCTCGAATCGTGGTCGCCGGAGCCGGCGGCGACCAAATCCGCGGCGGCGGACGGGGACCACGGCGATCTGAAGAATCAGAGCACGGGGAGGATGGGGAGATGGACCAGAAGGACCAGGAGCTCACCACGACGACGATTCCGTGCTTGGAAGTAGAGGAGGTGGTCGAGGGCGACCGGAGTGAGCTCGAGTGGGCGGCGGCCGGCGTCTATCCGGCAAACATGGGCGGAAACTGTACACACCGTTCGCGCTGCGCGGCTCCGCTGACGGTCAGCCAAGGCGCGGCGCTGCTGGAAGCCATGGCCGCGAGGATCAGGCCGTGCCCTATCGCCGTGGCGTTCGCCGCCGCCGCTTGGGTCTCCGGCCCTTCGTCAGTGCCTGAGCAGGTGCGTGTGTTGTACTGGATTTCTTTATGTAGGGTTTGTTATTTTTTCTTTTCAGTTCAAGAAAAAAATACGTACTTGTTCTTGATTCCATGCTGCTACGGGTAATTCGCTGAAAACTCATTTGTAAGGTACGATTGGCAGAATCAGCTTTGCAGTTTCCTGCGATGAATGTACTGTGAAAGACGAACTGGAAAGCCTACATAATTTCAGGCCGCATAGCTGACTGAAACTGTCAGTCCAGGTTGATCATTGTCTCTAAGTTGTGCCTGACGCCGACAGTATGTATCAGGTTTCCTTCGGTGGAGTACTTGGACTACACTTGCAGGTATTGTCGATGCCAGCGTGTGTTCAAATAACTAAGTGACTGACTTTGTGCTGAATTCCAACTTTGTTAATGCTAAGCACTACGAACCAGAGAACCTCCCCTGCTGAAATTTGATGTCAGAAGCGATGAGTCAGCCTATATGGTGTTCTATTATGAAATTCTGCAATTATATTATTTACCATTAAACTGCAAGGGGTCGATTTTATTAATTAGTTGGCTTCATGAATTACACGGGATCTTTTACTTAGTCATGTCTTACCTCAATCTATTTTGTTGCTTGTACACAATTTTTTCTGCTAAAATATAAATATACTAACGACCTCGATCAACAAGTAACTTTAACTTCCTTAAAGGGAGATGAAGAAAATATGGGAAGTGAGGGGTCGTCGCGTGTTGATGATGGTGGGCTGATAAGAGGAGTATGTTAACATTTATCAAACTTAAATCCAACTACTTATCAAGCATTTACTACTTCTGATCGATTTTTAAGTGTCAGACAAATGAACTGAGTATGTTTAGTTTGATAGTACAACTAGCAACAATATTTTCAGATCGGGGGGAGTTTATTTTTTGTAATTTACGTTGCAACGCACGGGCTTTGTTATAGTATTACTTAAAATGAAATGTTTCATTCATTTTATACCCGTTGCAACGCACGGGCACTTTGCTAGTATGAATAATATGGTTTATTGAATGCAAAATCAACGGTCATGATAAGCGGTGGATATCCTCTTAGTTGTGGGAAAACCGCGTCCGAAGGATGCACCAGCACCACAACCAAAACTCCAAAAGTGACTTGTGAGCAGGATGGTCACTCGTATCCGATGAATTATTACTCTCCGTCTAATCAAGCCTAGCATATTTCTCGTTTAAAAAGGCTTCAGAGCACTGTGCCATTCAGTCAATCACATCGCAACGGCGCCGGCCGGGTGCCCCTACAGTCCTACTCCTCCTTTTGGCGAGGATGCAGGCAGGGGAGCAGCACGGCCAGGATCCTGAAACTGAAAGGCTGCAGCCAACCAGAACGCTGCAAGTCTGCAGCAAATCGACAAACATGCGGCCGGCGAGACCGTGATGTCGTTGCAGATCGGCGCGGCTTTGCAGCAGAGGGTCCGGCCGGCCGTCTGTTTTTCACAGGAGAGGCAACTGCTGGACGTACGATTTTCCTTGCTTCCTTTAATGGCTACCACAACAAGATCAAACAGATTCGATTCTGGCGGTACAAACAAACGATAGTACGCCAATCGACAAAGCAAATTGCAGAAGCACCCGAGGCTCTAGCTCTACTCCACGCAGGAGCCGCAGCTGCATGGACAGCAAGAGAGAAGAGACCAACCATGCATCCACACGCAGGTACACGGCGCAACAAAGGGAGGAAATAAAAGCTTTTGTTTGCCTGCCCTGTTTTAAACAGCAAAGAGACCACAACCAAATCAGACAGGACGCGGAGATAACTCTAGTACAAACGGAGCTGTATGCAGTGAAAAAATGACAAAACTGACTCTCTAACTAAAAGCTTCCGCATAAAATGAATCTATTTCGAAAATAACTTCAAATCTAAACCAATTCGGCAGCGCCTGTGCAGGGGGTGCTACCCTCCACATGGCAGTGCCCCACCCTGCCAACATGGCAACGCCCAACCCAGACGTCGTCGTGAAAATCCTAAATCAAAGAGAGTATCGCCCTTGTCTCGGACGCCACGCCCTAAAACATACACATCTGTTTCTTAATAAGCTGTTCTATATTAAGGAACAGAGGGTGTAGAATTTCAAACCCCTGTAACTTTTGATCTAGAAATTTAAATGGCATGATTCTTTTTTTGTGTGGGTCACAAATTAAAATTATCTTTCCAATGACACCGGTGTCATGATGGTTAGACAAATAGATAATATTTCATGGATTATTTGTTTATGTTGGTTTATTTTTCAGCGTTTTAGACGATTTCTTAAACGGGGCTGTGAACGAAGATTTCGTCCAAAATCTAGGACAAGAGGAGTACCTTGAAAAGAAAAACAAGCACCATTTTGACAATGCTTCCCCCATATTTTCAAATATATTTTTTTACTAGCAATTTACAAATTGTGTGTTACTTTAAAAAATGATAATTAGGATTGATCAAGCAACTTCATTTGCTATGGTAGATGATGGAAATACTTTTATTAGTTTAATACATGTTAAGTTTAGTTGTTATATGCATCCGATGTTGTTTGTACTCATGGTCTACTTATGTATATTAGTTGCCATGCGTATATGCGTTTATTAAAATGAAATTATGACCATGCTCAAATAAATATTGTTTTAAAACTTGTGATCCATGTTAACCAAGGATGTTTTTGAATATGAGAATTATGACGATTACGTGTGAGTTTAGTAAAAATCTGAAAGGCTTTTTTTAATGAACTCATGTGTTATCACCATAATTCCAATAAACATTTTTTTATAAAAAAATCCAATGTCAACATTGGGCTCCCAAGGTTTTTGAAACATTTATTTGAGTAGGGGACGTTATCCCTTCGGTGTACGCCCGGAGTGTTTCCCAAGTTGTAGTTTAATTTTAAGAGATACATCCATGCATATTAAGTAGACCATGAGTACAAACAAGATTGATTGCTTATAGTAACTAAATTTAATAAGGATTAAACCGATACTATGATCTACCATGGCATATGAACTAGCTCGATCAATACTAAGCATCAAACCAAAGTGGGTGCTTGTTTGGCGCTTCAAGGTACTAGCCTTGTTCTAGATTTTGGACGAAATCTTCCTTCAGAACCTCATTTACAAAGTCGTCTAAACATTAAAAAACAAACCAACATAAGAAAATAATTCATGAAATATGATCTATTTGTCTAACCATAATGAGACTGGTGTTATTGGAAAGATAGTGTAATTTGTGACCACTGGAAAAATAATCGTGTCATTTGGATTTCTAGACCAAAATTTTCATGTGTTTGAAATTCTATGTCATAGCGACCAAGACAAGGTTGGTACCCTCAAAAGTATAGCGCTCCAGCCCAAGGCGCTACCCTTTTTTAATTCAAATTTTTGTTTTCGAATAGGCTTATTTTATGCTGAATTTTTTTAGACAATCCGTTTTGTTGTTTTTCACCTTTATGCCCATGCTATGCTATGCTGGCTCTGGCAGCACACCGGCATAAAGCTTCAAGAAAAAAAAAAAGTGCATTGCAGACCTCGACTAAAAGTTTCCATGAATAGAACACACAAGACAACAAGAGCTAAACAACACGTTACATGGACGGTAGAAACAGATACTACGGAGATACTAGCATAGAAATTCTGAAGTGGTAGAAACAGAAGATGCAGTGGTAGAACCGACGCTACAGTCCAACAGAGTCCGGCAGCCTTCCCCCCTCCTCCTGCCGTTGCACCAAATGAGAAAGGGAAGGCATGGCCAGACTCCGGACTTGACCCTGCGACGCTACCAGGAACGAGCAACGCAACAAACCGGCGCTCCCGGGATCTCTCACGCGCACTGCAACCTGCATCGTTTGACTTGGAATCGCGGCCATGGTTGGTTGGAGCAGCAGCCAGCTAGCCGGAGTAGCTAGCTAGCCTCGGCGCGCACGGCGTCGACGCCAACGACTGCTGCTGCGTCGGTGCCACGACCGCCGGCGGGGAGCGGAGGGAGGCGGAGGCCGAGGTGCCTGGGCGCGGTGCGGGCGGCGCCGTCGCGGGGCGGCCAGAAGGCGGCCGGGAGGAACTCGTCGGTGCGGCACACGAAGGTGGAGCGGCTGAAGCGCCTCACCAGCCTCCTCTTCCCCTGCGAGCGAGAACAAGACGACGCTGATCTATATGTCAAGAAACACACCCATGCCAAGATTGATACTGGCAGATCGATCGTGTATAGCAGGTTGATTTGATACGCAGGCGTGTGTGTACCTGGACATAGGCGGCGTCGACGTGGACGGTCTTGCGGCTGCCGACCCACGGCTTCCAGCCGCAGCCGTGCAGGGCGAAGTGCAGCCCGCGCGCCGCGTCCGGCGTCGTGAAGTTGACGAAGGCGTACCCCTTGTTGCTGCTCTCCTGCCTGCTGGACATGCGAGCACACAATCAAGAGATGGGCATGTTATGTCGTTGTTCATTTTGATCGCGACAGTGGATGTTATTTAGCTACTGGAAATTTTAACTCGATCCATCGTAGAAAAACACAAATTAAGGAACCCATTGCGTATTTGAGTCATTCGAATTCGAAATTTTATGGACTCTTCTTTTCTATAATTAGTTTGCTTCTTGTGTTTGTCTTTTGAAGGATGCACATGCTAGCAAGCAGCAAATACCGCAAGCCTGGTTCGAATTGGGACAAAATCATTGTGCAAACTAGAAATAATGGTTTTAGATGTATCGATTGTACTAGTTCAAGAGAAACATGAAAGTGTTTATTTGGTCTAGCACTAAAGTTAAATACAGCAAACAGATTGTTACTTTATGACGCTATCGATTCTTCTTTTTTCTGACTTGATTTGTCTCTTTGCCCTTCAGCTTTACCCCCCGCAGGGAAGGACGATCAATGTGCAGAAAAAGAGAGGATCAACGTTCGCTCAGGTTCATAGTTCGTTAACTTTTACTCTCGAAGAAAGAAAGTTCATTAATTTTTTTCCATTACAAGTTTACAACTATCGCGCTACTACATGCTACTGTAGTTCATGGTAGCATAGCAGCACAAGAAAACATACAGGCAGGAAATCACTCTAGCAAAGTTGTCATCTTGTGGGATCTGAGCGAGCGAGTGGGCATGAATTAATCACCTGAAATCCATGGGCACGTACAGGAAGTCGTACGCGGCGGGCCGGCCACCACGCCGCCGCCTGTTCTCCCGGGCGCAGTGGTCGTCCAGCAGCTCCATCATCGCGCCGCGCCTGCATGCGACGGCGCAGAAACACGAAAGATTCATCAACTAGAACACGCAAGAACTGAACACAACAATGGAGCACGTCGCGTGCGCTTACGTGAGCTTGTTGGGGATGTTGCGGATCATGACGGTGGTGAGGCCGAGCCACGGCGGCGGGGGGATCCACGTCTCCGGCCTCGTCGTGAACGCCGGCGACGGCGACCTCGCCACCCGCCCGGCGCGCGCTACCGGCACGTGCACCTTGCCCCTGCCCCTGGTCCACGCGCGCGGGCCGCACGCCACCTCCCCGCGACGGCGAGGACCGTGAGGCGGCTCTCTCCTGCCCTCCCGGCCGCCGGCGCGCGCGCCTTGTCGTACCTGTACATCGCCTGCGCGTACAGCTTCTCGCAGACGACGCCGCCCCTGTTGTTCGGGAACGTGAGCCCGCTTGGCCCGCGGTGGTGGTGGTGAGGCGGCGACGGGGCGTGGTTGCGGAAGAAGTTCGGCTGCGGACGAAGGGGGTGGTAGCGGTGCTCGGGGAAGGTGGCCTGGGAGTAGCTGGGGACGAGGCCGAGAGGCGGCTGGCAGTCGGCGCGGCCATAGTAGTACGCCGCCGTCACGGGAGGAGGAGGCTGGAGCGGGGAGAAGCGGGGGTGGTTGGGGCGGCGGAGGTACGGCCGGGCGTAGGCGTTGAGATCTGGCACGGCCATGGCTGAAGCGGCGGGTTGGGAGGAGGAGACGGCGAGGGTGCAAGACACGTTCGCCGGTGAGGCAGCGCTCCCCTGGCCGGGGACACGCTCTGGTTGCTTTATGGGAGCGTGGGGACATTCGTACATGGTCTTTTGGTTCTAGTGTGTCTCACTGAATACAGGGCCCCACGTACTGACACTTGTGCACATCTCTCGATTCTTGCGAGTGTGAACATCTCTCCGTCATTTCTTCTTCACGTTTCTGGGTCTCGTTGGTTCAAAGGAAAAGTGGAGCCACAAGAATTCGAAATTTTCCTTTACTCAAAAGGAAAAGTTGAAATTTTCCCATGGTGTCGCTGTTTGTCCGTTTAGTTCATTCAAAGAATTGGAACAAAGGAAAACACATACAAGATATCTTTGATCTCGGTTTTAAAGAACAAACCAGAGAAGTTTTACATCCACTTAGATTTCATTTTAAAATTACTACGCGAGAAGAACGGAACCGAAAGATTAAGCAGTATAATAACATCCTAATTATACATTTTCATGTCGTTGGCCCTTATTTGACAACGTTTGTTAAGATTTCTGATTTTCCCAATTCCTGTGAGCCAAACACCAAAGTTACATAATTGTTGCGTTTTTCAATTCTCCATTTTGCACATTCATTCTTATCTTATTCTTGTGTTTTTCCCATTCCAATGATTTTAGAATTATGGGAATCAAACAAAAAGCTTTTAGTTTCTTTTTCGAATCCTCGGAACCATTCTTGTCGTCTTCATAATTTGTGTCCTTTTCCGAAGAAGATGAACAAACTTTCTGAACAAATGGGTCTAACAGATTTATTGTGTGGGTGCGTCTACTTTGAGTAAGATATTTTCATTATAGTCCCATTAGGCAGAAAAATCCACTGTGACGTGGAGGCTCTGCGTTGGCTCTACGCGATCTCGGGCGACCGGCGGCGACCACGCGTCGCGTTGGGCCTGCCCTCCATTGGCGGCGTGTACAGCCCCGCCCCCGAGATGAGAACTCACGAGGCTACTGTGCGGCGATGCCCTGATGACATCCCCCGCGCTGTGCTGCCCGTGGTGGAGGAGAGAGCACTCGACGCGGTTCCGCCTTCGACGACCGCTGTTCATGGCAGATCGAGGGGATCCGCCGGAGATTTCGCTCAAGGAGGCGGCGCAGGAGTTGAGGAAAATCCCATGGTTCGTGCAGAGAGAAGCGGAGGAACGTGCGCAGCGGTTGGTGATGGCGCTCCCGGCTCCGGGAGGCCTGGACAGAGATCCGCCGCCACGAAGGATGGGGCCCCTCCCTTATCCCCATTGGGGAGTGCGGCCCGAGGATCAACTGGTACGCCTCAACCAGAGGATGGATCCCTACGGGGTGATGCCGCCCACGCCGATCCAGGAGGTCGCGACGGCGGCGACACCCATATGGATTCAGGGCTCGGACCCGCAGAGCCTTCGTCGACTGGCGGAGGCGGCGGATCAGGAGTCGACAAAGGGGATTTAGCTGCTGCCACGGGAGGAGCAGGACAGTCCAAGTCGGTGGAACTGGAATCGAACAAACAATGGTGGTCGGTAAGCTTTACCACCGCTCTGATTAAGAAGAAGATCACGATTCACCTCGGTTTCCTGATGTTGAGACTTGATGTAGCTCGTCTGGTGTTGTTAGATGATTGCGGGGTTACTATTGATGCTCGCTGTCTTCGATTTCGTGAGAAAGTTGCAGAGGGAGATACCGTTGATTTCCCCTGTCATAATGTTCATGTGGGATGGCCACTCTTCACTGCTTTGGATTCGAAGGTTTTGATACCTTCGATGAATTTGAGGCAGAGCGGAAGTTCTCGGAATTGGTGGTTCAAAAATTCACCAGCTCAAATCCGCCATGGCTCTGATCCTGTTTGTGCCGTTGCTAAATGGCAGACGACCGATACAGAGCCAGGCCCATCTGCAAGGAGAGAGGATAGCCCAAATTCGGCCCAAGAGGCCATGAGATCTGCAAATCCCACTCTGCCTTCGCTTGATGCGGGTCAAACCCTAGCCTCGGTTTTGGTGGAGAGAACATACAAGGAGGTGCTTCTCTCGCCACCGCCGCCGCCACTTCCACCGATTCCTGAGAGAAAGAAGAAGAAAGTCCGACGGAAAAAGAAGAAGAAGATGTCGGGGTATGGATGGGACCGTGAAGAAGATCGGAGAAGAAGGGATGATCGCAACCGGGATTTGAGGATCGGAGGTGGAAGGAGAAATCCCTCTCCGCCAAGAGCGGTTTATCAGAGGAAACCAATCCAGCCGTCAGCAGCTGCGAGCTCTTCCACTCCCCCTGCTCCTTCAAGCCAGGTACGACTCAATTTGCCCCTGTTACTGCCCCAGCTTCCTCTAACAGCAAGAAGATAGTGTGCTACAAGTGCGAGGCAGATGGTCATAATTCTAAGGAGTGCTCCATGAAAGTTAGTTGTATCATTTGTGAGAAAGAGAGTCACATCACTAAGAGATGTGTGTGGCCGAATCAAACTAAGCCAGTTATGCCGGTTGTAGGCCTGGTTGATCCGACTTAGGCTTTTTCTCAGCTAAGCATGGGAGAACAGATCAGAAGAATAACAAACCCTCAACGCTGGGCCTAGTAAAGTAGTGAATGGGAAGTTGGACGCTAAGCAACTGCTTAGTGGCCTCAATAAGCAATTCCAATGGCGTGTGGGCATGGAAGGTAGTTGAAAAGGGGAAGGATTTTGTAGTCCAATTCCCTTCCAACGACAGGCTCGATATGAGGGTGGAGTTTGATGAATTCAAACTGAAAGGCACCAATGCTTATGTGAAAGTTGTCAAGGAAGTAGATGACGTTGTCCCAATTGGCAGGTTGTACACAGTCTAGGCCAGGGCAGAGGGGGTTCCAAAAGAATTGAAGCATTATAAAGGTATCTGCGAAGTTGGTTCGTTAATTGGAGATGTGGATGACGTTGATATGCAAATTTTGGCAGACCTGGATGTAGTCAGATTCCAGGTAGCAGTCAGGTCGGTCAAGATGTTTCCAATGGTGAAAGAATTTGCAGTGAAACCGTGGTTTTACCATATATCTTTCTCCATTGAGAAGATAATTGAGGAAGGTACCATGGATAACGGTGGTAACAATGATAAGACAACAGACAAGACTGAAGGGATTCAGAGAAGCAAAGAGATGAAGAAGAGGAGGCTAGAGCATCAAAAAAACTTAAAGCAGAAGATGTGGGTCAAGGGTCTTTGCAGGGACAGAGTGGAGATGTTCCCTCTGATTTCCCAGCTGTCATAAAATCTGATCTGGGGACTGTGGTCATGCCTAACTTGATCAAGACATTACCCTGAGAAACGAGAAGGTTGCAGACTTATCTACTCTGAAGAAAGACGTGATTACTGCTCACCAACTGCAACATATTGAAAACAAGGAGTTTTTACAAAAAGAAGCTGAGAAGTAACAGAAGAATGCAAGTAAAGAAGTGGAAATGACAGAGAACAAGGAAGTCGATGAAGAACAAGAAGAATTGGTGGACTACGAGGACAGTCAGGAAAAATTCACAGGAGAAAAAAGCAGCAGGGAAGAGGACCTGCCCGACTCTGAAGATTGTTTGCTGACAAAGTCTCTCAGATAATGGGGGGGGAAAGCTGGGAATACGACTTCTGAGAACAAAGACAAAGCTGCCCAATCAGATGGAGGTTTCATTCCACGGAGATGTGACAGGCAGAAGGACAAAGAAGACGCAGACATCACTGAATTGGCTATGAAGAGGACGGCTAACAAAAACACCATAGAAGGTAATATAATCCCCACGGTTCTTAACTCTTCCAATTCCTTTCTAATCAATTTATCCTCTGTGATAGGTGTTAGAGATAACCTGAATCCTGATAGTGTTAGCAATATTGTGGATGTAATTAAAGCCTTAGAGGAAACCAGAAAAGAGTTGTTTGAGGAAAGCAAAAAGGATAAAAACATGCAGGAGCCTACTGGCACTTCCATGTTCACTCAGGTGACAGAGGAAGCTGCTGAATTGGCTTCTGATAGTGATGAAGAAGAAATGGAAGTTTTACATACTAGCCCGAGTAGGGCTCAGTTAAGTAAAACTGCAAATAAAACTACCAAGCTATGCTCCCCTGTTTCTAGGTTGAGCTAGGCAAGAAAAGGGGTAGACCCCCAAAACGTAAATGATAGGTTGCATTGCGAATATCAGGGGTGTGGACCACCTGATAAACAAAGGTTCCTTTCTGATACTATTAGGGAAGAAGGAGTTCATTTTATTGGGCTCTGTGAGACCATAAAAAGTGACTTTCCTAAACCCTGGTTTGATAAAATCTCAGGCAATAGAAATTTTGCCTGGCATCATGTACCGGCAGTTGGAAGATCCGGAGGGATTCTTCTGGGTGTTGATACTGACTTATACGTTGTGTTACAAAAGGAGGCCAGAAACCATTTTGTAAGAATGTTACTACAGGATAAATCTTCCCAGTTTAAGTGGCATCTTGCAATGGTGTATGGCCCTGCTCAACCTGAGGGCAAGGAATCATTCCTTGCAGAATTAGCTCAGATGTTTAGTAGCTGCTCTGGAGCGTGTATCATTGGTGGTGATTTTAATATCATCAGGAAACCAGTGAGAAGAATAAACCTTGTATTTTACCAAAATGGAGTCATCTTTTTAATTCCATTATCGAAGTTAATGGATTAAAAGAATTGCCTCTTATTGGTAGATTATATACATGGTCTAACAATCAAGCTGATCCTACTTTTGAGAAACTGGACAGAATCCTAGTTTCTCCAGAATGGAATATAGCTTTTCCGCTTGCCACTGTTACGGGGTTGAACAGAGATGTTTCTGATCATGTACCTCTGTTGTTGTCTTGCGGTTCTCCTCCTCCACATGTTAGCTCATTTAGATATGAAGCGTGCTGGGCGGAGAGAGAAGGTTTTCATGAACTGGTCAAGAATAGTTGGGGTGCTGGTACTTTTGCGAACATGATGTTGATAAGTGGCAAGAAAAAGGGCGACGGCTGAGAAGACATGTTAAAGGCTGGCACATTAATGTTGAAGGAGCTACAGAAAATAAAAGAAAGTTATCCTTGCCAGGCTTGATGTGATGGATAAAAAAGCAGAAACTATTGCGCTGAGTGTACAGGAAAGGGAAGAACAGACAGTCTTACAGAAACAGTTGAAGAAATTGCTCAGAGATGAGGAAATCAAATGGCGACAGAGAGCAAAAGAGAAAGATATAAAAGAAGGAGATGGTAATACAAGTACTTCCATCTCAAAGCTAGTGGAAGGAAAAAGAAAAACCACATCTCCATCTTCAATACAATGGGGCAGACATTCTGGGAGATGAGTGCTTGCTCAAGCATGCCACTGAGTTTTACAAGAACTTATTCGGTCAGTCTACAAGGACTTCCCTCCGGTTGGATGGAATCCCCAGCAACTGTCTAGATGCAGAAGACATCCAGATGTTAACTGCACCTTTTAGTATGGAGGAAGTAAGAAGTGTTGTGTTTCGATTAAAGCATTACAAGTCAGCTGGGCCAGATGGCTTACCAGCAGAATTTTATCAGGAGTTTTGGGAAGACATCAAATATGATTTACTGGAAATGTTCACTGCTTTCCATGATGGGAAGCTGGACATAGAAAGGTTGAACCATGGAATTATCACTCTGATTCCTAAAGTTCCAGATGCAAAAACTATTCAAAAGTACAACCTATCTGTCTGCTAAATGTCAGTTACAAAATACTGACAAAGACTTTGGCAAACAGACTAGGCAAGGTGATTCACAAAGTTATTGCGGACACTCAAACTGCTTTCATTAAAGACAGATTCAACATGGAAGGGATAGTCCTTCTGCATGAAACTATTCACAAGATTCAGCACAAGAAGCAGTCCGGGGTTTTATTTAAAATCGACTTCGAGAAAGCATACGACAAGGTTAACTGGAGTTTTTTGTATGAGATGATGCAAAGGAAAGGCTTTGGTGATCTATTCTCAGACTGGATTATGAAAACAGTTAGGGGAGGAAGAGTTGCAGTCAAAGTTAATGACCAAATCGGCCCATACTTTCCAACTTATTCAGGAGTAAGGCAAGGTGATCCCTTAGCACCATTGCTCTTCGATATTGTTGGTGATGGGTTAGCAATGATGATCACCCAAGCAAAGAGCCGTGGAGTGCTCACTGGCTTGGTGCCGCATCTTGTTGATAACGGTGTGGCCATACTACAGTATGCTGATGACACAATTTTGCTGATGGAGGACAACTTGGAGAGTGCCAGGAATATGAAGTTCGTGTTGTGCATGTTTGAGCAGATGTCTGGATTAAAGATAAATTTTCACAAGAGCGAGATTTACTGCTTGGACGAAGCTAAATCCAGGGAGGCAGCATATAGTGAGATTTTCACTTGTGTTGCTGCTTCTCTACCCATGAAATATCTGGGGATGCCGGTTGATGAGAAAAGACTGGCCATCTCTCAATGGGGGGCGATAGACGACAAATTTGCAAACAAACTCTCGGGGTGGAAAGGAAAAATTCTCTCATCTGGCGACAGAGTTACTTTGGTCAACACCCGCTTATCTAGTCTGCCGTTGTACATGTTATCCTTTTTGGAGGCTCCTAAAAAAGTTCTCCGAAAATGGGATATACATAGGAAAAGGATGGTCTGGCAGGAAGAAGAAGATAAAAAGAAATACCATCTGGTTGATTGGGACACAGTGTGCCTCCCAAAAGACTGCGGTGGACTTGGTGTTCTTGATCTTGAAACAATGAACACAAGTTTGCTCTGTAAATGGCTTTGGAAATTAGAGAACTCTGAAGGAACGTGGCAGCAAATGTTAAGTAAGAAATACTTACATAAGAAGGTTCTGTCTCAGATTGAAATAGGCCCTGGTAATTCACACTTCTGGCAGGGGTTGGTGAAGGTAAACAAGATCTTTCAGCAGTATGTCAGACGAATCATGAACAATGGGAAGAAAACCTTATTCTGGACAGATAGTTGGGATAATGGTGTGTCTCTGGCAGTTCGGTTTTCCCGGCTCTACAACCTCTCCTTCGATAAAACCATCATTGTTAGTGAGGTAAGAAGAAGAGGTGTGTGGACTTTGAAGTTCAGGAGAACTTTGTGGGGAGAGCTGGCGGTTCAGTTCAGAGAGGTAGTTGAGTCTGTCGATTCTATCCAGCTGAACGATGAGCCTGACAGAGTTATATGGACAATTGGTAGCTCTGGTAAATTCAAAGTCAGGGATCTATACTTGCACTTGCGAGCTGGGGGGATTGTTCCCTACAAGTTCTTGTGGAAGGTGAAGATGCCTCTGAAAGTAAAGATTTTTGTTTGGCTATGCATAAAGAATCGGATTCTGACAAAAGAGAATTTGCTTAAGCAAGGTTGGACTGGGAACACTCAATGCCACTTCTATGGGCAAGATGAAACCATGGATCATCTGCTCTTTGAGTGTCGGCTAGCCAAGTTGGCTTGGAGAAAAGTTGGTTGCACTCTTAACCTGCCCAGAATGCCGACTAGTGTGGCGGATATGATGGGGAATTGGTTGAATACCTTCCCAGCTTCATTCCGTGATTTGGTCATGTTAGGTGCTGCTGCTGTCTGCTGGAAGTTTGGAAGACTAGGAACGAAGCTTGTTTTCAGAAAAAATTCCCCACTGACCCAGCAGCTGTTATATATAAAATCTGTAACTTGTTGAATGATTGGGCTCTTCTGCAGAAAAACCACGGATGAGGAGAAATTGAAGAAGGGGTGCTGAAGATTCAGTTGGTGTTGCGAGAAGCTTTCTCAAGGATGCACGGATGGAATGTTCTGCCCCGTCTGTCAGCTTAATTTCGGTTTTTTTTGCTTTGTTTCCTCCCTCCGTGGAGTGTTCTGTGGCTTGTAGGGTGATTTCCTGCCTTCTTTGGTGTTTTGGAAGTCTCCTGGGCCTGCGGTGTGGGAAAATCAAAACTTCCCCCGTTTTATTTTCAGTTTGCTTTCTCTTTCAACTTCTGTAAGAACTGGCGGTTTCTTTATATGAAATCGACGAGAGGATCGTTTAGTCTAAAAAAAACGGGTCTAACATTGAGGCCAACGATGTTGGTATCAATGATATTTTCTATGCTTACATTTATACATATGGCAGTGTATGGTTAATGCTCTCGCACCTTGAGGTTTCTCTAGCTGCATATCGGTTGACCGGACATGTGTCGGGGATAAAAGGTAGAAAGGCCTAGAGATTGGACCTAAGCAAAACTCAACATACTAGGTCGACAAAATTCATCATAGATCTGGTACCCCCAATTGAGTATCTCAGCCTCAGTCTCAATAGTTTCACCAACCCCGAGATCAACGAGCCGAATTTACTCTAAATCAAGACAACCAGATCATTTATTGTAATGTCGTTGTTGTCCCTAGCTCTCTGGCATCATATTATATATCTATATCGAAGTATGTAACATGGGACACTTCATCAATTATGTGTGTATGTTACCAATGCATATGCTAGAGGGAGCTTCAGTAGACTCGGTAGCGGATCCTTGGGGGCATTAGGATATGTGTGCATATGTTTTGCACTAGCTAGATGAGGAACAACGTCTTTGCTGGTTGGATCAATATATCTTGTGGTGGCCTGTCCTCTCTCGCCCTAAATGGCATAATGGAATCGGCATTAAGCTCCCTGCTGTCTCGCCCTAAATGGCACAATGGAATCGGCATTAAGCTCCCCTACGACAACTTGAAGCTATATTCCTCTTATGATATAATATTTGTAGAAATTTGTGTCATACATGCTGAGTTGCCATCCCTCGACATTCTGAATGTTGCCAATAACGAGCTGGGTAGCATGATAATGAAGTTCCATAATGATGTGGCTATCTAGAATGAAGGGAATGCAAACATGCAGTTGTCAAACATCTCCCTCTCCATGTTAAGATTAGCTATGTGGTGGTTAATATATTGTCATTGTTCCATGGCTAGCACACCTAGCTAGGGTTGTCATTGTTCTATGTCTATCACACCTACGCAACTAAATTAATAATTTTTTTATCATGTCCCCGGGTGGGTGGGGGTGTGTGTGTGTGTGGGTGGGGGGCAATTGCCCCTCGATATAATTAGGACCTATTTGGTTCACATGATTTCCAAAAGGCAGGAGCAAAACTTACCCCTAGAACATGCATGTCAAACATTCCATGCATAAATTATTCACCAGTCAGCTGCTAGGATATCCTAGGTAGCTAGGCCCGACACCCGCCCGCACTGCAATGAGAGGAACCACCCCCGCCAACCAATCTGCTAGGATGTCCTATACTTTATTTATGAAAAAAATTGGCAGACATATGAACACGGAAATTCCACTTTGATTAAGAGGGAGCACATTAGTACTTTAATTGATACACTGCTAATCATGTGCAAATGAACATGTCCCCCTGACCAGCCGGCTCAGATGGTAGGGGCAGAGTTCAGCGATTCAACAAATACCATCACAAGAAAAATCTCAGTAGTAATCGGTGACGAGCGGAGATGGATGAGCATGACCAGTCAAGGAGACGATGTCTATGAAGCCTTCGATATTTTCACCAGGAATTAGTGGACCGTCTTCGGGTTTCTGGTAATCAGGATGACTCAATAATTGGAAAAGGGGAAGATATAGATAGGATTAGAGAGAAATTGCGCTACAAGCCTAGGTACGTAACTCAACGTTTAATGCGGAGAGCTAATTTAGATGTGATTGAGTTTGTTATCAGGTTGTACGTAACAAACAGATAAAATCAGAATTAACGACCGCCTATGTCCCGGGTGAGAGGGGGGGGGGGGGGGGGGGGGGGGGCAATTGCCCCTGCCTACACTTGGGGCCTATTTGGTTCACATGATTTCCAAAAAGCAAGAGAAATGAAACGACAAAATTCCCCCCTAGAACATGTATGTCACACATTCCATGCTCTGGCGACATAAGATTACATCCAAGGACACTTCAATGATCTCACTATGGACCGATCCTTCAAACTGCGGAAGAGGGGCTTGGAATAAGTTGCATTGACCAACACTGTGTTGAGATCTCCCAATCGGACTAGCGACACCGGCACAACCGGTTAGACGATTGTATCCAACGTCAACCATCTTGAGAATCCATATGCCACAGATGTCGGGCAAGGGGCCAGTAAAACCGTTCCAATCAAGTCGCCAGCCTTGGGGACTCCGTATGCCACTGAACTGGCTATGATACGAAATGTAACACTCCGACCACCCCTGGACCGACAAGCTGAAATGTAACACTCAGACCACCCCCGGAACGACAAGCTTTCAGAAAATAAGATACGCCTTATTAATATGAGTATTCTACCAATAATATTAGCCATGTGGAAGATGTCACAAACGATGCACTAGAATCGAATTTCGCTTGCACATCAATGGTCCTCACTCCGCTCCCTATATTTTCTTCAAGCTGATTGTGCGGAAGCTCTAAGTGCTCTCTATAGCACCAGAATGATTAGAACTGCCTACGGATTCTCTTCGATGAACTGAAGCGTATAATTTTTTTCATAAAAAACATATATTAATATCACAAAGATACCAGATTACCGGTTACATCCAACGTCTAAATCGACTTAATGTAAGTGAAGCATGTCCTCGTGAAAATTGAGCTGGAACAAAATAGGGTTGCACATCGTCAAATATAGGTAGTACTAGAGGGAGAACAAGGTGATTCAAAAGAGATGCTTATTGAAATAATAAAATCGATGTTCTTAAGCATCGATGCCTAATTACACAGGCGAGCTGTTTAATTTAGACACCTCTCGTAAAAATTATTCACCGGTTTATTTTATAATACATCGATTTGTTTAGCAAGAAACAATGAAACTGTTACTAGCTTCTTTTTTTTTTGATAATTGAAACTGTTACTAGCTAGTACAACCAAACATCCACAACGTTTGTGGAGTGTGGATAGACATACGGCGGCAAGGCCAGGAAAGCCTTGCGGCCCAGAAGCGCCGACGCTTGCCCACCTCCAACTCCTCCCATGGCCACGGCCACGGCCACCGCCATCTCCCGCCTCGCCGTCCTCGCGCAGGTGCCGTCGCCGCTCGCTCCCGGGCGCCGCCGCCCTTCCGCCCCCTTCCGCGCGCGCGCTCTCTCCGCCTCCTCCCGCGGCCGCGTCCTCTGCCTCGCCGCCTCTGCTCCCGCCTCCTCCACCGACGCCGGGCAGGACCGCCTCCAGAAGGTAACTCCCCCCTCCCTCCCGCGCAGCGCAACACCTTGAGCATTGTGTTCACTAGGAGCCGCAACACTGTAACTTGTTTGGATTTTGCCCGCCAATGACATTTAACCGGAACTAGCAAATTTCGGCGTGGGCTGCTCTGGTAGGTTCCCATCACCAACATCAGGAACTTCTGCATCATCGCGCACATCGACCATGGCAAGTCGACGCTGGCGGATAAGCTCCTCGAGATGACAGGGACGGTGCAGAAGAGGGACATGAAACAGCAGTTCCTGGACAACATGGACCTGGAGAGGGAGAGGGGGATCACAATCAAGTTGCAGGTGGGTCAAATGGTGCTGTAGTTGGTTAAACTATGCGGAGTAATGCTATGTATTCTCGTTCTTTAGCCAAACAGAATAGAATTATCCTGGTGTAAATGTGGAGGCTAGAGAGAAATAAGACCAGATACTTGCTGTTAGCTGCTCCCCACATGAATGCTGTTGTGATTTTGTTGGCTTAGGCTGTCATTTACTCGCACCTAGATCTCATGTCGAATGAAGTTTCCCGTGCACTTGAAAGTTTTGATGTTCATGTTCTTGCTTCTGTACTGTTGATCTAACCATTTTGTTATTTTAGGCAGCTCGGATGCGTTACGTCATGAACAATGAGCCTTACTGCTTGAATTTAATCGATACGCCAGGGCATGTTGACTTCTCATACGAGGTATAGCATATTATGCTGCTGCCAGGCAGAAAAGATTTTTTAAAGAAATACATGCGTACACATGAACATTCCACTCCACTGAAATTTATAAGGTCTTTTACAGTGTTTGACATGGTACTCTCGTAATTTAAATCCTCGCATGTTTTTAAGATTTGAAGTCGACTGAAACATCTTGTGAACTGTCTGACTGATTCTTAGGTCTCCCGTTCTCTTGCTGCTTGTGAGGGTGCACTGCTGGTCGTTGATGCTTCTCAGGTGCAATATATATTTTCTTCCTGTAAGTTCAGTAGCTATGTATTTGAAGACCTTTACCTTCTGCTTACAGTGTACAGAGGCTAGCCAAATGTTATCACCAGCTTCCAATACATCTTTTCCAAGATAGTAAACGATATCTGATGTGATAATGCAGGGTGTTGAAGCCCAGACGTTAGCGAATGTGTATCTTGCACTGGAAAGCAACCTCGAAATCATACCGGTCAGTTCGAACTGTCAGTTTAGTTGCACAATAACGAGTTTGATATTTTCTAGTTTTATAATATGTACCTTTAGCTGTTAAAAAAATTGTGCTAGAGTTATTCGAGTGTTCTATGTCTGCCTTGCTGGAATTAGGTGCAAATTTGAGTAACGCTGAGTACATTTCAGCCAATATGCTGTTTAAGAAAGATGCTTTTCCCTTTTATTCGTACAATAATGAAAAGTAGCTTTAACATGGAAGAACTTGTTGCATTTGCTCTTTGTAGATGAATACTAAGGATGGTAAAATCTCCTAAATCTTTGTGTGATTACCCTTGAGAATTGGACATTTTTGGCGTGATGTCCTGTTATAGCTTCTCGCTTTTGTGTATTTGACAGATGACTTTGGTTTCTAGTTTAGGTTCTAAACAAAATTGATCTTCCTGGTGCTGAACCTGACCGTATCGCGAAAGAGATTGAAGAGGTATTCCTAATTTTTTCTAACTTTATCGTGCCGATTGCCGAAAACAAGTTGTCTGTTTTCCAGTTATGCCCATTGGTTCGTATTAGTCAAGTTCATCATTTAATTTCTATTCCAGATAATTGGGTTGGACTGCAGTAATGCAATTAGGTGTTCAGCAAAGGTTGGTTTTCATTACCTTACTGTTTTTTTTGTTCGGAGTTGCTTACACAGTGGATATACAAGTTTAGACAGAACATATTATTTTCCATTTTGCGAACAGATATAATCTCTTAGCTTCTGTCTTTTATTCTTGTTATTGTTGTGTGTCTGTAGGAGGGCATAGGCATCACTGAGATACTAGATGCCATCGTGACCAAGGTCCCCCCACCACAGGATACTTTAAAAAATCCTCTCAGGGCTCTTATATTCGACAGGTGACTTTTGAGAAGTTGGTCCAAGAATTTTCTCAATGAATTATCCTAGTGCTAAAATTGCACAGGCAGACAACATTAGTTTAATATTCAGCATATAACTGAACTCTATTTCATTTTTATCTACATTATTTCAGCTATTATGATCCATACAGAGGCGTAATTGTGTACTTTCGGGTTATTGATGGAAGTATAAAGAAAGGAGACAAGATATGTTTTATGGCCAATAGAAAGGTAACTAAGGCAAAACTGGTACCTTTCTAGTAAACTACTGTGTTCATGAAGGCAACAGTAGTGTTTCATTTTTTATGGGTTTTCCTGGAGAACATATTGTATTGTACAATACCACTTGTGTAAATTATCATCCAAATTTACCATCCTAATATGCCACACCAAAATTGACGCCATTAGTCAGCGGTAAAAGCTGTTGCCTTGTGACCATGAGGTCATGGGTTCGAGTCCTGGAAACAGCCTCTTGCAGAAATGCAGGGAAAGGCTGCGTACAAAAGACCCAAAGTGGTCGGACCCTTCCCCGGACCCTGTGCAAGTGGGAGCTACGTGCAACGGGCTGCCCTAATAATTAGTCTTTTACCATTTCCGTGAAGTATTTCTGAATTATGACATTCTGTAATTATTTTCCCTAGAACCTTAGCTATACAGGGTATAGAATGTTATGCTGAGTATATTGTCGAAATAAACAGGAATATGTTGCTGATGAAATTGGTGTACTATCCCCCAATCAGATGGAAGCTGATGAACTGCACGCTGGCGAGGTAATTTTGCTAGTATGATGTTTGCCTGTCTTTGGTACCAACCTGTAGTTACTTACGAAATGCCAGAATGCCAGATTATTGGTCTCGATGGCTAAATATGCCATCTATGCACCATGGGATTGAAGGAATTTTATAGCAATTTGTCAACCCCAATCCTATGACCCAAAGGGCTCTTATCAAAAAATCTATGGATTGTGATCTTACAAAATTCCTTAAAAAATCTACGGATTGCACGGCACGTGTCCTTGACTATACCTTGGGCAGGTTGCTGTTGCATTGGAACTTCGATGAGATGAAGATGCCGTTAATTAAGCTGTTCGTGACAACATAAAATGACACACATTAAGGTCCCATTTGGATTGACGGATTTCCATTAGAATTTGGTAGGGTTTCGGGGCATCCAAATTTCCAATGGAACCCCCTTAGATAATAGGAATTACAGCATCAAATTTCCTACGTACTTCTTTTCTACACCCCAATTTTATAGGATTCTTAGCAGGGGGTTAAGCTTCATAAATCATAATTGCTTTCCTTTGTGTCATGCGTGCACTTCTTTCTCTTCAAATTTCTATAAATTTCCTGTGAAGCATCAAAGTTCCTCTGTTTTAGTTTCCTTCTAGATGGCACACCATCTCATCCTACGTCCTGATGTTCCTACATTCTTAGAATGCTGCGTTCCAATGAGGCCTTTAAAGAAATTCTGTAGGATGTCAAAAGGTTCGAATTTCCTATAAAAGCGCTTTTCCTCAAAGAAATGAGATCATCAAAATTCCTACGGATTCCTTTCTTAAATCCTGATGGAAATTAGGAATCTAGCAAGAGGTTAGACCCCTTAGAAATTTTCCTTTGTGTCTCGCATGTACCTTTTCTATCTCTTCAAATTCTTGTAAATTTCTAGGGAGCACCCAAAGAGCTACTCCCTCCGTTCCACAATATAAGATGTTTTAGGTGTTTCATATGTTGTCTACATTCGGACTAAAATGAGTGCACATATAGAGTAAAACGTGTCTAGATGATGATGTGAATGTGGAAAAAACCTAAAACATCTTATATTGTGGAACGGAGGGAGTAGTTTGCAAAATCATGTGATTATACTTCATGCAGGATTGAGTAAACCAGCGATACCTCAATCCTCATTTTCTCCTACTCCGGTGTGATTCACCCTAATTATATTCATAGTACTGCGATAATTCTTTTAAACCAAATTTCTTTATGTCTTGACCAATCCACAGGTCGGCTATCTCTCTGCTTCCGTAAGGTCAGTAGCAGATGCTCGGGTGGGTGATACAATTACTCACTTCGCAAAAAGAGCGGAATCTGCTTTACCAGGATATTCAGAAGCTACTCCAATGGTTTTCTGCGGCTTATTTCCTTTAGAGGCAGATCAGTACTGTACTTTCTCCTTGAAATGAATTTTGTTCTTCTCTACAGAAGCATAATTTATCTTGTATTGACATGAAGTTGGCAATAGGTTTGAGGAGTTGCGGGAAGCATTGGGAAAACTTCAGCTAAATGATGCTGCCCTAAAGGTAGGTTTCATATCATGCCTTTGACTCTATGGATAAAAGATCATCAGATTAGCATGAGTGTGTTGTCAAACTAATTTGGCTGTTTATGTTTCTAATATTTGAAGGTTGGGACGTTCTTTCTTGACCCACATCTTCATATCGTAGTGCATCTGTATGAACATTCAAAAGGAGAATCTGATATAATATAATTTATACTAGATGCAACATACATGTAGACCGTGATTGCTGTATACGGGATCTGCATTGGCAGACTAGCTTGTAATTTTATTTACCCTAAGAAAGACATAGAGGTTCTAAAGCAATCTATGAAAACTAAATTAGCAAGGAATATTAAATTTGTACTTTCACTATTAAAAAATAATGATGCCACAAGATAACTACATTGATGTAAGTGATTACAAATATAGTTGTAGTTTTTACATTCTACAGTCAACTGAATGTCAGTACTGTAACAGGAGCCTGGATTTCCCAAACCCATGTTTCATGATCTGTATAACAGAAACGAGAAAGACTTAATATTCTTGTGTTAAAACATGCGCAACACCAATAACTAACAAAAGCAGTGCCTTCATTTATGAATAGCTGATCAACTTTATTTCTACATGGTAAGAAAACAGTGTTAGATTTGTAATCTCATTTTTACAACATTTAAGCATAGAGTGAAAGAGATCGCATAAAACACATGAAACATTGTAATTCAATTATTCTCTTGGGCTCTGTAATCTGTGATGTTGATTGTTGATCACCCATTAGCATTTTGTATTGCATTTCTTGGATTTTTTGTTTGGTCATATCTTGGTTATTGGCGCAGTTTGAACCGGAATCTTCTAGTGCCATGGGGTTCGGCTTCAGGTGTGGGTTCCTTGGTCTTCTTCATATGGAAATTGTCCAGGTTTTTACAATCTACTGGCTATTAACAATGCATCTTACATATAACCATGGTGACCTGATTTTTTACATTGTAATGTTATCTATTTTCAGGAAAGGCTTGAGAGGGAATACAATTTGAACTTAATAATTACTGCACCTAGTGTGGTGTACCGTGTCAACTGTGCCAATAATGAAACTGTAAGTTCTATGATGCTGAACTTTTTGACTTTTCTTGGAATCTATCTAGTGCTTAATTTATATGTAAGATAACTCCCACTGTTCAGATTAGTACTTGTTCGACATGACACGGAAAGCATTTCCCGCCAATTTAAACGTTTCTACCTTTTCTTGCTTACTGCCTTTGTCAAGGTTGCTAAACTTGACATCCTTTTAGTAAAGTAAATCAAATGGTCATTGATCCAGTTTGAGTTGTAAACATGCCAGCTTTATCTATTTGGCATTGCGATGTTAATGTAAACATATGCTTACTTATAGATGTTGTAGGTTGAATGTTCAAATCCATCCTTGCTTCCAGAAGCCGGTAAACGGAGGTCCATTGAAGAACCATATGTAAAGGTTGTTGCTGGATACGGTCTTCCACCATTCATT
This sequence comes from Poa pratensis, assembly GCA_947311845.1. Lineage (NCBI taxonomy): Eukaryota > Viridiplantae > Streptophyta > Magnoliopsida > Poales > Poaceae > Poa > Poa pratensis. Next base: position 22,962,398 of record CAMZMU010000034.1, on the reverse strand, counting down.
GACAGTCATGTATTAATTTTCCTAAACTTTGGGAGTACTGTACTCTACATGTGTTTGATTCTCCTATATGGTATCTGCTCTATCCTGTTTCAGATTGAGTTGCTGACACCAAAGGACTATATTGGCCCAATAATGGAGCTGGGTCAAGAGAGAAGAGGTGAATTCAAGGAAATGAACTACATTACAGAAAACAGGGCCAAACTAATTTATATGCTACCATTAGCAGAGGTATGAAAACATTATTGCGACAAAAAACATGTACATTTTCTGCCTTGTTGTAACTTGTCAAATGGAATTGTTTGCATGAAGCAAATGAAAAGAAAAACTATGAGAAGTAACATCTATGCATCTGCATAACATACAAAACATTATCAAAGAAGAATTTCAGTACACATGATACAATAATTTTATCGATATCGTGTAGGCCGATTGGAAGTCTGCTACTTCTTAATAATCAAGCATCACATTCACTATTAACTTCATCCAATGGCAACCTGCCAACCTGATTGTGCATTTTATGGACTCCCTCACTTCAGATAATTGTATATATTGCTGCTTATGAAACATTGTTCCTTTGTGGTCGACTTTGTGAGAGCTTCTTCAAAAGAATATTTCTTGATTATTCATCAATTCTACTATATACCGATAAGCCTCGTTTACTCTGGTGAATATGCATGCATTGTACTGAAGGCCCTCTCGGTTGTTTTTTCCATTCAAGAAACCAATCCAGTTATTTGGTGGATTTTCTATAGAGTTTTATTTGTAAATGTCATGCAGATGGTTGGTGATTTCTTTGATCAACTGAAATCTCGAAGCAAAGGATATGCTAGCATGGAATATGCAGTTGTCGGGTACATATACTGTTAGATACATGTTATCTACCTGTTTATACTTTATACCTGTTCTGTCTTATCCCATTGTATGCTGCATATATTGTACGTGCAGTATATATGTTGCCTTAATGCCTACAAGGTTGCTTCCCATCTAGCTTTTGAGTCCAAGGCACTGTAATGATCATTATGTAGCGGTTGCTTATGTGAATAGATCAATGTTCTCGAATGTTTTAGTTTTTACATGTCTTGATAAGGATGACTTAGATTTTAAGTTGTACTGCGGTCATAAAATATTGTTTCTAGTTTGGATTTTAGAATCGTGGTTGCTTGTATATTAGGTTACACCTTAGCCATCTCTTGTTGCTTGTTAGTGCTCAATAGTTCCTTGTGCAAAATCAGCTGAGATATATCTGTACCTAATTGGCAGGTACAGGGAAAGTGACCTAGTAAAGCTGGACATACAAATCAATGGTGAGCCTGTGGAAGCATTGTCGACAATTGTACACAGAGAAAAGGTGCTTTACCTACTAGAGTAACTTGCTTACTAGCTAAGTAGCCAATCAAACTGTACTCATCAGAACTTCCATTTTCTCTCTCGAACGTATAACCTTCGATTTATTTTATCGAGCATTTAACCTTTGATTTTTCTCTCGAGCATATATCCTTGATTACATCATCATATATAGGAATCTTTTGTCTGTGCAGACTGCAGGCGCACTTTGTGTTACTCACTTCCACGAGTCTTTGTAAGCTGGAGTTCTTGGGTCTATACACAATCACTCTGTTAAAAGATATAGATCTAAAAGCAGAAAGATACTTATATTGTCTAGAAACACCATTGATGTGAGCATAAAGTTAACATGAAGCACAAAACGATAATAAGAACTTAAAAATACACATGCATACAATGGGATTGTACAGTTTGGGTTTTTGCTTTGCTAGCCTTGTTCCTAGCCTTTTCTGCCTTTCATTTATTCGTGGTTCTTGTGGGGTGGAGTTGTACGGTTTTGTGTCATCTTGACGCTTCTTCTACAAGACGACACACATTTGGGTGCGTGTTCGCCAAAAAAACCTGGAAATACACACGCACTTCAGTATGAAACCATACTCATTTGGAAATACACACGCACTTCAGTATGAAACCATACTCATTGTTAAAGATAAGACTTTGTTAGTCTAGGGTTAGTCTCGTATTTTTGACCGTTAGTCCCATATTTTTCTTAACATTTTGCTGAACCTATATACTCTAGGGTAATTACTAAACCTTTGGACAACAATTATGCATCGGGTGTCCTCTAATCCTAACACCAAATATGCATATTAACTGTATGCTTGTGCAATTAACTGTACTTCATTGCAATGGATTCTTATTAAGACTTTTTTTAGAACAGCTTATATGTATCGGTCGCTGTTCAGTAGCGTCTCAAGCTAATCTGTTTTTTGGATTATTTTTCTAGGCATACACTGTTGGAAGAGCGCTCACTCAAAAGCTCAAAGAACTTATACCTCGGCAAATGTTTAAAATACCTATTCAAGTGAGGCTCATCTGTCTTGTTCTCATATATATATTTTTACAATATATTAGCATAGCAAGCTAGGCAAGTCGACCATTAGAGATTGTGAGTTCTGATCAGGGTTACATAACATGCCAACCTACTTTTTGCAACCTATATTGAGAAATGACATCAATCAAATTCTTCTTTAGTGATTTGATCGTGTATTTTAAGCACAAACAATAAAGGGGCAAACTGGCACCACCTCTCCCTTGGCTTAGGTCTTAGGAGGACCAAGGTTAGTTCAGAAAAATACCACTTCAGCAACTTGGTGGAAAGTAGGAGCAGCCATATGTTCTCAGAGAATCATAAGTCATAACCGCTCAGTGAACCACTCAGTTAGTACTCCTGTTTATAGCAATCATATGTTAATCAGCACCTTCACAGGCATGTATTGGTGCAAAGGTCATTGCAAGTGAAGCCCTGTCAGCCATCAGGAAGGATGTCTTATCCAAATGCTACGGTAAACAGAAATACTAAAACTTGTACTCTGACACTTTCATAAAGCCAATCAAATGCTGTGCTCATTATCTTGTGTTTTTCATCCTCTGCACACCTATCTAAACATTTTTTTAATCTCAGCTATTGCAATGGTGTATTTCTCTTAAAAGAAAAGATCGCTACTCTTTGTCCTCACAGATTTGCAAAAGATTAGTCACGCCATTATTTTTCTTTCACTTGCAGGGGGTGATATATCAAGGAAAAAGAAATTGTTAAAGAAACAGGTAATTCTTCTTAGTGACTCTATTACTGCGCTGAAAGTTAGCTTTGGAGAATTGACTGATTGTGCTCAGTAGAAGTTAATTTTCCTGAACATTTCTAGTGCAAACAGTCCTTTATGGTAGACAGGATCGATAATATGCTGTTTAACATTTGCCAACAGGCGGAAGGAAAAAAGAGAATGAAAGCAATCGGAAGGGTCGAAGTTCCTCAAGAGGCATTCATGGCTGTGCTGAAACTGGAAAAGGAGGTGCTCTGAATTGTGAAAGGTCTCCAGATCCTGTATAGTTCTTCAATTGCGCGAGCAGCAAGTATAGCTGGAAGCTAAAGAGTCCGAGACAATAAGAAAAGAAATAGAAAAGGAAACGGGTGGTTATTTTCAACTCGCCAAAGGCCAGAACAAAGGAACCTCACTGATGTGTATAAACCCGTCCGGGAACTGAGCTGCTAATCTTGCATTTAGTTGTTGGCATCTCAGATTATGAAGCCAGCAGATGTGGCGCAACTCGAGTGATCTGCCACTCCTGTACAGATTTTGTATCTGGGTAAAAAGAAAGATACCATTTTATCATGTAAACCTGTGCAGGATATACAATTTTTGGTAAATTCTGTTTTGCCAAGGATGGCTGACAGACCAGTAGTATCCTGTACAGAAAGGTTGGACTCCACACAAGGTTTATTGTTCAAAAACTTTTGGACTTCATATGTTTATTACACAAAATGCCCCAGATAAAGCATATGGAAACAAGGTTTTGTAATCACGATGACAGCCGCTACTCCATTGCAATTCCTCGTATATAAAATCTATTAGAGCTGTATGGCTCCCATCAATTGAGGCTGGAATTCATTTTGAAATTCCGAGAGCACCGTTTTCAGCTCCATGGATTTCGCTGGAGGGGGTGTGCATTTAAATATAAGATAAAATCAATTGCCCATCACAAACACCGAACCATGGCAAAACCAAACATATCACCAAAAACCGAACATTTGCCATGCGGTTCCTGACTGTTACACCAGCTTTGCTGAAAGCCATGGCGGTTAAGCTCTACGAACCGAGTATCACGCCTTGCTACTACAAACCATGGCAGTTAATCTCTAAGAACAGAGTATCACGCTTTGCTGCTGAGAGCCATGGCAGTTCGGCTCTAAGAACAGGGTATCACACAGGATAACATGCTCAGAAATTAATATCCAAAACTCAGTCAATCAAGCCAGCTACCTATGCTAGCCGATCATACTCCACCTTGCTGCTGTTGCTTATGTGCAGCCCCCGCTCCAGCAGCGAGCTTCAGCTCCTTGCCTTTTCCCCACAGGAACGCATACAGTCCCCCGACAATTTAGACTGTCCCCAGCACGCTGCATATGCAGATATACATTGCTACATTTATCATCACATTCTGTATATAGAGATTCACAAGCACTGCCTATCTCAAGTAAATAAATTGTTTACTGGTCCCTGCAGCTGCATGAGAATACCAAATCAAGAGTTCCATGCCTGCTCACCTCCCAAGGTATATATTTGTGCCGAGTAGCATCGAGTCCGAGACCGTGGTGAGGATCAGGGACAGCGAATTGAACATCGGAGGGTCCACTCTGCTTGATCACCCACGAGATAAGCAAGAACGCAAGGCCCATGTTGAACACGCCCTGATCATAACACGAAGATGAAACACAAACATAATATTAGGGTGCATCAATCAAAAGTTCACAGCTTCCATGCATTTGGCAATTGACATGAGGTCTTGTGACTAGCTAATTACCGAGTACACGACCGTGAGGAGCTGAAGGTCCCACTTGAGCCTCCATTCTGGCATTATGCTCTGTCATAGACGAAGAAGACTCCCACCAGGCTGCTCGGCACCGTCATCCAGTATGTTGATAGGAACACCTTGACAGGCCTAGCCTGGATTTTTCTTCCCATCATATCCAAGAAGAGATGCTAATACCACCGTTACTGTATTTTGTGTACCTCCAATATCTCATCAACTATTTCTACAGTGAACAATGTCTCATCAATTTGTCAAGCTTGACGGCTGTTCCAAGTATTTTGTGGGAGATATAAGCAAGACGAGAGGATGTAGGGGTATTTAAGTGATCCCACATCGTGAAGAGATATGTGGCTCTTTGCCTCACGACATTGGTGTGATTTGGTATAGTTTAGTCATTCCAAAATGCTGAGCAGTCATCTTCATCTTGTGGCCAATTCCTCTTTTCCATTAGCATGCTGGTAGGCAGTAGGCACACCAGAATGCATGAGTAGGTGCTGACATATCTACAGATTTGGGAATTTATATAAAACAGCTACGGATCTGGGAATTCGTAAATAATAGTTTCAGATTGTACTTTTTGTAAGAACTGTTAATTGTTCTTATTTTGCAAAAAACGATAGGAGCACTGGAAGGGGCCAAATAATCTCCATCTGAGCATCCAGAGCCCAGAAGAGAAGTCCAAGGAATGATAAGTGCATGATGGTTACCACCAAAGGATTTTTTTGCCACAAGAGATGGCAGATCACAGAATCTGGTTAGGTTGTAAACATACATGGAGAAAAAATCCGGAACATTGAGCTTTTCTTCAACCAAAGTGTGACATGTTATTGAGATCATCATGTTAAAGGCAACATGCTTGTAGATGACGTTAGTCGTGATCGCCTTGTTTTGAAATACCCGGGCATTCCTCTCCAACCAAATTTCCCATGAGACAAGCATGACAAGCGAAGCAAGAGCCTTCCGGTTAGCTCCCTTTTTGTGGATGACGTTAGTCCACCATTCCTTCATACTTTGTAGAGTATCCCACGTCGATGGATCAAGATCATGAAGCCCAATCCAATCCCTCAAAGAGGACCAAATTCTCTTGGTAAACCGACATTTAAAAAAGAGGTGTGCCACCGTTTCTTGTGCATGGTTGCAAAGCTTGCATTGGCCACACTTTTGCCACCCCCTTCGCTCGAGCCTATCCGCCGTCCACACCCGGTTTTGTAGAATCAACCATGAGAAGATTTTGCATTTGGGGGGCGCCCATGGTTTCCAAACCAAAGAGGGCATCATAGAATTTGTGTGGCCCAAGAATTGCATGTTGTAGGCCGAGGATGACGAATATTTCCCACTCTTGGTGAACTTCCAAGTGATCTTATCCGGAGTCGCCGGATCAAGTTGGACATCATGAAGTGCTCTCCAAAGATTGACAAACTGGGATATGTGCTCAACGGTGAGACCATCTTGTGTATTTATTTGAGAGACCCAAAAGTCATTCACCAAACCCTTATGAACCGAGAACACCTTTCTCTTGGAGAGATAAAAAATGAGAGGAGCCCAATCCTTTGGCCGCCTCCCATCAAGCCATGAGGAGTGCCAAAAGCTAGCTTTATCTCCATTGCCCACTTCCACTTTAGTTGAAGCCGCAAAAATGTTGGCATCATTTGGGGTGCAAGGGTTCCCAAGACCCACCCACGGATTGGGTTCCTCATCCCACTCAAACCAAAGCCATCGGAGGCGTAGGGCTGTTGCAAACTTCTTAAAGTTGAGGATTCCAAGCCCCCCTAAATCCTTTGGCTTGCACACTTGTTCCCAATTAACTTTGCATTTTCGTCCGGTTACCTTCTCACAAGCCGCCCATAGATAGGCGCGTCGAATACTATCAATCTTCAAGAGAGATTCCAAAGGCACATCAAGAACGGTGATGAAATAGATGATCACACTTGTGAGAACCGACTTGACAAGGACCGCCCTACCGGCCATCGTGGTGTTCTTCCCCTCCCAAGGCCGCAGTTTTCTGGCCACCCTATCCTCCAATGGTTGAAAATGAACTCTCTTGAGTCGTGTGACCGACAAGGGAAGTCCAAGGTATTTCATCGGGAAGGTAGTGCGAGACGCCGGGAAGGATTGAAGGATTCCATCAAGATCGAGACCATCACATCTAATTGGTGCCACTTGACTTTTGTTGCAATTTGTAACAAGGCCGGTGACCATGCCAAATTGATCTAAGGTGGAGGCAAGGAAGTCAATGTCTTCTTTTTTTGGAGCAACGAAGATGGCGGCATCATCGGCATATAGTGAGGTGCGGATGGTGGGAGCCCTCCCCCCAATCTCATGAAGGTGGCCTTGCTCGGTAGCTTTGCGAAGAATGTGGTGAAGTGGGTCAATAGCCAACACAAAGAGAAGAGGGGAGAGGGGGTCCCCTTGCCGCAATCCCCTCCCATGCTTGATCGGAGCACCGGCAATTCCATTGAGAAGCACCCTAGACGAAGATGTGGATAGCAATGTGGAGACCCAATCTCTAAAAGTGCTAGGGAAGCCTAGGTGTTGGAGCAAGTCCATCAAATAGTCCCACCTCACCGAATCAAAAGCTTTCTTGATATCGAGCTTGAGAAGAAGCGTCGCCTTTTTTGTCTTGTGAAGTTTCCGAGCAAGGTTTTTGACGTATAAGAAATTGTCATGGATGCTCCGCGTCTTGATAAAACCACTTTGAGCATTGGAGACAAGCTTGTGCATATGCGGAGCGAGGCGAGTGGCCATCATTTTGGAGATGAGCTTGGCGATGGCATGGATGAGACTAATGGGTCTAAAGTCGGCCACCTCCTCCGCTCCATCTTTCTTCGGAATTAAAGCAATATTCGCGGAGTTAAGCCAATGGAGGTTGCCGACATGAAGGGTTGAGAATTGATTAACAACGGCCATGACGTCAATCTTCACAATGTCCCAACAAGCTTTAAAGAAAGCGCCCGTGAACCCATCCGGACCGGGAGCCTTGTCACATGCGGTTTTATCCACCGCACTCTTCACCTCCTCTTCCATAAATGGCATGCCCAAGTTGGCAAGGTCACAAACCGGCCTAGGTATAGTGTTCCAATTGAAGTTGACGGTGCGTGGGAGGCCTCTTTTAAAAATTCCTTTGAAGTGATCATGGATGATATCTCTCTTTTGATCATGTGCCGTGACCCAACCATTGTTGTGCTTCAACCTATGGATGAAATTTTTCCTCCTTCTAGCATTGACATGAAGATGAAAATATTTAGTGTTGGCATCACCCTCCTTGAGCTTCGTGATCCTCGAGCATTGCCGCTTCCGAGATCTCTCTAAGACCACCAACCCAATGATCCTTCGCTTCAACCTTGCTCTAATCTCCCTTTCCTCCAAACTAAGAGACCTACTTTCTATTGCTACATTCATCATCACATTGTGTATAGAGAGATTCACAAGCACATTGTGTATAGAGATATTCACAAGCACTGCTAATCACTCGACAACCTAACCAAGAAGAGATTCGAATGCCGCTGTTACTGCATTTTGTTCATCTCCAATATCTCATCAACTATTTTGACAGTGATCAATATCTAATCAATTGGTCAAGCTCTACGGCTATTCCAAGCATTTTGGGGGTATTAGTAAGACGAGAGGATGTAGGTGTGTTTAAAAGCTCCCATATTGTGAAAAGATATGTGTGCACTTCGCCTCACAGCATTAGTGTGATTTAGTATAGTTTAGTCATCCTTTAAGTGAATTTCCGGTTTTCTCGGTTATTTTTTGCACCGTTGTTTTCCGTACCTTTTTTCGGTACCTCCGAGGTGAGAAAGAAGTGCGATCAGATCTAGGGCCGGCCTCTTCCAGATGGTATATATAGCGACCCTCTCAAGTCTCATCCTATGTGTCCTCTGCCTCGCCGGCTCCTAGTAGATCTCAAACAATTCCTCTCTCCGATCTTACACCTAGATCTTAGACGCTCCCGTTGGCCCTCCAGTTATGCCTAAGCGTTCCTCGGGCGGGACTGTCGCCCCACGTGCTCAAGCCAAGCCGGAGTCCTCCACCGCGCAGGTATATATATGTTCTTCATCCGTTCTGCAGATCGCGTTTCGTCTGGTCCTTCTCTCTTTCTTGATCGTTCTCATTTTTCTTGTTCCAGGTTCGCCAGGAAGATGGCGGGCCGGAAGGATAGACTCGGAGAGGGTGGCGGCCGGACCGTCATCGGCGAGGTCGTGAGCGTGTGGCAAACAGAGAGTGGCGGTAACAAACGCGTCGTGGAGGAGGGCGGGCGGATCGCCGGTGAGGTCGTCAGCGTATGGCATGCAAAGGATGGCGGTCACGTTACGGAGGAGGGCGGCCAGATCGTCCCCGAGGTCACTAACGTATGGATGGTGCCCCCTAAGTAGTGTTGGCTTTTAAGTTAGATTTGCTTTTTTTTTTTGCAAAGTGTAACAGGCAACCTGGCTCATCTATAAGCTGTGCCATAGTATGGTTTTTTTGGCGTCGGTTCGCAACTGACTCGGAAAATAATCCTCAATCGGTTTATATTTTAAACCTCCTCGAAAAATAAAACTTTGCAGATGATGTAATAATCAACCGACTGTGACCGTAGGGTCGGTCATATGCACGCTCCAGATCACCAGGATTTGTTCGGATGCCCCCCAAAACAATAACAAAAAATATAGGGGGGGCGGGGCTCGCTGTGAAAGCCCTACTCGTCGTCGTCGTTGTCGTGGATTCAATGTCAGAAGTCCGGTAGGTGCACGTCGGGCCAGCACACCGGCGTCGTGTGGTTCCAGTGCCACCAACACTCCTTGACGGCGCCGCGACGGTCGCCCTACCACCATGGCCCCTGGCGGCGCGATGCTGAATGGGGTCGGAGGTGACAGGGCAGGGGCTGGGCATGGCGCAAATGAGGAGGGGAGCACTACGCCGGCCGGAAGACAAGCCGGCCTCGTGGTCGTGCTTCCCCTTGCCGGTCCACTGTAGCGGCATTGCGCCGGCTAGGGTTTTGTTGTTGGTGGCGGGGGAGCACGGTGGGGCTAGGGGTGTAGTTGGGAGTGGGGATGGGAGTGTGGACGGCCGTCGCTACCCACACGACCGAGTTAAAAAGGACTGGTAGAGGGAGACGACGGGCGGTCGGGTCGCCGCCAGGCGGGCCAGAGAGGACACGATCAGACGCGTGGTCGGTCCATCTCCTGTCCGCCTCAGACGTAAAGCTGACCCATTTTTTGCTGCAAGAATGGGTCACCGCGGGCACGAAACGGACAGAAAGCGGGTCAAAGTCCAAATTGCTTCCCGCGCCGGGCCGTGATTTTGGCCGCGCTGAACAAAACGAACCGAAACGGACCAAATGGATCGGCGCATTGGAGTTGCCCCTTAGGTACAGATTTGGGAATTTGTATAGAACAGATACGGACATGGGAATTAATTCGTAAAGAATTGTTTCAAATTGTATTTGTAAGAACTGCTAACTTTTTTGTTTTGCAAAATAGGATGGGAGCCTGGAAGGGGCCAAACAATCTCCATCTAAGCATCCAGAGCCCACAAGAGAAGTCCTAGGAATGATTAATGCATAGTGGTTACCAACAAAGGATTTGTTTACGCTACCAGAAATGGCAGATCACAGAATCTGGTTAGGTTGTAAACATACATGGAAAAAAATCATGTTATTGAGCTTTTCTTCAACCAAAGTGTGACATGTTATTGAGATCATCATGTTAGAGGCTTTTCTAATTGACCTATACACCATGCGAACCCAACAACTTCCAACAACACCTTTACCGACCCCAGTTAGTCACACATAATAATAATCCAACTCAATAACTAGACATGCTCATTCTCCCAAAACTACAGTTTTTCAAACTCTAGATTCAGGCAGGCTACTAGATACAAGAGAAATCAATTGCCCATCACAAACACCGAACCATGGCAAAGATCGAACATATAAGATCACCAAATATCGAACATTTGCCATGCCCTTCCTGACTGTTATACCAGCTTTGCTGAAAGCCATGGCAGTTAAACTCTAAGCACCGAGTATCACGCCTTGTTGCAAGCTATGGCAGTTAATCTCTAAGAACACAGTATCACGCTTTGCTGCTTAGAGCCATGCCAGTAAAGCTCTAAGAACAGAGTATCAGTGTATCACACACATGATTACATGATCAGAAATTAATATCCAAAACCCAGCCTATGAAGCCAGCTACCTATGATAGACAATCATACTCCACCTCGCTGCTCCTGCTTCTGTGCAGCCGCCACCGCAGCAGCGAGCTTCAGCTCCTTGCCTTTGCCCCAGAGGAACGCATACAGTCCCACGACAATTAACACTGTCCCCAGCACGCTGCATATGCAGATTTAAATTGTTACATTCATCATCACATTGGTACAGAGAGATTCACAAGCAATGGTAATCTCAAGTAGCAAATAAATTGTTTACTAATCCCTGCAGCTGCATGAGAATACCAAATCAAGAGTTACATAGCTTGCTCACCTCCCAAGGTAGATGTTGGTGCCTAGTAGCATCGAGTCCAAGATCGTGGTAAGGATCAGGGACAGAGAATCCAAGGCCCGTGTTGAACACGCCCTGATCATCACGTACATGGAACACACGCATAATTTTATGCATTAAACAAGTTCACAGCTTGCATCCATTTTGCAGTTCCCATGAGGTCTTGTGACTAGCTAATTACCGAGTAGACGACCGTGAGGAGCTGAAGGTCCCACTTGAGCCTCCATTCTGCTCTGTCATGGACGAGGAAGACTCCCACCACAAAGGATTGCATGCTTCCCACTAGACTGGTCAGCACAGTCATCCAGTATGTTGATGGGAACACTTTCACAAGCCTTGCCTGAATTTCTCTTCCTATTAGCTCACAATGGCAAGTGAGAAACCAAGACTGTACATTGAGTTAGCCAGAGATTCCAAGTAAGTACCTGCACGATGAAGTACAGAGCATAGCTCAGGCAGCTGCCGCACAACCAAAGTGTACCAACGACCATGTCTTGGTGAGGGCTAACGGGGTTCACTGGTGCCCCGGCGTGGGATTTAAGCAGGTTCTCAGGCCATAGGTGCAACAGCCTGCCTTTCAATAGGCTCACCATCATAGTCCCGCCCACACACAGCAGCGCGCCCATCAGCATCATCTTGCCAGACCACTTTGCCAGCGCCAGCTTCTCGGCCCTGAACCACATATGCAGATGCAAATATATTAACAGCGGCATGTGCCAATCACATTGTGTGGTTTCATGCGTCGACGCGTCGTCGATCATATACCGTAGCACTATGGCAATCATGAAGGTGGCAATAGGGATCAGGTTAAGGAAGACCGAAGAGTACGTGGCATTAGTAATTCGCAGCCCGTAGAAGTACAACCCCATTGCCAGAACGTCTCTACAACACAAGAAGCGATATTACTACCAAAAGTCAAAACATTAACAAGGTATGTATAAAATATATGAAGTAAATATAATCGAAACAACATTGTAGGAAAAGGGAAGCTTTACAAAGTATATACTCCCTCTAGTCAACTTTATATAAGGTACTACAACTTTGTACTGTAGTAGTTGAAATCTGAAATCAGATAGTGGTAATGGTATAAAATAAAAGTAGAGAGGATTTCTAAATTTAAAATATACCTCTAATCTACATATAGGTCAGAGTGCGAGATAGTTCACACTTTAACAGTACCATGAAATTACGTTGCAGAATCTAGAAATTATATATGATGACAGAGTTAAAATTTTAGTTCAGAATGTTACACCTAACTTCTTTTCACCTCAAATTTTGGCTCCTTTATTCTTTGTAGTGCAAAGATGCCTAGTTACTCCTATATATTCTTATTTTTATCCCTGCGTCTAATCTAATGTTCACTGAATAAACGAAAAGTATGACTACCAAAATCCAATGCAGAGTGCGAGCACACACCCAAATGCAGCATTTGCAAAAATCCAGGCCCCAACAGCCCAGTTCACATTTTTCCACATGTCCCTGCAATGGATAAACATGAAAATAAATTATGACCATGAACTTAAGACGAGATGATGAATACGTATTAGTAGCCACATATTTCCTAAATTGTTGTTTAACATGTTAGTAGTATTGTTATGCAGAATTATAGAGACAACAAAAAAAAGTAATTAACAAAGAAATCACCAAAAATGAAAGAAAACCCTCGGATATTACCAAACAGAAGGGCAGGTCAAATCATGGGAGCTAATGCAAGAACCAGCATTGACAAGAACATTTCCATGTTCATATGATCATGGATTCACAGGCAACACTCAACAACCTATCCAAGAAGAGATGCTAATACCGCCATTACTGCAATTTGTTTATCTCCAATATCTCATCAACTATTTTTTACAGTGACCAATATCTTATCAATTTCTCAAGCTCTACGGCTGTTCCAAGCATTTTGCACGAGATATTGGAAATACGAGAGGATGTAGGGGTATTTAAGTGCTCCCATATTGTGAAGAGATATATGGCTCTTCGCCTCACAACATTGGTGTGTTTAGTATAGTTTGGCCATTACAAAATGTTGAGCAATCATCTTCATCTTGTGCCCAATTTATCTTTTCCATTAGCATGCTGGTAACACCAGAATGCATGATTATGTGATGACATTTTTTTTTTTTGAAAGCCCACATATATTCAACAAAGTACCACATACAACGTACACAGTACAAATACAAAGTACAAAAACACATACGTAGGGGATACAGAACCAGAGTAGACGCCAGCAACTCCACCGGCGACGACGACGATGACCGCCGACCCCCTTCTAGCCACGGCCCAAGGGCACCACCTTCGTTGAAGAACGCCGCAAAGCCCACCCGCCGCGCAGCGACGGAGAATAAGCCGATGAACGAGCACGGCCAGCACCCTCTCGCTCCAGCAACTCCACCTTGCCGCAGCCGTGATGACATATTTTGTTAGCTAAAGATGTGGGAATTCGCTATTTTTTATTGTAAAATACAATAGGAGCACTGCAAGGGACAAAAAAATCTCCAGATCAGCATCTAGATGAATCAATATCAGTATAATGGCAGCTAGAAATATTGATATAATCTCTTTAAGCAATAGTAAAATCAAATCATGCTGAAGAAACCTTCCGGCTTATTGCACAGTCTATAATGATTGTAACAAACGGACAACACATGAAGTATAGTTAGAACAATAACGTATTTTAAATTGCCATGGGTGATGGGTCCAAAGTATAGTTAGAACGGCTCTGAAGAAAGATCTTGGGATTCGTAAAAAGCAACACTTACGGATCCGTACATACCTCTCAAAAATGATGGCGAGTGGTGCGATAGCGATGGCGCCAATGAGATTTCTGTAGACAATGATGACAAATGGGCTCATGCCAGCGTTGAGGGCCAGCTTGGAGAGAACAAGCAACCCGACAACAATCAACTGCACCAGCACCATGCTCAGCGGCAGCATCGCCGCCTCATAGGACGTCGGCGCCGCCTTAATCTCCCCTTCCCTTGGTTTGTCTACCATAGTTTCACAGATGGTGGACTGGCTTTGTGTGTATATAGGAGGCCCTTGAATTGGAGTAGTCATCTTTTCTGAGAAGGTAGTACTTAATTTTTTTAATTATGAGGATATTTTTGCCTTCTCAATAAAGTGTAACATGAAGAAATTACCTTGTTACCTATTTTGGCTCGGCAGAGCGATTGCTACTCTCATCTGCCTTCCCGTGTGGCGGCGCCAGGTAAAAGTAGGAGCCTGGGTGGACCACAAGCTAAATAAAAACCAAGAATAGTAACCGGATATTAATTTGGATACACATAATGCAAATATGAGTACTAAATTGGAGAAAAATAATTTGAAAGAAAATAAGCTGAATGTAAATGTTACAAGATACAATTCAACTAGAACTGAGCCACTGATTTGTTCTACAATGAGCGCCCAAACTGAAGTTAAATTTAATGGGAAGGTACACAACATTCCTATATGTCTTGTGCTGGTTTGCCTGTATTATTTGTGCTGATGGACTGCCTGCCTTCGTGGAGGATTGGAGGCCAAATAGAGATGTGTAGCAAGGCACTAGTCGCGGTCCATGAAGCGGCACCATCGAACCATCCTAGGCACAGCCGCACTAGCACGCTAATATGTGGATGTTTGATCAAATGCAATCGCTGGCGTGGTTCAAAGAATGGCATGACGGAGGTGCGAAGCCCGGGAAGGGACGGAACTACCGATGCCTGTACGAGGAGTCGAGACTCGAGGGATGAGCAGTGGCCTCCCGACACAATGGCCGATGTAGAATTTATCCCTAGCCTGATAGCGTCATGGGCCAAGCCCGAATTGGGCCAGCTTCCCATTCGTTTGTTACTTTGTTTTATCTTGGGCTGTACAAGAAAAGGTCAAAAGGGATTCTCAAAAAAACCAAAAAAGGTCAAAAGGGACCTCACTAACATGTAGGAGTATTAAATTAGTGTATCTCTACATGCAAGGTGTCCACATCATCCACTATTTGATCTATTCATTTATCCATGTCATCCGACAATTATTAATGAAAATCTATTCATACATTCAATCTATTCACTTTATTAGTTCTTTTACCATACAATTTCCAAATAATCAATTTTTAGCGGTTAAATATACGAACATTAAATTTAGATTCTCAACAATTGTGGCAAATCAAATTCTCCATATTTCGAGTTTTTTTCCATTTCATACTTCAAATATCCTTTTTTTTCATAACACATTTCTTCAAAAAAAATCCCCACTGTATCTTTCTAGTTCAAAAAATTATGCACGCAGAGATATCAGCCTCGACTATCTGCAGTATGTATGCTCTTAGGATGGAGAAATCCAGCAGACAATACAACTCAGAAGAATGCTGACATCTGAGCAAAGGTTTTGTGTGCTTCTCTGACCAGCTGCCATGTCACATACTTAGCCCCCTCTCTTCAAAAAGCGTAACCGGGAATGTATCGACGGCACACAGAACCACTTGTATAATACACTGACTTCACATTCTTACTGCTGATCCGCTCTGAATTTTATGCGCAGGGCTTATGTTGACCTTTGTTGCTAGTTCTGAGCGTGCAAGTTCTGTAACAACCCATCACTTAATGCCATTCAAGGACTTCTGCTTTTTTGTTAGTTTTTCCCTCTGGTCGACCAAATTTTCTGGCAGTTTTACCCGTCAGAAGCTTCAGTGCGCGCTCAAGGGTAATCTTCTTTCGGTCCGCTTTCTGTAATTAGCCATATTCAAGGCATTGTTAGACATGCAATGAGAATTTCCAAATTGGAAACTGTAAAATCGCAATTGCACAGAATTTCCATTAAAGTTTCTTCATAACAAGTTAACAACAATGCCAACATAGCATTTTCGTCTGGTTTCCGGTATTAACAAACCTCCGTACCTTTGATACCGGAGCAAGGGTTCCCCTGTGCCGCACGCTAAACCCAGCTTGAGAAAGTGTCATAAGTACTGGATGCCCATCATCAGGATGTTTTCCCTGTAGGCAACGACAACGTCATGATTCCACTCAACAATGCACACAAAATGCTAACATTTATAGAAAAACATACCAGAATTTTCGGATACTGCAATAGCTCAATTGCATCTTCGATAGTGACAGACTTGACATCTTTGACCTGAAAGTAGGTTAAAAGATATCGGCGGCAAGTCATCTGGAAGGACAATTTTCAAAGTAAGGTATTAATTACCCCCGGAAGAGCAGCTCTTTTCTGAGAAGCTCCTTTCCTATCCTCTCCAAGCTGGATGTAGTAACCATAAGGGCCTTGTTTCAAAAACACCTGTAGAACGAACGAGCAAAATGTTACACACTTAGTACCTGAGATACAAATAAAGCCAGATACATTACAGACTGAGAAGAACCTTTTCGCTTGTATCAGGCTTGAGACCAAGTAACCTAGGCTCAAAAGACCTTGGAACTTCCTCGGAGGCTTCATTTTCATCATTTTCATCTGATAATGTGCGAGCGATGTACCTATCATAATTAGTTAAGTCACTAGGCTTGATTGATATTGTCCATACAATAAAAGATATGACGATATCCAGTTACAGTCAAGAAACTGCAGTGGAAATTACAGCTTGTAACAGGAGAAAGCAAGGATTGCAGTAGAGACTAAGCTTAACTTCAAGGCATTAAATGTTCATTAGAGGGGATAACAAGATCATACTTGCAGTTCGGATGCTGATCACAGCCAATAAAATATCCTTCGCCATGTGTACTAACTTTGAATCTCAGGGTTCCTTGAGAACAACTGCAGATATTCAGCAAGCATGCTAAGTATTAAGGAAGAGACATGGTTAATGTCGAATGATAGGGTCGTAACATCGAAGGTTTTCCCATGCCAAATTAACCTGAACAAGTTTTGCAAAACACATATGTTTCAATTTAGACTTCCTAAACAGCTTAATCAACAATTACCTAGGACAAATCCTACTATCGCTGCCAATGTCTGGAAAGAGGATAGAACAGAATTTCTCTTCCAGCATTCTCTCTACCTGCAACAAAGTGGGTAATTCAAATTTAGATTCAAGTTTCAACACTGAAGTGTCTTGCGATAGAACTTAGAGTGACATGGTCAAAAAAAAAACTCAGAGCGATATCCTCATGCAAGTACTAGTTTTTCTAGGAGAATAACCATCTGGGGGCAACCGATATTTTCCCAGGTACCACAAAAGCATTACCTTTCTGACATCCCATTGACTAGCAGCTCCGCAATATTTGTTGAATCGTTCCCAGTAATCTTTTAGGAGGCCCTTCCATTCAGTTGACCCAGCAGAAACATTGTCTAGCTATTAATGTAGAGAAAAGGAACATTAATAGGATTACTATAACAAGAAAACTATCTCTATTCCCATGTCTTCTATTCAGCACATCATTACATCATCCTCACTCATCTTTAAGGAAACGGCCTATCCAGTTAGGAATCATATTGATATTTAATGAAAAGGCCTATCCAGTTAGGAAGCATATTGATCCCGTTATGATTATTGATAAAATATTTTAAGGATAAATAGTGATGTATACACTGTTCATGGCCGTGGCTTATTCAACAAAGCTCAATAGGAGAATGTGCACATGGAATAGGAGCTACCCTGCTGGAATCGGCTTCTTCATATTTGGATTTGTTAGATGCATATCTTCACTTCTGGATAATTCAGATAAGGTATTATCTTTAATTTGTCGCATTAGATATCCTTGTTAGTTTGCTGCGCATATTATCATTTATTTTCATTAAGCGGAGAGTAACAAAAAAATCTTGCCAAATCCCTAAAGTCCACCTCCGTAAAGACCACCCTACCCAAACAGGCTTGTTGACATATTTGGATATGTCCCCAACTTTCTCTGTCTTGTATTTCCATCGTGAATTATGATGAAAACATTTCTCCTTCTACACAATTCATTTCATATAGCATGCTTCTTTAGTACTACAGTAAAGATGAGGCAGCAAGTGGCCAAAACTACTCAATTTTGCATATTTTGAAAATATCTAGATAATATTGTTATTAATATTCTTTAAAGCAAGAAAAAATTAGACCACAGCTACAACCTTTCTTTTCAAAGTATGTGGATCTCACTTTCTACTGATATTAACCTCCAGATTTCTTGGAATTTCATATTTACCTAAACCGCCAGCTAAGCTGGTTTCTTAAACCATAGTAAACAGCAAGTATAGAAGAAAATGTACACAAGAGCTATAGGTTGAAAAATGTTTAGTACCTCAGTCTCCATGTTAGCAGTAAAGCTGAAATCGGCAATCTCAGAGAAAAGATGTGAAAGAAATGTGAGACCTGGGAAACAGATGGCATTGAGCATATGTCAAAATTAGACACAAGAAAACTGAAATAAGTTTATATAAGCAACCTCAACTAGGTTAACTGAAAGAATGCCGCAACACAGGCTAAAACCATATGCAAAAAAAATTAAACCTCAGAAAGATGAAATAACTGGTGAGGTGTAATTGGGCATTTGCAGAACCATGAAACATTTACCCTTGTAATGAGCAAATGATATGCATAGCAATATGTCCCGGTTTTAGCGATTTAATTCATCTTTATAAGTCATGAGAAAGAGTAATGAAGGTACAATTACAAAGATGATTCATTGCTACAATGTATACAAATGCACTGGCATTCAAGATAATATAATACAAAAATGCACGTAGCTGTCAGCATTATTTCTATTTAAACCAACATTATGGAATTTCAGATGATATCACACAAAAGATGATATTTGTAGAAGGGTGAAGATCACAGGAATAAGAACATACCATTCGACCACGGAATTCAGGGTGCAAAACTCGACTTTTCATTATCACGTATTTCCGGTCCTGGATATCACAAGTATGGCAAAAACTCTTATCCATTTGCACAAGTAGTTGATAATGAACGAAAAAAAACCACCAATGGTATGAATGAAACTAGGTATTGGCGCATGGTGAATCCCTAAACCTTTGTAACTGTTGATTTCGGCCATGTGTTACTGTTATCAAAACTTGTCACTTGCATTCAGCCCTATTAAACTAAACTACCCAATTGTGCATAATAGTAAGTAACCACTAACCACGAAGGCGGCCTATAATTAGTATGTTCTCAGCACTCGGTCAAAAAACCAACTCTGCCAGCAACAAAAAGGTAAACTGTGCCATGCATTACTAAACCACCACATGGCACTCCAGGGGCAGCTACATGAGCCAACCTACCCAAAAATCATCAGAACATTATAAATAGCTACACCGCCATTCAACGCAATGGATGCATTTTGGGCATAACGATAAATAGTACGTTAGGTTACCTGCAAAACCCTCATTATAGAAGCGTATGTAGATGGCCTTCCAATTCCAAGTTCCTCCAGCTTTTTTATCTGAAGATTATAAGACCAATGTGAAAAATCATAGGTTACAGAACAAAAAATAATAAGGAAACCTTATTTCAGGTATGGACAATGATAAGAGGAACAACGAGTGAAAACCAAACCAGAGGTTATTACTGACCAATGCACCCTCAGAATAACGGGACGGGGGTTTAGTATAGTGCTTCCAAGATGCACATTAACTGGAGACACCAAATCCTTCATCTGAGAAAAAGGAGATGTGCTATGACAGGGTTGAATGCTGGCTGGCAATCTGTGGTCACATAAAAAAAAATTGGTACAGAAAGGGTAGGCAAATCAGCTGCTGCCAACCTCTAATTTGGACAAGGCCTCAAAATTATCCTGATGTGCAGCTTCTCTTTCAGGATTTTCAGAGGACCCACATGCTTCAGTATCCTGCAAGGAACACATTCTCTTCTTAGTGGGCTTAATAGTCATAAAACTGAACGCTAGGCACAGTCCTTTCATAAAATACAACCATCTTCTACTATGCTAAAGCCTAACTGTCGGCTCCTTAAAGGAAAAATAGAAGCTTATGTGTAACACTAAAAAATAGAGACAGTGATGCATCAGCAGAAATTCGTGCATTTAAGCAAAGGTAAGAGAAGAGATCATCTAGAGAAAAAGAGACAGCGAACTCCACCAGAAAATCAATGAAAATTTACATGGTCACGCACAACACAAGACAAAACAAATTCGATGTAGAGAAGCTATTCGACAAATTTAGGGGTGAAACAGGGCATATTTTATTCCCATGCATAGCATAAGAATATGGAATGTGTGAGGATAAAAACTGCATCAGTCAAAGATAAAACTTCAGATAAGTTCATTAAGAAACATCATAACAGACTAGCGAGTGAATGATCAACTGATCACAGATTCACACCCTAAATGAGTCAGGACTAAGAGTTGTAACCTAGTGCATATTTTAATTATCATGTTGACTTTGTACAAAATGACAAAATAACCAGCACGAATCCGCTGAGAAATGGCCAGTTTCTCATAACAGGCTAACACTGGTTTTCGAAAACAATACCAGTTGAGAGTTGAGACTTCAGAGTTCAGACCACTAAGCACATCCTGGTTCGCATACATGTATTATCCTTGTTGCATGCAATACGAGCATTAGGTGTCCTTTTTCAAGACACTAGAGATAAACTTTTCAAAAATCAGAAAAGTCCATCTGAGAGATTTATAGTTAACTTCTGGATATCAAAACCCTGATTCCACATGAAAGAGTTACAAAATAAAAGAGCAACAGATGTACCATATTTCATATATTCCATAAGTATTGCCAAAAGTATGATTTCTACAATTTGGAGACATACAGAAGAAGAAAACAGAAGGAAATGTGGGATGGAACAATCATATACTAAATATTTGCTTGATCCCGGTATCCTGATTTATATCCGCATCTAACTGAGAGTGCACTTTTCATCTATATTAATAATGAAAAGAAAGCCCCAGTTGGGGCAAGGCAGAAGCGAGATACTCCTTAATTCAACTCAATGGATTGCCTCCCCTTTCGAAATGGGTAGAGGCCCCAACAACTTGAATTAATAGAGAGAACCGAATCTGGTCATATGTTTTAACTAATTTTCTTAAGGCCCGCGAAATTAACTAAACGAAACGTAATCACATTTATATCTTGCAGCAGGCACTGAGCACCTCCTTTGCTGTTTGTGTAGATCATTTCAAGTTGTAACAGATATAAACCAAATTAAAGTTATGCAGATGATAAAGGCCAAAGCAATTATGTAATCATCCCTTGAAGAATGAAATAATATCGGTAATGAGATTAATACAGCCTATTTCCACTCAATCTACTCATGGACTGACCAAGTAGCACAAAGGAAATGAGGAAGGCTACATTACGAGACAATCAACATATTTTCTTACCTAGGCAAACATAACTGAGCTGACAGAGGATAAAGAAGCCTAGATAAAATAAATTTATGTAACTTACCTCATAGACGGCTTGGTATCCCTTGAAGTCAAGCCTTGATGCAGATGAATGAAAAGTCATGTCTCCTTCAGGATTACCAATATCAACTTCAATCTACAATGGAATTAGTAAGCAACTAAGCATGAAGTTTTATGGAATATATAAAATATTGAAAATCCAAATCAAAATGGTTCATGGGTAAGGCATTTCACTTCTATGGCTAGCATGGCCAGCCTTCTATGCTTCTTTGGTGTTTTCATGAGATGGTTTGGTGACTGCAGAAAAAGACCGACAAAAATGCAATCCTATGTTCAGTTCTTTTCTTTATATGAATGAGGTAACTCTGAAAATGAACGGAAAAAAACTGAACATAGGTTTTGCTTGATTAGACACCAAGTAACAAATCCCTCTTAATTATAATAACTATTATGATTTTGAAAGCCGGCTGAGAGGAGTTTTTAACCTATTGTCAAGTGGATCAACAAAGATAATATGCACATTGAGCAGCACCCTACCAATTGGCTGCAAACTTGTTGATCATATTTGTTTCAAACAGAAAGGACATGTTATTCAGTTTTTAACGAGGAAAGAGAGAGAGTTGATTGGCATACTATACTATTTGCATTCTCGAATCTTAAAAACAAGTGTACAGTGAGATTCTTTGATCTAGATAAAACTAGGTTCTGTAAAACATTACTCTAGACAATATAGCTTTGTGAAGATGTTTATAATAACATCCTAAGCAATGGCGTGCAATAAAAACAGGTAAAACAAAATAAAACGGTAACCAACCAGTTCAAATCTGGAAGCTTCCATTTGGCAAGCCATTGTTCTTCTCCATATTAGAGTGTAGAGTTTTAAACAATCCTCATCGAGTATTCCAACCAAAGATGCTGCAAGAGATAAGATATGATAGAATTATATACATCAAAAGCCAGAAACCAAAACTATAATGCTCAAATACATTCAAGTAGGAATTAGGAAAAAACCCCAAAGACTCAAGGAAATATTTTTTTATAGTGCAGCATCCGTAATCAGTAAACACAAAACTACAGGTGTGTTTATTACATGGCAATCTCCTTATGCTGGTGGGCCTTATAGCTTCATGGGCCTCTTGAGCATTTTTCACCTTCTTCAAGTACTTCCTTATATCCTCTGCTGCATGCTGTTCGCCATACCTAAAACAAATACTTGTTAACAAGAATGGAGGCCCCATGTGACATACTGATAAATAGGAAGGTGAAATGCTCAACTCCCAAGAAACTGGTTGTCTCAAACTCTTATAAAGAATGACAAGACCAGACAGGAAAATAAACAATCTCATAAAAATGATGCCAGAAAGCTCTCCAACCCTCATGATTGAAGAGTTCTAACTATTTAGTAATTTGAAATTATGTGCCTCACACAATACCCATCCCATAAATCCTGGATAATGAGAAAAAAATGCAAGACTACAAATTTCCACTCTGTCAGATTGATTACTCAAACACTAATAAAGATTATTGGGCACTACATAACTCACAACTTAAACATGAAACAAGATAGACTAGCAACCCTGAAAGAATTCAGTAAAATAGGCTTGACAACATATTCCAATTGAGCATACCTTTCTTTCACTAATGAACGAATATCTTCTGCAGCTCCATCAGAAACCTTCAAGGGAAAAGGCAGAATAAACAAGTCAGGCAACAAATTTCAGGTTATTAAAACGGGTAAAACATCACACTGCTAAATGACAAGAAATTCTCAAATTAAGATATGCTCCCTCCGTTCCACAATATAAGATGTTTTAAGTGTTTCACATGTTGTCTAGATTCGGACTAAAAGGAGTGGACATATACACTAAACGTGTCTAGATAGATGTATACATGTGAATGTGGAAAAGGCCTATAACATCTTATATTGTGGAACGGAGGGAGTAGGAAGTAATATCGTTCATGCAGACACCACACAAATTTTCGCCAAGATTGAGTTAATGATCATATACACCCATGATGTGTTTCATTTCAAGCAATTGAAGTCAAGCTAAATTTACACCTAGCTCACTTGGGTGGGCGACTGGAGGCACAATCCCACCATCTAAGTCAAGTCATCCCCACTTGAATTCAGATACATATTTATTTTTTATTATTAAACTGAACATGAGTTCCTCCTAGATGTTCATTTGTAAACTGTAATATCAGTACTGTAGCTTCCTAGGGTCCTAAAAATACATAAATCGAACAAAATAGTGTGAGCAGAAAGACTAAAATACTAGAGCAGCAATACTAAAACAATAGAGCAGACAGTTTATTTGGAATAGCATTTACTACGAACTATCGACCTCCATTTTCCCGATCAGATCTTTGGTCATAGCATCAAGTTGGCCTCTCTACTTGAAAAACGTATTTAATTACATTTAGTCTGTTTAAATAAGCTTTGCTTCCTATCTAAGGATGAGTATTCGTGTATTACCACTTTGTCAGCAAGAAACAGGATCATCCTACTATGTAGTATTCTACTTTTTTCGAGCGGCGCGCTCCCCATAAAGCCATCGCGCCACATGGTATCTTTCTCTACAGTTCACTTGCATGTAGAGGGACCAATTTTGTCTGAATGCACCCATTTTAACCCACAAACACAGAGTACACAAAAGAGACCAAGAGTGTGTTTTACCCTACATACGTAGTACATGATACATTTATCAGTAGCAAGACTACTTTGGGAATCAACTTAAAGTAGGATGGTACCTACATGATACCCATCTGTTCTGAGGTACGTTATTAAGCCTGTTGCTTGATCTGAAGAAAGACTGATCCCTTCATAAAGCTTCTGGGCTACCTACAGTCGCATAGTGATCCATGTGAGTCAATAGACTGCTACACGTAAATGGTAGTAATATAATGGTAAAGCACGATATATATGCATCTGAGTTATTATTAAGTAGAAACAACCTCCATGGTATACCCTGCAGCAAAATGTAGTTTGTTTGCTGCATCCTGCTGAAGGCTGGATGTTATATACGGCATCGGGGATTCTTGTGAATGTTGCTTCTCTTAACACCTCTTACTTCAAATTGGCAAGAATAAATCCTCCTTTCTATAGCTTGTGCTTCTACTTGAGAGATATAGAAGGTTGATCCAACTTTTTTGAATTGAGATGTTTTATCCGGGATGTGAGGCATAGGCCTTTTGAACACTGAGTTTTGAAGTCAGTATCAACAGTCCAATATTCCTGTGGGCTAAACTGTTCTACTTCAGTCTCCCGATCACATACAAGGGCCAAAGCTGCAGATTGGACTCGTCCAGCTGACTGACAACCAGGCAACTTCCTCCATAGAAGTGGTGATATGCCAAACCCAATCAAATAATCAAGGGACCGGCGTGCAAGATAAGCATTAACTAAGTCCATATCAATATATCTTGGAGAGATTAAAGCGTTTTTAATAGCATCCTCCGTAATTTCATAGAAGACAACTCGTGCAACAGTAACATGGCCACCCAACGCACCCTGCTTTTCAAGCATTTCTTTTATATGCCAAGAAATTGCTTCACCTTCACGATCAGGGTCAGAGGCCAGAATCAAATTTTCTGCTCTGGAGACATGAAATAAGCAAATTGTAACATAAAACAATCACTACGGTATCAACTAATTCACAAAGCAGAGAAACTCAGCATGGCAACTTGCACATCGCAAGTTTAAAAAGTTTATGAAGTATATAGAGTTATTTCTACAAGAATGCACTGAAACACATACAGTCTGACACTTAGTAAGTTAGTATCAGTGGAAAACAGATCTAGAGAGAAAAAGGCTTGACTAATAAGTGTATACTCAGGTGTAGCAATGAAGAAAATGTCCATAATTCAGGATGTAACCGAAGCTCCAGTTGAAACAAATTTAATCAGCCAGGGTAAAAGATTTAAACAAGTACAAGAACCACCATGACTGTGACAAGTATGGAGCATCTATTAAGTTAAATATTGATTTTTTTCAAGGATATTAAAATAGTTGGGTTGATCTATTTCATAGTTACCAGATTCGCGATTTTAGTTCGCCACTTGCCACGAATCAGATCTGATGGCGCATATGACCCATAGAGCATAAAAGTAATTAATTATGTGACATAGTCCTACAAACAAGCCTATAATATGTCAAGAAGGAAATGTGAACAACTCGTTACCAGCCTAGAAATGAATCATACCCTTTCAATGCTACTCTGATGCTCTTAAGGTGTGTCCAGGCAGCAGCAGGAACCTCCCATACCATGCTGAAATCATCCTCAGGGCGGACTGATCTTGACCTTCCAGCCAGATCTCTCACATGACCATGGCTAGGCAATACTTGGTACATGTCCCCAAGGTATTTTTGAATAAGCTTTGCTTTTGTAGCTGATTCAACCACGACAACCGATTTAGCTGTAGGGGGATAAAGAGGTACAGGTAGCTTCCTCTCGCCGCCAGAACCATCGGCAGAGGTCTCCATTCGATTCTTGGCTACAGCGGGAGCAGAAGCAGCGGCAGATTCCTTTGCGCTCGAAGATCTCTTGGGTCTGGTTACTCTGTTTTTCTCTTCAGAACTAGCAACCCCTTTCTTTGATTCAGATGTGCAGGCCTTCTTCTCTTCTTGTTTCTTCACACTAGCTTTCTCGGTTGTCTCTGCTGCTGTTTTACAAGGTTTAGCAGCTCTGGTCTTCTTCTTCTTGGTAGATATTTTCCTCCGGGCAGTGTCCTTTTTAGTATATGTACCACTCTCAATCGTAGATGTAGAGAAGGCCTCATCAGCGACAGTGCTACACGCAGCCAGCCGTCTCTGAGATCCACTAAACAAACTTTGACGATCCCAATTCACACTGGGACTGCTAAACGAGCTCTTGTTTGTAATGAGAAACGACCTCAACCTTTTACCGCACGCAGCCGCCGAGAAGAGGCGAGAACAACCAATGCTTCTGCTGCTAGCCTTCAAAGCCCCAAAGTGAAGCTACAAAGGTGACAACACATAGGCGATACTCAGAGACAGAAAATAATCTTCGTGTTTATTCGACACGATCATGCCAAAAACACAAAATTAAAGCAAAAGGGTGGTGTCATCTGTTGATCGTAGTTGTGTTGACATGGAATATTTTTTGGTGCTACAGAAGAAACACAAAATTGGAACCCATTACGGCAATTAGACGGACCTAGTGACGAATGACGACGAGGAGCCAGGAGGCGAATTGGAGGGGGGAATGTTATGTTACCGTGGCGGGCAGCGGCCGATTGGTGGCGAGGGTGACGGCGCGGTGCAGGTGGCCGCGCGGGAGGAGGAGGCGGCAGAGCTGGAGCGCCATTGCGAGGAAGGGGCGGGGCCGGAGCTCAGTCAGGGGATGAGGAGCATCGGGGCTGGGGGCTAGGGTTTTAGGCGGGAGTGGATCGATTGGGGGAGGAGAGATGGGGAGGGGGGATATAAACACAAAAAGAACAGAGTTTTCCCCGCACCTGTTATCTGGGGTGATGCTGCATGAGAAGAAGCCGACAGCCGGCAGCTCCGGGAAGTAGTTGGCGGCCATGGACGAATTCTCGCCCCGATGGGAACCTACATTTTGAAGAATCTGGACGAGTAAACAAGATTACACCAACAGACTAACAAAAGAAGCATTTTCAGAGAGTAGAAAACCTGAATAGCATAACAATACTCTGGCCAAATAACTGCAGGCAGCTGCATGGACAAAGTAAGATTCAGTTACCCCTAGCCACTGCACGTGCTTCTTGTTCTTCACAAAATCATGTAGACATCACTTGGGTACCAGAGTTCAAAAATGGAGCACGCTCAGGCTATAACGAAGCCAGATCAGTTTTTGTAAAAGGGAAACCAAGTTACGCATCAAGTGTTGAGATATCTATGCTGGTGTGGATGCCAAAGTTATAACTCCATATAGGGCACTCAAAGAAGGCCAAAAGTAGTTTCTGTCAGAAATTACTAATTTTTTCTAACAGTAAAACACATTCTGAACAAGCTAAAATCAGAATGTAATAAGAAAAGGGATAGTCAATTATCTTTTCTGTGAACCTAGAGGCTTTGTTAATTCAAAGTTGGGCAATAAAATTTCCTTATCTAAAAATTATCTTTTCCAGACTTCATAATAACAGAGCACAATGAGATCCGGAACAATCGTCCACTATCAAACCAAGATCACAGACAAGACCAAGCAATATACAGTGTTGCCATCTGAACTTTTTCATGCATATACGGATACGCAATCCTTCAGAAACCAACAGTTTGAGCTGATTGTAATATTCATGTCTCCTTGTTACACCGAAACAAACATAAAAGGATTTTGATCACCTACGCAATTCTCAGCACCGACAAAATTGGCCGAAGTTCGTCACTCCATTTTACGCCAGATAAACACAGAAAGGCAGAGCTTTCCCCACACCTGTTAAGCTTTTTTTTAGATAAAGAGTGTTTATTAATATCGAGACGATACAACATGCACCCAGCCTCTGCAACAACGCAATAACCGAATCCATTACGGATGCACACAGCCAAAACACAATAAGAAGAAGAAATAAAAAGAAAAGTCCCGCTAAAGAGTTACAGTCCTTGCAGCAGCCGCACAATCACCACCAAAACAACACCTGATGTCCAATTCTTCAAAAGCAACGCCTTCAAAAAGAACAGTGCCAGGCACAACCAATTAAGGCCAGACCTTGGGTTTTCACCCTGAAGATAGTTCTCGCTCTCAGAACAGTGTCTTCAACAAGACCACTGTCAGGCACAACCAATTAAGTCCAGACCTTGGATTTTCACCCTGAAAGGTAGGACGTTGGGCTTCACGTATGTTGTCGCCCCCACTTACATGCCGCTTCTCCAAATCATGAAACACCAAGCCAATTCCTCAACAGCACAAAGAATCAAACCACCATTGCCAGTCCTCAGATCTCGCCTTCCATGTCCTTCTCCGCCAGCACCATGGAACGAGAAAGCGTGCTCCATGATATTAACAGCCAGCAGAGTTTCGAAGCGCTCCCTCTAAAACCAAACGGTCAGAGAAAAAACACGGGTGCGCACGATCGAATACCATCCGATCCAGCAATCTCCAGGCATGAATCGCCCAGTGGAGTTCGCCGGCGGAGCCTTCCGAAACACGACCGTCCAGCAAGTTCGATGGTGACCAACATCCGACAGATCTTCATCTTGGCGCGAATAAGAATCAAGGACCACCGCCATTATTCGCGAGACCGACAGGCCCCCACACCGCCGGTCGCCTCCATGACGGATTGGCTGGAGAAGAAGGAAGTCCAGGCACAGGGCAGCAAGTACCGGTATTCCAAAGAACCACCAAACCCGCCGCCCCGGCCGTGGCCGAATTCTGGCCCGATTGGATCTTGCCCGATTCAGCTCGCCGCCATGCGCCTAGACGCGATGAGGGCGCCCGCCATCTCCTTCCCGCCGCACCGTCGGAGGGCCTCAGGCCCCGGCCGGAACAGCCGCGCCGCCCCTGCGCTTCCACCGGCGTTCCCCCACTCCCAAGGACCACCAGCATCCGCACCTCGCCATCCCAGCCGCCGTCGTCGACGCGGAGGGAGCCGCTACCACCGCCGGGGAGGGCAGCGGCAGCGGCCAGGCGGCGGAAGATGGGATCGGCCGCGCTGGTTTTGGAGAGGGGCGCCGCCAGAGTCGCCCGGGAGGGAGCGACCCGAGCGGAAGATGAATTCTACACACCTGTTAAGCTACCATAGCGGCGAAGTCCATGTCATTGAGGAGCTCGCCCACCAGCTGCCACTCCGCCGGTGTCAAGTCGGTCAACAGATGGTCGAGCTGTGCATCTGGCCGAGATGAATTCGCAGGAGACGTGTTGTGCATCTGGCCGAGAAGAGGTCGGCCGATGATGCTGTCTGAGAAGACGTCGAGCGCCGGCAGCTCAGGGAAGCCGCTGACGTCCACAGACAACTCCTTGCCGTGGATGGCAGCCGCGGCCGCCGTGGGTGGTTGCTCGTGGATGGTCTCCGCGCTGTACAGCCTGACGGCCGCCGCGTCATAGGCTTCGCCGAAGCTGTCGAACCGCGGCGGCAGTGGGAGGTTGGTTGAAGTTGGTGGCGCTCTGGCGGCCTCCTCGGCGGTGGGTACACACTCCGGGTACAGCAGCTTCGGTCCCCGCTCCGGGCCCTGGATCTGCGCAGAGTACACGCCTTGAAACCCCGACCTGGCCACAGCCCTCTTCTTGTTCTTGTCCTCGCAGGAGACGCGCATGAGCGGCGTCGGCCATAACGATTCTGTCCCTGCCGGACTATGGTGTCGGTTACACATCTCACGATTTCAGCCTAAACTCAACAGTACGAAGGAGAAAACTTGTAGTAGCACTCAACTACCCCCTCCGTTCCCAAATATAAAATATTTTAGATTTTGTTCACATTCACATGCACATAAGTGTATCTAGACATATTTCATGTGTAGATTCACTTACTTTATTATGCATATAGACAACATGTGTAACACCTAAAACATCTTATACTCCTTCTGTTCCAAAATAAATGACTTCCATTTGTCCACATGTGGACATGTCTAGATACATCCACATGTGGACAAATGGAAGTCAATTAATTTGGAACGGAGGGAGTATTTAGGAACGGAGGGAGTACTTCGCAATACACATTGACTAATCCAGTTACCAAGTTGGAGATCCAATTGCATTGGCATGGAATCCAATTTGTGCATATTCAGTCGCTCATCATGGGGAAACATAACATCCACTAAAACCAGCATTCGAGCTGCATGTTCCTTGTTACCACAAAAAACAAAAGATGATTTCGATCACCTGTGCAATTCTCAGCCCTGATAAAAATGGCCACAGTTCGTCTCTCTCCCTACTCTCTCTACCCTCGTACGCCAGGAAAACGAAACGAAAAATCAGATTATTTCCCACACCGGTTAGGCCGCCACATCGGTGAAGTCCATGTCCTGGAGGAGCTCCTCCACCGGCTGCAACTCCGGCTGTGGCAAGTTGGTCCAGACATCGTCGACATGCGCTCCTGGGATGATGCTGTCGGAGAAGAAGCCGAGCGCCGGCAGCTCCGGGAAGTCGTTGAGGTCCACGAGTGGTTGCTTGAAGTTGTTGATAGCCCGCTCGCCATACAGCCTGACGGCCTCGGCATCGTACACACTAGCGGCATCCTCGGCCTTGTCGAAGGTGCCGAGATACAGCTTAGTTCTCTTCACCGAATCCCAGATCCGCGCACTGTGCCTGCCGCTCTGTTCCTGGCACACGCCGCGGAACCGCGTTGGAGCCGCCTTCTCCAGTCCGACGGCCTGCACGTCGACGCCATCATCGACTTTGAAGTTGGTTTTGGCAGACGCGCCCCACAGCTTGACGGCCGCCGCGTCATACGCTCTGGCGGCCTCCTCGGCGGCGTCGAAGGTGCCGAGCCACCGAGCCTTCTTCGAGTGTATGATTTGCGCCCCGTACCTGCCGTTCCGTCTGCGCACGCCGCGGAACTCGTTCCACGATTCCGGCCTTGCCGCCGCCCTTTTCTTCTTGTTCTTCTTGGCGCTCCCCGGCGTTCCCGCATCCTGGCCGGAGCACGCGTCGGCCGTGGCGTCCTTGTCCACGCAGGAGGCGTGCAGGAGCGGCGCGTCGTCGGTGGCGGCCGTGCGCTGCCGGAAGTTGGGGATAGCCCTCGCCGCGCCGCGCCGGCGCAGCCTGACGGCCGCCGCACCGTACGCTCTGGCGGCCTCCTCGGCGGTGCCGAAGGAGCCGAGGTACGTCATGGCTTGCCGCCAGGGTTCCCAGATCCGCGCCCGGTACTTGCCGTGTACGCGGCACACGCCGCGGAACTCCGTCCGGCCCATATTTTCTTGGCTGCTGACCGACGGGTCGTGCTCCGCCGCCATGGCCGAGGCGTGGAAAAGCACGTGAGATTGGTAGTACCGTCGACCAGCGTGGCAGAGGCTG
The DNA here is from genome assembly GCA_947311845.1 of Poa pratensis. Classification (NCBI taxonomy): domain Eukaryota; kingdom Viridiplantae; phylum Streptophyta; class Magnoliopsida; order Poales; family Poaceae; genus Poa; species Poa pratensis. The sequence goes on along the minus strand of CAMZMU010000034.1, from coordinate 22,930,824 downwards.
AACGCCTGTAGTACACTAGAGATGGTAGTGTCGTCGACCAGCGTAGAGTTGTGATAATTGGTACCCTCTAGCATTTGTGTTCTGAAAAATGGAGGTGATATTTTACAAATGTTGCATGTTTAAATCGAATGTCGTTTTAGAATTTCATCATGATATGATATACATCATAGAGTGAAAGGCACCAGAGGTCACGAAGTTGCGCGAAAAGTAAGGATTGGTCACCAAGTTGAAAAAGCTCAAAACGAGGTCACGAAGTTGTGGAGTAGTCAATTTTTGGTCATTCCGTCACGGTGGACGTCAAGTTGCTGACGTGGCAGTGTGTTTTTTTACAAAAAACACCTTGAACTTTTATATATTCTAATTGTTAGGTCCTTCTCCGGGCATGAAAGGCACCAGAGGTCACGAAGTTGCGCGAAAAGTAAGGATTGGTCACCAAGTTGAAAAAACTCAAAACGAGGTCACGAAGTTGTGGAGTAGTCAATTTTTGGTCATTCCGTCACGGTGGGCGTCAAGTTTCTGACGTGGCAGTGTGTTTTTTAAAAAAACACCTTGAACTTTTATATATTCTAATTGTTAGGTCCTTCTCCATATTTATAGTTGCTGACGTTGCTGCCTGGTCCTTCCCCGCCGTCTTTCCGAGCTGCTCCGATGTGCGCGTCACGTCCAGCACGTCGTCCACCACCTGGAAGAGCAAGCCGATGGAGCGCGCGTACCGCCGGACTCTCTCAATCTCGCGGTCCGTACCTCCGCCAACAGTTGCACCACACACGGCTGCGGCCTCGAGGAGCCGCGCTGTCTTGTGCAGGTGGATGTGCTCCAGCATGACGAGGCTCACGGGTGCGCCCTCCGACGCCTTGTCGGCGACCTGTCCGGAGTATGGCTTCCCGGTCGGCACCCGCGGAAGGACCTAACAATTAGAATATATAAAAGTTTAAGGTGTTTTTTGTAAAATAAAACACACTGCCACGTCAGCAACTTGACGCCCACCATGACGGAATGACCAAAAATTGACTACTCCACAACTTCGTGACCTCGTTTTGAGGTTTTTCAACTTGGTGACCAATCCTTACTTTTCGCGCAACTTCGTGACCTCTGGTGCCTTTCATGCCCGTAGAAGGACCTAACAATTAGAATATATAAAAGTTCAAGGTGTTTTTTGTAAAAAAAACACACTGCCACGTCAGCAACTTGACGTCCACCGTGACGGAATGACCAAAAATTGACTACTCCACAACTTCGTGACCTCGTTTTGAGCTTTTTCAACTTGGTGACCAATCCTTACTTTTCGCGCAACTTCGTGACCTCTGGTGCCTTTCACTCTACATCATACATGTTGCTACGGATGGCAATGGGTACCCGCAAACCCGATACCCGACGGGTACCCGCCTTAAATGGGGCGGGTATGGTATAGAAAAAAACCCACAGGTATAGTTAGCAGGGAAATTTCATACCCATCGGGTATAGCGGGGCGGGTACGGGGGTGCCAAACCCATACCCGCATACCCGCATACCCGGCTGTGAGAGATAGACCCCACATGTCATTGACCTATTGTCCCACCTACCCGCATACAAATGCACAGCACAACTCACGCATTGACCCCGCAGTCCCCACTCCCCACTACCCCACGTCTCCACCTCACGGCCGCTCCCTTCCCTTATCCTCTTCCCAGCCGCTGCCTTCCCTTATCCGCGTCGCCGCTCACACACGGATGCAGGTCCGCGCCGCCGCTCGTCCTCGTCTCCTCGCCCCAGCTCTCCTCTTGCGCCGCTGCTCGCCAACGTCGAGTTCCGCGCCGCCGCTCGTCTACTCGTCCCCTCGCCCCAGCTCTCCTCTTGCGCCGCCCTACATGCGCTCCTTCCTCCGCCCCCCTGCTGCGCCACCCATCCTGCGCCCGCTCCTCCGCCGCCGCGTGCCCTCCGACATGGCCGACGCGTGCACTCCGGCGCGGCCCTCCTCCGTCGCCGCCGCGTGCGCCCACTCCTCCACCGCCGCGTGCCCTCCGACACGGCCGCCGCGGCCGTGTGCCTTCCGATGCGGCCCTCCGACGCCGCCGCCCCGTGCGCTCTGCATCGTGCCTCTGACGCCGCCGCGTGCGCCCTGTGCTCTGTTTTTTTTTTAAACTCGCCCTGTGCTCTGAATTGACGGGTACCCGTCGGGTCCCCCATACCCGGCGGGTGACGGGTATGGGGAAAATCTGTACCCACTGGCGGGTATGGGGACGGGTATGGGGGCGGGGAGAAGAGGCGGGTACGGGTATGGGGATGCCAAACCCGTACCCGAACCCGGCGGGTGCCATCCGTACATGTTGCATCAATGTTGCTCATTTCTTCTAGTGGACGTTTCCGTAGCTTCTTTTTGTGCTAGTGCGTGTTCTTCCCTTTGTGCAAAAGGTCGAGTGAACACGTTCACAGCTGAATGTGAATTTGCTCCATTATTTCGTGGCGATTACTAACACTAGTATCTATAGAGAAAAAAACATGGACGAGAAAATTGCGATGGGTCCAGTTTACAAGCATTTTTTTTTTTAAATGAAGCAAATACGGCCAGGGAGCACAGCTCCGGGCATCCACTATGTTCTTCATAAGCATGTACACAAAGAAAAAGTAGTCCTTATGGATGTCCATATACATAGTGGAGGTTGTCCATAAGGGAATTTTTTTTAAGGGTGACCCATAAGCATTAAAATAGTATTATGCAATGTTGGGGATATCGCTTATCGGGAACTTATCGGTCGACCCAAGATAAGAGGTAAATTGACCGGTTTATCGGCATATCGGCCGTTTTATAAATCGGCCGATTTATCCGGATATCGGAAAATATCTTGAACAGTGGTATTATGTAGTGCTCACACAATATATAATAGTATGAATTTCTATCACAACACTTAGAGGTGGCAGCTCTTACACGTGGGTCCCAGCTTATGGACAAGTTTAACCACGTACATAGCGTGACAATCAATTAGCTTATGGTGCAGCATGTGGGACCCAGCTTATGCACAAGTTTTGCCATATATACATAGTTGATAGACTAGCAGTAGCACCTACATACATCTGTTCGATTTGGTGCTAGGCATTGAAGAGAGCAAGCCAAAGACTGGCCTAGTCTCAAAAGCACAAACTGCTCTGATTCTGCGGTCGCCGATCTGCTGCACGGCTACAGGCAGCACGGCATGTGTGTCTCCTTGTTCTGTCTTTTCTTTTTTTGACAGCTCCGCTATGTCTTTTTACAGTCTCCTTTTTCTTATGAGCGAGAGAGAGAGACAGAGGCAGTCTTTTGCAATCCATCTGCATGCGTTGCGATCTGCTGCAGGACCATATCTCTTGGCTCTTTGTTCCACTCCTGTACTGTCTTTGTATAGTCTTTTTTTTTTCTGTGTGAGAGAGAGACAGTCATTTGCAGCCTATCTACGTGCACTGCGTGCAGTTTCACATGTGTAGCAGTGCTAGCAGCAAAGTTCTTTAAAAGTTGAGGTTCAAGACATTGTCATGATTACTGCGATATAACTGTGATCACTATTTTTTTTGCGAAAACTGTGATCACTACTATCTATGATGATATGTTTTATAACAAGACACAACTTCAAACATATATTGTGAAGATGACTTTTAGTACAAATTCATACATACGATTTCCCGTAATCTAAATGTTGTTAATATATATTTTTGAAAAAAACAGTTTTAATATATATAGGAACTTGAAGTAACAAAAAATTGGCTCACTGATTTATTAAACGACTTTTTTTTTAAACGTGATGTATTAGTGGAAGTATTATTTTTTTCGAGTAGACACGATTTATAAGAAATATCGTCAGGAAATTGGAAAAATAAAAGCACCACAATTGGGTCAAAGTTCTCAAAGTAGGACCATATGTCCCCAAATGTCTTGCAGTTTACTAAAAAGTTGGGCATGAAGACCATACTTCTTCCTCTTTATGACGAAACAGTCCGAAAGTTCGTACAAGCGGCGAAAACTTGCCATCAAAGCGACGCTAGTCCACCATCGTAGCTAACATACATCGTCATCTCTAGGGCGATTGCCCGACTTCCTAGTTCTACTCTCTAACGCGAGCCCCTATCTCAGAATGACGCTAGATCCGGCTGTCTTGTAACCTTAAATGCATCATGGTCGCCCAGAGATGACAAACCTTGAACTAATATTGATTGATGGTAGTATTATGGAAAATATATACACTGAAAAACGTTTTCGAAATGTTTAAAATTACTGAAAAAAGTTATGCGCGTAGATCTGCATGTTCCATGTGTATGTAGAAAGTTTCGTGGAGAAACGACTTTTTAGTTGGCCTATTTGAAAAAGACAAAATATGTCACATGATTACTATTATATGGCACCGAAAATTTCTATTTTTTACGGAGGCAAAGTAAATAATAATTCCGTCATGAAACTCATGTGCAGGGGACTTGTTTTGCGAGACCTACGCATGAAATTTTTGTTTCAGATTTTTTGTACATGTCTTTGACATATTTCTGAAATTTCAAATAGGAGGGAGCATATGCCCCCATGTTCACTATATTCACTTTCATGTCTGCTTGACTTACTATGTATTAAACAACGCTTCAGATCTGTTTTCAAGTATAATAGATCAATCAGTGGTAATATTACGAAATTATAACCATATGCCGCTAATCCCCAAGACAATTAAACTTTTGCATTAGTTAATTATGCGTAATATTATGTTACTGTTTCTTGAATATCTATGATACCCAACATTTAGCATTTGGTCTTGATGAGTCGAACCAAACAAACCTAAATTACCGATGAGTGTGTTTTGTTCTTTTTTTCACCATTCAGTCAAGGTTATTTGACTGTGTAATACCACAAAAATATTGTTACATTTTGTTGTTGCATATAGAAAAAATGCATTTTTCACATCCTCAATTATTTTAAAGAAATCCTATATGTAAAAGTTTTAAAAGTATGTGCACAAGAAAAAATTGAGCAAAAATATGCATATTATGAAAACCAATCAAGTGTAATGTTCAAAGAGAAATGAAGTTTCTTTGTTCTTGCCCATGTCTTGAAATTCCTTTTTTTTACAAATCGTAATCTTTTTTCCAGTCTCTTTATTATGTATGTGGAGTTCTTATTTCCCTTTATTCGGAATGGACTTCTTGAGTCTCACGATCTCATACTTGTAACTTGTACTCCCTCTGTATCAAAATATAAGTCACTCTACCTACTTACCAAACATATGTATCTAGACTTGTTTTAGATGTGAATCTTGCACTAAAACATGTCTAGATATATATGTTTGGTAAGTAGGTAGAGTGACTTATATTTTGATACGGAGGGAGTAGTAAAAAACTAGCTATAGATTAATAGTTGTATATGCCTGAACTTCCCATTATAGCTATAGAAGTGTTTACTAGTGAGAAGAGGAATTTTGTCGATTCATTCCACCACGGAGGAAAGGCGAGGCTTTGGAGGAAAAACACAGCTGCAGATGCCGGAGCATTGCTGCAGCCTTTTTCAGGCTCCAGAGTACTTTGGCCGGGCTGGTGAAACGGCAGGGAGCAGTTATCTCTGCCGTGAGGGCACCTCCAACGGGCTGGCGCATACGGACCAGCCCAGTCCATATTTGTCCGAACGGACAAATGAGGTGCTCCAACGGGCTGGCGCAAAGGGACCTGTGTCCGGGCGGACACATGATTTCGCCCCAAACGCGGCCCAACTTTGGTCCAGCTTTGGGGAGGGACGGACAGCCTCTCAGTCTGTCGCTTTGTCCTCCCTGTCCGCCTCAGGCCCAATGGCCAGCCACACATTCCCTCCCCCCACCCCTCCCACCTCCGCGTCCCCTTTGCCTCCCGCGACCGCCACCGCCGCCCTGGACCAGCCGCCTTCTTCTCCAGCCCCGGCCGCCCTCGCCTTCTTCTCCCACCCCGGCCACCCTCGCTCACTGCTGTAGCCCCGGCCGCCCTCGCCTTCTTCTCGCGACCCGGCCGCCCTCGTCCTCTGTCTCCGCCTCGGCCGCGAAGTCCACCGCCACGAAGGTGCTCGACGAATTGCCCGAACAAGGTACTGAACAATTGCTGTCCCTTCTTTGCATTTGGAGGAGTGTAGCATGTTCTTAATATTTCTTTCATGTAGATGGATAGCGATGATGAGTTCTTCTACCACACCTTCATCGATACATCGGATGAATCGTCGGACGATGACAGCGATATCATGATGGCTGCGGCCACCCTCATCCACAACTTCAACGAGAATGCACTGCCTCGGCATGTCGGGTCTGTCGTTGGGCGAGCACCCGCGTTGGATCGTGAGCGAGACAAAGGCCACCTCCAACTTTGGAAGGACTACTTCAACCCGGTGAAGACAACATATCCTGCCTCTATCTTTCGTCGCCGTTTTCGTATGGGCCGGCCATTGTTCATGCGTCTGCTAGAAGGGGTGAGGGCATATGATTACTTCGAGGCGAGGCCAGATGCAACAGGTGCGTATGGCTTCTCCTCGTACCAAAAGTGCACTGCAGCTATCCGGATGCTTGCATATGGAGTGGCTGGCGATCTTGTTGATGAGTATTTGCGCATGAGCGAGAGCACTTGCCTGGAATCGATGTATCGTTTCTGCCAAGCTGTGGTTCAGGTGTTTGGCAAGGAGTACTTGAGGGAACCCAACTTTGAAGACACTGCCCGTCTTCTTAAGATGAATGAGAGCAGGGGCTTTCCTGGTATGCTTGGATGCATAGATTGCATGCATTGGGAGTGGAAGAACTGTCCCTTTGCTTGGCAGGGACAATACCAGGGTCATGTCGGCGAATGCACGGTCATACTTGAGGCAGTGGCTTCCCAGGATCTTTGGATTTGGCACTCATTCTTTGGTATGGCCGGTTCCAACAATGATATCAATGTGCTACATCGGTCAACGGTATTCGACAGGATTGCCGAGGGCAAAGCTCCAATTGTCAACTACTTGGTCAATGGGCATGAATACAACAAGGGGTATTACCTAGCTGATGGCATCTACCCTTCATGGCCAGTTTTTGTGAAGACCATCCGGAGACCCGACTCCGAGAAGACTCCTAAATTTGCTCAACACCAAGAAGCATGTCGGAAGGATGTGGAGCGAGCATTTGGTGTGCTCCAATCTCGTTTTGCCATTGTGCGGCATCCTGCTAGAACATGGAGCAAGGAGATGATGTGGGAGGTCATGACAGCTTGTGTGATCATGCACAACATGATCGTGGAGGATGAGCGGGATGACGCGAAGCTATTCGATCAAGGATGGGAATTTCAGGGACAGTTGGTTGAGCCAATCCCGGGGCCATCGTCGTTCCAGCAGTATCTTCACGTGCTTGATGAGATGCATGACAAGGTTACACACATCCAGCTCCAGAATGATTTGGTCGAGCATGTTTGGACTCACTTTGGAAACCAGTAGTCGTGGCCTCTTTAATTTCATTGAACGAACTATTTATTTCAGTCCATGAACTTTTTATTGTAATAAATGTTGTTATTTGTTATTTGTGAACTACTATTTTCTATTTATAAATTTGTGAACTATTTGATGAAATCCGGACTGGTGGGCAAACATGCGCCAGGCCGTTGGGGGCACCTCCACCCCCAAACGGACAAATGCCCAAAATGTGTCCGCGGTCCGCCCCCAAACGGACAATTATGTGTCCGATTTGGTGTCCGTATGCTCCGGCCCGTTGGAGGTGCCCTGATGTCTCCATGCAGGCTAGAGCTATTTCAGCACGAAACTCTCCACGTTGCAACTTGCAAGGCTTTTGCAGGCACGCATCGCAAAATCGGCAGGGACGGAACCAGGAATCAAATACAAGGGGCCAATTGCATATTACATGAGTTGGAGGGGGCCATATTACTAAATTTGGGTAAATTTAGTGGTCAAATCCACAGATTAAGTAGGGTATTTTGACAAAAAAAATCACCATGGGAGGAGCCATGGCCCCAGGGCGCCCCTGGTTCCGTTCCTGAAAATCGGTACAGGAATACTATCGTCTCCTGTCTCGGTTACAAAGTTGGCGCATTTGTGGTGGCGGTCCAGTCCTGCCCAGTGCGAGCGCGATGGTGGTGACGGCGGAGAGCACCGGCATGCGCGAGATTGTCGTGGAAGCTGCGGAGAGGAGGAAGAAGAAGGCTGGACCGGACGCCAGATTGGTTGCGTAAAAATGAAAAGCGAGAGAGAAAAAATATTTTTGCGCAAAAAAAAAGAATGTATTACAGCCGATAGTCAGAAAAACAAAATCCCTAGATAGATAGACAAATTGGAGCAAATTTTGTTGGGTTACTATTAGATAAGTCAACAACCAATAGGAGATCATCAATCCTATTATTTTTTTTCCTCATTTCAAGGAAGCATGATCATATTCATCTATAATTTTTGTTTTTAGGGGAAACATGGTGAGTTATTGCACATCCATATATGCAAGAAAAGGTTCAGTTAAAGCTACTGTTGTTGTTATCATATCATGGTGGCTACCTGTAGCGTTGGCGCATGGTGATCACCATTGCGGCATTCCAATTGATTTTACTAGACATTAGTTGTGGTGGTACTTTGTTATAGATCTATCTCCATTGATTTTACCATCCACGAAATTCCTAGTGATTTTACCATCCGCGTTGGCGCATGGTAATCACCATCAGCGAAATTCCAAGGGATTTTACCATCCGTGAAATTCACATGTGTCACACACACTTTATTATGGATCTACTTCTTCATATAATAATTGGAGAGTTTAAAACTTTAATAGACCAACAAAAGTTACTTCCCCAAAATTTATGATGAACTGAAGTATTTCTAGTATAAAAGATTGCAAGAATACAACATTGTCTATATTCAGGATTTTTTTCATATTTTCTTGAAACATCAAAAATATGTTTTTTGAATTTTTCAAAATAGAAAGCTCAATTGAGCTCGGCCTCCATTTGTCCACTCTCGACTTTGTGCAACTTTATTAGAAGTCAATAATATGTAATGTTGTGCATGTATTACTATTTCAAAAATACCATGATTTTTAGTGTATTTGGATGAGACTTTTATTTTGTGTGTGTTTAATATATTTTATAAATAGCTCTTGTGATATTTATCATCTCTACCTTACTCACCTCTTCGCGAAGCTGGGATAACCATGATTACAACCTTGATAAAGATCATTATGGCGTGTATCTTTCAACAATGGTACTATTTTGTGAGTACAAAATTCAAACTAAGTGAATGTATTTATTCAGGACATGAAGCTTTGATATTAAAGTGGTGGTTAAAAACATATTAGACATAAAAAATGGTGATTTTTTTTTATAAAATGAAGTTTTAGTTTAAATTTGAATACCATAGTAGTTCCACACAATTGCACACATTTTTTAAAATTTAATTGAAAGAAACTATTGGATAACCTTCAGAATTCCTTAAATTTGCAATAATCAATGTAGTTTTGCATTTCTGAAATAATTCTATAAAACAAAATTTATTTGTAGATGCACTTTAATCCTTTTTCTTGCATTTTTAGAAACCACATATTTTCTTGCATATTTTTTTTAACTTGTCCTTTTTGTAAGTGTAACTTAACATTTTATTGTGCTGGGATATAAACTAAAACGTACATTGTACACTACAATCATGTATTTTTTTTCCTGGAACAATTTTTTTTTTTGCGAAACACAGTACAACGTAGGTGCTTACATACACGCGTACACACTCACCCTATGAACGTACGCACGCACACCCTACCCCTATGAGCACCTCCGAGAGACTGAGCCGGCGGGTCGAGTCTTGAGATTGACGAAGTCACCACAGGCGCCTCGTTGTCGACGGGAACGTCGCCTCCACTGAAGAATATTTCGCCTTAAATGAGAAACACCAACATCAAACCTGCGATTTGAGCTATGGGCTGGGACAACCATCCTGCTAACCATCTTCTCACATATGCAAGTTCTCGGAACAAAACTTTCTACACGCTCATTTTATCGTGTCTGTTGTTTCCAGCTGCATAACAGGACTTGTAATATGTCTCGGAAACAAATTTCGTGAAATGGCTGGCCAACGGGCCGGCCTGAGCACCGCACGGCCCGGTCCGCTTGTTACCCAGCATGGGCTAAGTCAGAGAACCTCGTTCGCTCTTCCCCAACCCATCGAGAAAATATCTCCCGACTCACCTCAGGCGAGCTGCTCGGCCGCCAGGGGTCGCTGATTCGTGTCGGCCGCCGTCGCCCCGTCGCCCCTCCCCCGACCAGGGTAGTACGTACGGCGGTGGCAGCTGCTACGTTTTTACAGCACTGCGCGACCCTGATGGTGATGAAGGCTGGCGTGAGCGCCGGCATGAGTGAGGCCGCGGCGGCGCACGGGGAGGCAGTAGAAGTCTTGAGGAGGATGCGGAAGGCTAGGCTGGACGCCGGGACCAAGTTCCGCGGCGTGCGTCGGCGACGACGAAGGCCACGAAGCGGCAAGTACGGGGCGCAGATCTGGGATCCACTGCGGCAAAACAATCTCTGGCTCGGCACCTTCGGCACGGCAGTGGACGCCGCCAAGGCGTACGACGCAGCGGCCGCCGAGATGCGCGGCGCGGCAGCCCAGACCAACTTCAAGATTCCCGCGGCCGAGCGCGTCCAAGAGCATGGCCATGCGGAGGAGCGCGGGGCCGGCGTGGAAGCCGTGGAGCGGTGGAAGGAGAATGCTTTGCCGGACACAAGGACCGAGCTCCGTGGCTTGCGGCGGCGACTCCGCGGCACCTTAGGCACTGCCCAGGACGCCATCGCCGTGAAGCTGCGCTGCGCCAGAGAATCCAAGCGTAAGCGCTGCGTGAAGAAGGCGGTAAAGAAGGGCGCGGCGGGGCCGTACAGTCGGACAGGGTTCTGGGGCGTGCGCACGCAGTCGACCGGCAGGTGGGGGGCGGAGATCAGAGATAACAAGGGGAAGACTTACACATGGCTTGGCACCTTCGACTCCCCCGAGGAGGCCGCCAGAGCATATGACGTAGCGGCCGTCAAGCTGCACGGCGCAGCTGCCAAAACAAACTTCAAGATTCTCGCGGCTCTCCAGTCCAGCGAGAGTGTGACGGCGGTGAGCGCCCAAGCGCAAGGCCTGAGCGCCGGCAATTGTGAGAAGATCGGGGATGGGGTCGGAGCTGTGGAAAGGAGGAGGAAGAAGAAGAAGGTGATAAAGAAGGATGCGGCGAGTAGGCCGTACAATCGGACAGGGTTCTGGGGTGTGCGTACTCAATCGAGCGGCAAGTATGGGGCGGAGATCACTTCCAAGGGGAAAGGTTGCAGATGGCTCGGCACCTTCGACACCGCAGAGGAGGCTGCCAGAGCATATGACGCAGCGGCCATCAAGCTGCACGGCGTGTCTGCCAAAACCAACTTCAAGACTCCCGCGGATGTCCAGTCCAGCAAGAGTGTCACGGCGGATTGCGCCCAAGGGCCAGGCCTGAGTGCTGGCAATTGTGAGATCGTGGAAGAGCTCGGGGACGAGGTCGGAGCTGTGAAAAAGAGGAAGAAGAAGGCTTTGCCGGATGCACAAACCGAGTTTCGCTGCGTGCGGTGGAAACCCAGCGGCACTGTCGAGGACGCCGCTGCCGTCAAGCTGCCTTGCGTGAAGAAGGCGGTAAAGAAGGAGGTGGCTTGTAGGCCGTACAGTCGGACAGGGTTCTGGGGTGTGCGCCGGACACGCACAGGCAGGTACGGGGCGGAGATCAGAGATAACAAGGGGAAAACTTACAGATGGCTCGGCACCTTCAACACCACCGAGGAGGCCGCCAGAGCATATGATGCGGCGGCCGTCGAGCTTTACGGCGAAGCTGCCAAAACCAACTTCAAGATTTCCGTGGCTGTCAACTCCAGCGCGAGTGTGACGATGGTGCCGGCAGAGAGCGCCCATGGTCAAGGCGTGAGCTCCGGTAATTGTGAGATCGTTGAGGATCTCGTGGACGGCGTCGAAGCTGTCGAAAGGAAGAAGCTGCACGGCGCGGCTGCCAAAACCAACTTCAAGATTCCCGTGGCTGTCCAGTCCAGCGCGAGTGTGACAATGGTGCCAGAGGGGAGAGCCGAAGGGCAAGGCCTGACCACCGGCAATTGTGAGACCGCGGAGGAGCTTGCGGACGACGTCAAAGATGTGCAAAGGAGGAAGACGAAGCTGCACGGCGCGGCTGCCAAAACCAACTTTAAGATTCCCCTGTCTGTGCAGTCCACCGCGAGTGCGGCAATGGTGCCAGCGGAGAGCGCCCAAGGACAAGGCCTGGGCGCCAGCAATTGTGAGATTGAGGAGGAGCTTGTGAACGGCGTCGAAGCTGTGGAAAGGACGAAGAAGAAGCTGCACGGTGCAGCTGCCGAGACCAACTTCAAGATTCCTGTGGCTGTCCAGTCCAGCGTGAGTGTGACTATGGTGCTGGCGGAGAGCGCCCAAGGGCAAGGCCTGAACGCCGGCAATTGCGAGATAGTGGAGGAGCACAGGGACAGCGTCAAGACTGTAGAGAGGAGGAAGGAGAAGCTGCATGGCGCGCCTGCCGAAACCAACTTCAAAATTCCCACGTCTGTCCAGCCCAGCGTGAGTGTGACGATGGTGCCGGCAGAGAGCGCCCAAGGGCAAGGCCTGAGCGCTGGCAATTGCGAGATCACGGAGGAGCACAGGGACAACGTCGAACCTATGGAGGGCAACTGCGAGATCACAGAGGAGCATAAGGACAGCGTCGAACCTTTGGAGAGGAGGAAGGAGAACGTTTTGCTGGACGCACAAACTGACGTCACTGCTGAGGCCGCCGCTGCCGTCAAGCTGCCCTGTCGGAAGAAGGAGACGTGTAGGCTGGATAGTCGGACAGGGTTCCGCGGCGTGCGACGACGACCGAGCGGCAAGTACGTGGCGGGGATCATCAGAGGCAAAGTTTACAGATGGCTCGGCACCTTCGACGCCGCCGAGGAGGCCGCCAGAGCATACGATGCGGCGGCCATCAAGCTGCACGGCGCGGCTGCCAAAACCAACTTCAAGAGTCCGGCTGCTCCTGTTGCTGATGACATCAACCCTGCGCACATGCAAATGATTGGCCTGAAGCAGGCGACCGTGGCTGTGAAGGTGAACTCGAATGTTGAGGGCAGGAGGAGCGCGGTAGCTAGGTCAGATTCTCGGTCAGGGTTCCGCGGAGTCAGTTTGTATCGGGGGAAATACTTGGTACAGATCAGGGAGCCGCGGCGGCCAACAACTCGGCAGCAGCTCGGCATCTTCGACAGCGTGGAGGAGGCCGCCAGAGCGTACGATGCCGCGGCACTGAAGCTGTATGGGGCCGCTGCTAAAACCAACTTCGGGCAACCACTTATGAGTACCACGGCTGATGACGGCAAGGAGTCATCCATGGACCTCGTCAACGACTTACCGCAGCTGCCGGTGCGCAGCTCGACTATCTCTGTAGGGGCAGAAGTGGAGGAGTTCCTCAAGGGCTTCACCGCTGATGTGGTGGCTTAACAGGTTCTGGAAAAACTCTGTTCTTGTGTTTGTTTGTCTGGCCTGTAAACTGAGGAAGAGATAATGGTCAATTTTGTTGGGGATGATAGTTGCACAGGTTATCAAAAAGTTCAGACAAAGCTATGCTTGTTCTTATGGTCTCACCAGTGGCCAGTTTGATATATGAGTCTTGACTTGATTCAGTTGATTGTGCTCTGCTAGTAGATTCTGCCATGCCTTTTTTATCATTGAGTAGAACAGTTCAATTAGAACACAGTAACAAATTGGGCTCCATGTAATGCTGTTTGAATGCCAAAAGTTACCAATTTGGTAGATTATGCCTTGCTAGAGTTGATTTCTGATTTCACTTGGCCCTGAATTGAGCAAAAAATTGAGGGATCTGCAGGGACAAAATCATGGGTAAGTGCATGTTCCATAAATACCCCAATTTCTGTGCAGTATAAGTAGTACTGAGATGGTATAGGTGAACCAAAAATCTGAATGTTTGTCTGACATCAGCACCATCTCCGACAGAACCGAATGGGATTATTGGCTGGGCTCGGATATAGTGCCCGGTGTTAGAGAAACATTCAGATTTTAGTTACTCCAGAGTGCTGGTTTTTAGGTCTCCTTATATTATCGAAGAATTCCTTAATCTCCCGGCTGTACTAGTTTCTAGGTACACATGCTCATAATTTTGTCTTTAACTGTTCAGGAAAAAACTGAGACAAAAACAAGCAATTTCGGATAGAAGCTACCTTGTTGGTTACCCTCTGTTTATAACCCTGACCTCTGGTATAGTATCCCTACATATGTTGCATGAGTTCATGACAACGTTCCTCTAGATAGTTCATTCAGATTTTTTAATTACAATATCTGACTAGTCCTGCTTTACATATTTGACTTGGAAGGTTCTGTTCCAACATACTGCTTGTCATTATCAACTCCAGAAAGGAGACTTGCCATGCACAGAACAGTCTAATCAGAACGTATTGTTGGGTTGAGCAGGAGAACTGGGCCCCATGTTAATGCTACTTCGATCCCATACCAAAGCTCCAACTTGATGGATTAGGCCTATTATAGTTGTATTAGTATACATTGCTGCTTAGCCTAGCCATACAAAGTTTTTTAGGTTTGTAATTGTGTTGAGCAGAAGAATTCAGTGATCTGCATGTTGTTGCACTAATGTGCCCAATTTTGCTGCAGAATACATACATACTGGGATGGAACAATGGCTGAACTCGAGAAACATTCAGACTTTAGCTGGTTCAGAATGTTGCCTCGATTGTTAATAATACCACGAGACAAGAAATTTCAATTTCAGATAGGAACTACCTTGTTTGGTTATCCTCTGTTAATGCAATTTGGATGCCAAAATTTCCTACTTGGTAAACTTATTAGAGTGCACTGCGACGTAGTGTCATAGGTAGTAGGTTTTTATTGTATAACATAGTAGCAGCGAGCCGCACTTGGTATGCATATGTTCCTGATTCGTTGACGGCTGAAGCTTATGCCTGCAGGGACGGCAAGAAACTGATGTAAACCTGGAACATAAAACAAGCTGTTTTGGAAACAGATTCCCAGGAGTTTTACATCGGTGTGGATTTGAAGAACCATCGAGAGCTCACAGAAGGATCCAATTTGGTAATATGTCATGTAAAAAGGGAAGCAAATGAAGCTGCCAGTAAACTTGCTAAATTTGCTTCTTGTTCTAATCTGGAGTGTGCCTGGAATAGCCAGCATGAAAGCATCCTTCCTTGTAATGGACAAGCCTGTAACTCTCTTTGACTTAATTAATGAAGCTCTAGTTGATTCTTGAAAAAGAAATTTTTACTGTATAATTTGGCTGGAAAATTAAGTGAGATGCATAAATTGGCCCAATTTTCATGCAGTACAAGTACTGCTGAGATGGTCTAGGTGAAGAGAAAAATCATCAGTCCTGAGAGGGAATAATGGCTTTGCTCAAAGATAAGAGTTGGGAAGTGATAAATATCTAGATTTTAGTTACTTCAGAATTTTGGTTTCGACATCCTTTAATTGAAGAAATTACTAATCTCCCGGATGTAAGTTAACTGCACAGAAATCATGATTCTGTCCCTGATGGACTGTGTTGTTGGTTAACACAACTCATAATTTTTCCTGCTCAATTCGACAATATACGAAGGAAACAATTGTAGCAGCCAATTAATTCGCAATACAAAGCGAATAAAGATCCTCTTTATCAAGTTGGGCATGCAATTGCTGCATAGGCATGGCATCCAATCTGTGCATATTCAGTCACTCATTACATGGAAACATAACATCCACTAAAACAACCATTTTAGCTGAATGTAGTATTCATGTCTCCTGGTAACCACAAAAACAGAACATGATTTTGATCACCTCTACAATTCTCAGCCGAGATAAAAATTTGTCCACAATTGGTCTCTCTTCTTCCCCCTTGTAAGCCAGGTAAACAAACCAAAAAAACAGAGTTTTTTCTCACACCTGACTGTTACGCCGGCACACTGGCGAACTCCATGTCCTTGAGGAGCTCGTCCACCGGCTACAGCTCCGGCTGTGGCGAGTCGGAGAAGAGATCGTCGAGCCGTGGCATGACGCTGTCCGAAGAGAAGTCGAGCGCCAGCAGCTCCGGGAAGTCGCCGAGGTCCATGGGCGACTCCTCGACCTCCTCGGCAGAGGTGGCCACGGCCACGGGCGGTTGCTTGAAGTTGGTCAAAGTCGTCGCGCCATGCAGCTCCACGGCGGCGGCGTCGTACGCTCTGGCGGCGTCCTCGGCGGTGTCGAAGGTGCCGAGCCACGTCCGGTCTTCCCCCTGCGAGTCTCTGATCTGCGCCCCGTACCTGCCGCTGGGCCTCCGGTGCACGCCGCGGAACTCGGTCCAGGCCTCCGGACGAGCCGCCGCCTTCCTCCTCTTCTTGGCCGCCCAGCCCGGCGCGCAGGCTTCCGGCGTGGCCGCCGCCTCCTCCGTCTTCTTGTCGGCGCTCCCCGCGTCTTGGCCGGCGCAGGCCTCGGCCGTGGCGTCCTTGTCGACGTGCAGGACCGGCGCGTCGCCGGAGGTGGCGACCGTGCGTTGCCGGAAGTAGGCGAAAGCCCTCGTTGCGCCGTGCAGCCTGACGGCGGCGGCGTCGTACGCCCTGGCGGCCTCCTCGGCGGTGCCGAAGGAGCCGAGGCACAACAGGGTTCGCCGCCTCGGGTCCCAGATCCGCGCCCGGTACCTGCCGTACCGCAGGCGGTGCACGCCGCCGTGGAAGCACCGAGGCATAGTACTGCTGACCGGAGCCACGGCCTGGTCGTGATCCGGCGCCATGGCAGTGCCGAGGCAGAGCACGTGAGCTTCTTGGGGTTTTTGGGGAGGCAGAGTCTGCAGTGCAGGAGGAGAAGGGAGGGTTCTGCTGTACTAGCTTTTGGCCTGTAGAGTTGAACGGCTCTAGACAGAAACTAGAGAATGGTGGTGCCATCTACGGCAGCATTGGTGATTCTTGGTGCCGTTCCAGCCTTTGTGTTCCGAAATAGTTTCACTGTGGCCAGCATTTGTCTAGCGGTCAAAGTATATCGATCGACTGATAATGTTCACAGCAGTTTGTTTGTTTGTTTTGTGCCAAATTCTGACACCTAAGGAGAATTGAATTTCAGTTTTAGCGGAATCTTTATTTGCCGTATTTTATATTATTATCGACTGGAACATCGGAATAAACTAACACCCTATACATGAAATCTACCGAGAATTTTTTATTCCGACATAAATTTCAACGAAACTTGTCGGGGCCTTGTGATAGTTGAACCGAAATCAACCGTGCCAGCAAGGCATTCCAAGACGGTAGTCTCGGCCCAATTAAGTCTCACCCGAACGTCACATTGGGTAGTGAAAACTGCATAACCGTGTCTATGGTATCCCCTTTATGACGAACAATATTGTATAGCGTCGGATACTTTTCTCGGAGGGTGGTATTACCTAACCATTTGTCCTCCCAGAATCTAATCTCCGATCCCTTCTTAATTTTAAATACTTCAAAGCGGAAGAAATATTTCTTTGCCGCGAAGTGAGAATCACCAGGTTTCCAATATTTCTAACACCTAAGGAGAAAAGATTATGGACGAAAAAGGAATGCTATGGTTCGAATAAACTTGCAAACAACATTTTGAATTCTATGACCAAAGCGTATGTGCAACTGCTGCCACGGAGCACATCGTGGATGCTGTGGTCTGTACTAGCATCTCCGCGGGTCGGCCTGATTTGGTGTTGGCCATAGAAGAGGGCAAAGCAAGAGTCTGGCGTCTCTGAGGGCCTGTTTGGTTACTCGCATGCATTTTGGCAATTGCATCCGTGGCCCAACTCAGCCTGGCCCTGAAGAGATAAGGCCTGAGCCAACATCTGCAGTCCGTTTGGATGCCAACAATGTTCTGGCCTGGCCCGTTTGGCTGGCTGCAAATTTCGTAGCACACGCTGTTTGGTCGACTGTATGTTGCAATTAGGTTGTAAAGCACGACGTTTGGTTACGTGCGGCTAGGCTTGTACTGTCACCACTTCTTCGAGTGGTGAACTTACCAGCATAGGTGAACTCAAACTGAAAAACTACTACCACATCACATTCATAGGATCATAGCGACAAGACTATCAAACTTAGTAGCAGTCATAGCAACATGCGATAATAGTCATAATAGATCAGTCTTAACAACAAGGCATAACAGTCATAGGTTCATACTGACGGCAGGTAAAGACGATTTCATTCCTTCGGGGTGGCAGGCACCAGAAACAGGTTCATGGGGTGTGCATCACACTTCTTCACGAGCTCAGCGCCATCGGTGTTGAAGATGGTGACCCTGTACACTTTTGGTTGAGCATCTTGAAGGTGATGAATTCCCCGATTTGGATATCGTGGCACATGGCAAAAGGTGCCCACCCGTTGTCAATCGCCGCATGTCCATTATGGTCGACGACGGTGACCAACCAGTTGCAGCCAGTGTTCGTCCTGAGGACGATCTCCTTAGGGATCTGTCCTAGGTGATGACGGAACGCAGGAGGAATTGGCAGCAAGTCCAAGCCAGGTGCCCGGATCACCTTGCAGAAGTGGGTTGGAGACACGTCCTCGTGAAAGTGGCCGACGGGGACCTTCCTCCTCTTCGAAGCACTGCCACCATTGTCGTCAACAACATTCTTCCCCTTCTCTGACTGCAAAACAAATCACCAACTTGTGTCAAAATATGAACAAGAAGACAAGCCAACAAGTAAAATGTGCCACAACAACGTAGCCTCAGTTATGTTGAGCAAGGCGTACACAACCAGAAAAGCCAACAAAGACAAGGACAACACACTATCAGTTGTGCATCGTTCTTAATTTTGGTGGCTGTCTGGTCGTGACATTGTACGCACCACAGCACAACAAGTTATCATAGGCAGCACAGGTCAACAAAATATATGGATGCCTCAGTTCAGCAGTGTTTCACAACTATGCAGCATCAGACTAGCCATCAAAATGAAGTAGAAGACACAAGTACTTGTGCAAAGTTCTTAATTTTGGTAGCTGCCTACTGCTGACATAACCTAGCACACGTCGAACATATCATCATAGGCAGAAGAACAGAAGATTGCCTCATAAGAAGTAGCAAGCAAAGATCACAGGGAGATGACTCTGTACAGGGGCCGAGAGATGTGAACAAGTTCAATTTAGAATTGTGCACACTTCTTGGTCCCTATACAAGTCACCTCCGCACATATGTCATGCCACATTGTAATCATCGGCTTGGTGTGAAGTAAAAAATTAAAGTAGAAAACAGAAACCAGCCTCATAAACAAGAGCACAAGCTGTGGTGCCAAGAAATGTCTCCACGGTACCAACAGTTGTGCACAAGAATTGAACTTGTACGTCACTCAAGGTACAGTGGAGACACCTCTTGCACCAAAACATTGCCACATTACAATCATCGGCCCAGCAAGCAAGCCTCAGTTAGGTTATCAAGCAAGCACCACATGACAACCAACAAAATCAAGTAAAATACACAAGTACTTGTGCAAGGTTCTTAATTTTGGTGGCTGTCATGTGTTGAAAGTGTGTCAAGTGCTATCACCGTTCATCATTGGCCCAAGTTAAAATTCAGCACTCAAAAGATGATCTCTTAGTACCTACTATGCTACACAAATAGTTTAGATTTATGCAAAGCGCAATAGATACTAAAAGACGCCTCTCGAATGCACAAGTAAAAATGAAGCCTCATACATCAAAGCCATATGTGGGCAAAAAGAGTACATACAGGAACGAAGAGGTCATATAGGCATTGTCCCTGTATTGACCACTTGGTTCTGTATGTAGTCTCCTTGCAACTTTCATGGCCTAGTTTAATCATCAGCTCATGTCAAACAAGGTAACGTAAATCTGTTCATGTACCAGATCTTTCATGGCCTCAGTTAGCAAAATCCCTAAGAGACAACTTATGGTGTTTTCGGAACGGAGCCCCACATCCCTAAGAGACAACTGATGGTGTTCATCATCGGCCCATACCAAGAACACATGCAGAGCTTTGCAGATCGAAGCCCTAAACGACCTAGATCTACTGTGCATGTCAACCAAAGCCGATAAATCAACCACGATCTACAGATCTACGCAAGAAGCAAGCTCATAAGGGGTGGAGAACATCATTACCGCCATGGACGAAGCCCTTCAAGAAGACGCTGAGCAGCACGGCCGTCGGTGCTGAAGCAGATCTAGCCGGTGGACGAAGAAGCAGGGATGGACGGTCGACGCAGATCTTCTTCTCCCACCGAATATGATGGCGGCGGCGCAGTGCGCGTGCCGGCGGCAGGGGAACCGCCGAGGAAGAGAGGAGAGAGGAGACGAGTGTGAGTGGAGTGAGTGGGGAGATGGGCTGTGAGGGGATTTATGGCGCGTGTTCCTGAAGGGACGCGGCGTCTCCCGCTCCCTTCCCAGCGCGTGCAGCTCGGCCCGATTTTTTGCCTACGCGAGGGTGGCTCCACGGAAACGGCCGAATCGAGCGTTCCTCCTGGGACTGGCCCGATGCTGCTTTAAGCTTCGCGCTGTGCAGGAACGCGATGCAACCCAGGCAAACAAACAGGCCAAAAACAGGTCCCAAAGGCTGCACGGGCTGCTTGAGACCTACCAAACACGCCCTGATTCTCTCTGATCGCCGATCTGCTGCAGAACCATATCTTGTACAGTACAAGCAGCAGCACAGCATGTTTTTTTTTTTTTTGTGAGTACAGGGGCTGAAACGAAATTCAGCAAATTACAAGGAGGACCCTAGCAAGAACAAAAAATACAGTCCAAGCCTCCTTTGCAATCCGACCACGTCGTCGTCCAAGGCGCCGTCGGTGGCGCGCCGCCGCTACTGCTCTCCAACCTTGGACAGAGAGCTCCCCCGAGCGGACGGGAAGTCGCCGATCGTCGGCCGCGAAGGACCTACACCAAAGGACGCCGCCGTCGCCGAACCGAACCTCCTCAGCCACCTGCACGATGTCGTCGACGCCGGATCCGCCGTCCCTCGGCATCCGGCGAAGGGGAAGTCCACGCTCGACAGGTCCGCAGAGCTGCGAGCGAGGATGCGGCAGAAGACCAGCTGCGGAGCTCCGCGGAGCGCCGCCGCCGAAGAGGGAAACCTCCACCTGCAAAAGGAACACCGACCGCGCCGTCACCTCCTCCGCGCCGCCGGCTAGATAAGAAAGGAGCCCTACACTATGTACACATCGCGAATCGGGGTTCCCCCGTCCTCCCGCCGCCGGAGCGGCCGGCGGAGGGCGAGGCAACCACCGATTCGGCGACGGCGAGGTGGATCCCCTTCTTGCTCCCAGAAACTCGCCCTTCGCCTGTGGACGGGGAAGGGAACGGTCCAAGCCCGTAACGGGGGAGCTCTCTGTCCAAGGTTGGAGAGCAGTTCATGTTTGTCGTCTCCTTGCTCAGTTCCCCGTAACGCGCATGCCTTTGCTGCCACGCCCGTCCCGCTT
The DNA here is from genome assembly GCA_947311845.1 of Poa pratensis. Lineage (NCBI taxonomy): Eukaryota > Viridiplantae > Streptophyta > Magnoliopsida > Poales > Poaceae > Poa > Poa pratensis. Next base: position 22,909,459 of record CAMZMU010000034.1, on the reverse strand, counting down.
GCATATGTGTGTTTTCCGCGAGCGGCATTTTTCGCTGATTTTTTTTTGAGTGAGCATATGATGGAAATGAAGGTAAATTGCTGAGTATGATTCATAATAGGTGAAGAAAGGAAAGTAAATATGGTGATCGAATAATAACGCAGATAAAGGAACAAAATTAAGGTGACTGATTGAATCGTTAGTTGCATAAGTGATTAAATCAATTCGGTGAAGTGCACGGCTGACAGAAAACAAAACCCTCCATGTTTTGGTTTACCTGTTAAAAGTACATCATTTTAGATGTGTCTGGGCAACATTTTTGAAAAGGAGCGAGCGTGAATGTTTCAATCAACACAAATAACTTTGAGTTCCTTTTTAATTTCAAAAAAAAAACTTTGAGTTCCTTTTTGAAAAGGAGCGAGCGTGAATATTTCAATCAATGTACCTTTCTAAATTTATGTTTAATAATATAATTTGAATTTCCAAAAAGTAACATTTACCAATCCACGGGTTAGACTTAAGTTTACTATTAACTCTTATCTAGTTACTTCAGTAGTTACTTCAGTGAGCGATTATGTGGCCACACACAGATCACATCGTCGGTCTGGTCAGGGTTCCGATTGTTCATTGCGGCGGGGTTCTTCTTCGCTCGACGAATTTCAGCATCTTCTGTGCGAGGATTAGAGTGGAGGTAGTCCGGGTCTCGACGACACCTTATCCGCCTTGAGGGGTGGATTACGCGGTGGAGAGCTCGTACTCCACTTGCCCCATTTGCCTCGAAGATTTCATTGCCTTGAGAAAGTGGCGGTGATGTAGGCACGTATTCCACATGGACTACGTGAAGGACCGGTGAAATGCTTAAACATGTGTTGCGTGATCAACAACATAGATTTATTGTGATCATATATTATTGTGATGGTTAGTGATCAAGTGTGGTTAGTTATTTAATATTACCCTGTTGACATATGGAGTGTGATTACTTATTTTCATTACGATGGTGAGTGTAAATTAATATCGTGCTGAGCAGTGGCAAAGCTTACGCCGCGGCACGGTTTTTGTAAAGCGTTGTCAGGAGCGATTATCTGAGACGTGGGTGGGCAGTTTCTAGCATCACGCATAATGGAGATTACTGGTGTGATTGATGTAGCGGAAGCACACGCTCTACGAGACGGACTTCACCTTACGGAGAGCTTGGGGTGTAACCGCCTATACATTGAAACTGACTCACTCGAGACGGTTCATGCACTTGGTGTTCCAGGGAACCACATGACAGTGGGCATGGCATTTTTGGAAGAAATTCGATAGATCATGGAAGGATTAGATTTGACATGTTTAACCCATTGTCCTCGGGAAGCAAATAAGGCGGCCCATATGATTGCTAGATGCAGTGGTGGATCCAGCCGCCCCTATGCCCGGGCGCTTGCCCGGGCTTCCGGCCGACCGACACAGCTTAATTCAATAGCAAGCTTGATTAAAATTAGTGCTATTAGGGTTTAATTTCACTGTTTACCCAGGCTTTGAATTATTTTTGGGTCCGCCACTGGCTAGATGTGTGGATGATACTAATGTATGGGTTGAAGAACCGCGTTGAAGAACCACCTGTATTTTCTCTATCCATAATTGGTGGATGATGCAGCCTTTATCGAGTAATTAATAAAGGTTGCGAATTTGTTAAAAAATTGTTGTGCACATGATTTTTAATGCTAAGTTTAAACAAGAAATGCATAGATAATGTTTTGTGGAGTGCAGTATAACTAGGCAATTTGTCCGTGCATTTTTTACGAGTCTTAATTTATTCGTCACTAGTGAGCCTCCCCGTCGCCCCCGCACCTCTCCTAGTCCGTTTGTCACATCTGTATACCGAGGATTTTCCGTAAGCTGTGTTTTTTCGCTTGTTTTGTTTTTGGTTGGGTAGTGAGACTTGGATAGAAAAAGAAATATAAATTACGGTATTGTTCTGGTAGGTGAACAAATGAATGTAAATTATAGTGATTGAATGATATCCTAGAAAATGAATAAGATTAAGGTCATTGATTTCCAAAATATGCCCATCAGTAAATTTGTGAAAAAAAAAAGAGTTGTCTTGGAGTAACTTACTTATTGTTGGAGCTGGGTTTTTCACCCTTTAATTTTCTTTCTAGTATAAGCGAATTTTATTTTGACGCCAATGCTTGGCCTTGTTTGACATCGTTCGGTAAAGCAATAGTAGCGGTGTTTTATGCCTGAAATTCCTTTGTCTTGTTGCGGGAGAGTTTGGCAGTGAGAGAAAGAGAAGTACAGTAATTCCTGCTCCACGGAGAAGAGGGCAGGAGGCGAGCAGTGCTGCAGCCTTTTCTGTCTCCATAGTTTCCTGATTCGTTGATTCGGTGGGTCGCGGATCGGGGGAGCAGAGAAGGCTGGTGGTCCAACTTTTGCCGGGTCGGTTAAAATGGCAGGAACCGCTGCCTCCTGCGGCCATGCATTGTTCCTACGCATCTGCGCCAGTGTACCCATTCGGTTGGTGCAAACAATGGGTGCTCTCCGTCACGAGTCACGACTATACTGCTAGACATAGTTTTGCATCTGCTGCCATGCCGCTTTTTAGTTTGCTCAATTTTGTCATTGTGTTAGATGTACTCCACACAAAAATCTTTTGCCAAGGTGTGGGTAGAACCAAACACTCAACAAACATGGGTAGATTATTGAGGCGTGCCAAATGTGGCTAGGAACTAAACACGGGTAAATTGACGATTTGATAGTCGAACTGCATACGATTTTTTGTCCGAGGGCAACAATCAGTTGATTACTTTTTTTTACCATGATCAAATTTTGACTTGGTCTTGTTATCACCAACGGTAATTCCAATCCAAGTTCATGTCCGGCGATAACCAACGAGCGACCACCACTAACTCTGGAATTTTCCTATATAAATGTTAGAAGCTGCAAAATATAGTTCATAGTAGATTATATACCTGTATGGGTTTTTTCAACAAGAATCTCATACTAGAGACACATGTTAAACTTTTTTTTTGTTATAGTGAAGTATAGCTATACACTCGTGTCATGCCATGAAAGTTAGATTGCATGCCATCTTCTCTAGCTCGCAAGCAATATTCTAGCACAAATAATATAATATATTAGTCATCTTGTTAGAAATTATGTTTTAGATCATTTCCTATCAAGGTTTCCAAATAGAATACTCATTTAACTCCAACTGATGCAATTATTTTGAATTATGTACCGAGCGGTAGGTAAGAAGAAGAAAATAATCTAAACCAAAACAAACACCAAAATAATGAGCTGGTTGGAAACCCATTTTCAAAAAAAAAGGAGCTGGTTGGAAGCACTCAATTTTTATAGGAGGTTTGGGTTCATGTCTTGCTTTGTACAATTTCTATTTTACGGATTTCTTATTGGAAATTCTTGGTTTAGTTAGCTGAAAATAGCTATAAGGTTCTTTTTTTTTTGGGAATACTAGTTTAATAGCTTTGAGGATAATCTGGTGGTTACAAAATATATTAGACATCAGAAGGTGACAAAAACAATTTTGGGACTATTATTTTTAATTTAGTTTGAATATTTAGTACTTTTCCATCTTTTTATGCATTTTAAAATTCGATTTAAAGGAACCCAATTATCAGCATTTAAATTAAAAATTTCCTTTTTTCAGGATGCACTTTAATATGCATTTCTGTAATTCTATAAGATATATTTTTTTGAAGATGCACTTTAATCCTTTTTTCTTGCATTTTTTCGAAACTGAATTTTCTTGCATTAATTTTAGATTGTCATTTGCATAAACTAACATTTTTCTATTATACATTGTAAAGTGCAATCATGTATTATGTTTCTGCCTATTTTCCTACAAGAAATCATTCTACTCGGTGATTTTACTTTGTTTGTTATTTCCAACTTCGTAAATCTCATGCTCACAAACCAACTTCAGATGACTCATGCTCAGAAAATATAGGCAAGCGATGAATCAACCAGGGAGTGAAGCGCCCAAAGCTGCACCATTTCTGCTTCTTCTTTGTCTTGTGGCGGCCGCCCAATCAAGCGCGATCGTGATGGTGGTGACGGAGGAGAGCGCCCAAGGGCGAGGCTCGAGCGCCGGCATGAGTGAGATCGCGGTGGCGCACGGGGAGGCAGTAGAAGCTGCGAGCGGCAAGAAGAAGGCTAGGCCGTACACCAGAACAGAGTTCCGCGGCGTGCGTCTGCAACCAAGCGGCAAGTATACGTCATGACAGTTCATGCACTTGGTGTTCTAGGGAACCACATGACAGTGGGCATGGCATTTTTGGAAGAAATTCGATAGATCATGGAAGGATTAGATTTGACATGTTTAACCCATTGTCCTCGGGAAGCAAATAAGGCGGCCCATATGATTGCTAGATGTGTGGATGATACTAATGTATGGGTTGAAGAACCGCGTTGAAGAACCACCTGTATTTTCTCTATCCATAATTGGTGGATGATGCAGCCTTTATCGAGTAATTAATAAAGGTTGCGAATTTGTTAAAAAATTGTTGTGCACATGATTTTTAATGCTAAGTTTAAACAAGAAATGCATAAATAATGTTTTGTGGAGTGCAGTATAACTAGGCAATTTGTCCGTGCATTTTTTACGGTCTTAATTTATTCGTCACTGGTGAGCCTCCCCGTCGCCCCCGCACCTCTCCTAGTCCGTTTGTCACATCTGTATACCGAGGATTTTCCGTAAGCTGTGTTTTTCGCTTGTTTTGTTTTTGGTTGGGTAGTGAGACTTGGATAGAAAAAGAAATATAAATTACGGTATTGTTCTGTTAGGTGAACAAATGAATGTAAATTATAATGATTGAATGATATCCTAGAAAATGAATAAGATTAAGGTCATTGATTTCCAAAATATGCCCATCAGTAAATTTGTGAAAAAAAAAGAGTTGTCTTGGAGTAACTTACTTATTGTTTTTTTTTTTTGAAGGTAAACTTACTTATTGTTGGAGCTGGGGTTTTCACCCTTTAATTTTCTTTCTAGTATAAGCGAATTTTATTTTGACGCCAATGCTTGGCCTTGTTTGACATCGTTCGGTAAAGCAATAGTAGCGGTGTTTTATGCCTGAAATTCCCTTGTCTTGTTGCGGGAGAGTTTGGCAGTGAGAGAAAGAGAAGTACAGTAATTCCTGCTCCACGGAGAAGAGGGCAGGAGGCGAGCAGTGCTGCAGCCTTTTCTGGCTCCAGAGTTTCCTGATTCGGTGGGCCGCGGATCGGGGGAGCAGAGAAGGCTGGTGGTCCAACTTTTGGCGGGTCGGTTAAAATGGCAGGAACCGCGCTGCCTCCTGCGGCCATGCATTGTTCCTACTTCCTACGCACCTGCGCCAGTGTACCCATTCGGTTGGGTGCTCTCCGTCACGAGTCACGACTATACTGCTAGACATAGTTTTGCATCTGCGGCCATGCCGCTTTTTAGTTTGCTCAATTTTGTCATTGTGTTAGATGTACTCCACACAAAAATCTTTTGCCAAGGTGTGGGTAGAACCAAACACTCAACAAACATGGGTAGATTATTGAGGCGTGCCAAATGTGGCTAGGAACTAAACACGGGTAAATTGACGATTTGATAGTCGAACTGCATACGATTTTTTGTCCGAGGGCAACAATCAGTTGATTACTTTTTTTTTTTGCCATGATCAAATTTTGACTTGGTCTTGTTATCACCAACGGTAATTCCAATCCAAGTTCATGTCCGGCGATAACCAACGAGCGACCACCACTAACTCTGGAATTATCCTATATAACTGTTAGAAGCTGCAAAATATAGTTCATAGTAGATTATATACCTGTATGGGTTTTTTTCAACAAGAATCTCATACTAGAGACACATGTTAAACCTTTTTTTTTTTTGTTATAGTGAAGTATAGCTATACACTCGTGTCATGCCATGAAAGTTAGATTGCATGCCATCTTCTCTAGCTCGCAAGCAATATTCTAGCAAAAATAATATAATATATTAGTCATCTTGTTAGAAATTATGTTTTAGATCATTTCCTATCAAGGTTTCCAAATAGAATACTCATTTAACTCCAACTGATGCAATTATTTTGAATTATGTACCGAGCGGTAGGAAAGAAGAAGAAAATAATCTAAACCAAAACAAACACCAAAATAATGAGCTGGTTGGAAACCAATTTTCAAAAAAAAAAAAAGGAGCTGGTTGGAAGCACTCAATTTTTATAGGAGGTTTGGGTTCATGTCTTGCTTTGTACAATTTCTATTTTACGGATTTCTTATTGGAAATTCTTGGTTTAGTTAGCTGAAAATAGCTATAAGGTTCTTATTTTTTTTTGGGAATACTAGTTTAATAGCTTTGAGGATAATCTGGTGGTTACAAAATATATTAGACATCAGAAGGTGACAAAAACAATTTTGGGACTATTATTTTTAATTTAGTTTGAATATTTAGTACTTTTCCATCTTTTTATGCATTTTTAAAATTCGATTTAAAGGAACCCAATTATCAGCATTTAAATTAAAAAATTCCTTTTTTTCAGGATGCACTTTAATATGCATTTCTGTAATTCTATAAGATATTTTTTTTGAAGATGCACTTTAATCCTTTTTTCTTGCATTTTTTCGAAACTGAATTTTCTTGCATTAATTTTAGATTGTCATTTGCATAAACTAACATTTTTCCATTATACATTGTAAAGTGCAATCATGTATTATGTTTCTGCCTATTTTCCTACAAGAAATCATTCTACTCGGTGATTTTACTTTGTTTGTTATTTCCAACTTCGTAAATCTCATGCTCACAAACCAACTTCAGATGACTCATGCTCAGAAAATATAGGCAAGCGATGAATCAACCAGGGAGTGAAGCATACTGGTTCCACGGGTAAAAGGAAACCTGACTCGATCCACCCACGAGGACCAGTGTCTCCTAAACCCCGCGCCCAAAGCTGCACCATTTCTGCTTCTTCTTTGTCTTGTGGCGGCCGCTCAATCAAGCGCGATTGTGATGGTGGTGACGGAGGAGAGCGCCCAAGGGCGAGGCTCGAGCGCCGGCATGAGTGAGATCGCGGCGGCGCACGGGGAGGCAGTAGCAGCTGCGAGCGGGAAGAAGAAGGCTAGGCCGTACACCAGAACAGAGTTCCGCGGCGTGCGTCTGCAGGCTGCAGCCAAGCGGCAAGTACACGGCGGAGATCTGGAATCCCTTGCGGCGAGCCAAAGTCTGGCTCGGCTCCTTCGGCACCGCCGAGGACGCCGCCAAAGCGTACGCCGACGCCGCCGCCACCGTCAAGCTGCCGAACAGTCGAACAGGGTTCCGCGGCGTGCGCCCGCGACCGGGCGAGAGGTACGGGTTGGAGATCAGAGATCCCAAGTGCACAGCTCCCAGATGGCTCGGCACCTTCGACACCGCCGATGAGGCCGCCAGAGCGTACGATGCCGTGGCTGTCGAACTGTACGGCGCGGCGGCCCAACTGAACTTCAAGATTTCCGCAGCTGTCCAGTTCAGCGCGAGTGTGACGGCGGAGAGCGCCCATGCGCAAGGCCTTAGCACCGGCAACTGTGAGATCGCCGAGGAGCACAGGAACGGCGTCGAAGCTGTGTACGCACAAACCGAGTTCCGCGACACCTTCGGCACTGTCTAGGACGACGCTGCCGTCCAGCTGCCCTGCGTCAAGAAGGCGGTAAAGAAGGACGCAACAGGTAGGCAGCTGGACAGACGGACAGCGTTCCGCGGCGTACGCCGGAAAACGAGCGGCAAGTACGGGGCGGAGATCAATTCCAAGGAGAAAGGTCGCAGATGGCTCGGCACCTTCGCCGCCGCCGAGGAGGCCGCCAGAGCATATGACACAGCGGCCGTCCAGCTGCACGGTGCGGCTGCCAAAACCAACTTCAAGATTCCCGCGGCCGTCCAGTCCTGCGCCAGTGTGACGGTGGTGGCGGCGGAGAGCGCCCAAGAGCAAGGCCTGAGCGCCGGCAATTCTGCGATCGTGGGGGAGCTCTGGGACGGCGTCGAAACTGTGAAAAGGAGGAGGAAGAAAGCTTTACCGGACGAGCAAACCGAGTTCCGCGGCGTGAAGAAGGCGACAGGTAGGCCGGTCAATCGGACAGGGTTCCGCGGCGTGCGCCCGCAACCGAACGGCAAGTACGGGGCGGAGATCTATTCCAAGGGGAAATCTCACAGATGGCTAGGCACTTTCGACACCGCCGAGGAGGCCGCCGGAGCATATGACGCGGCGGCCATCAAGGTGCGCGGCGCGGCTGCCAAAACCAACTTCAAGAATCCGGCGGCTCCTGTTGCCGATGACATCAAACCCGGGCACGTGCAAGAGATCGGCCTGAAGCAGGCGCCACTGGCGGCCATCAGGACGACGGCGGCGGCTAGGTCGGATTCTCTGTCGGGGTTGCGCGGAGTAGGCCTGTATTGCGGGAAGTACCTGGCGCAGATCAGTGAGCCGGCGTGGCCAACTCGGCAGCAGCTCGGCATCTTCGACAACGTCAACGAGGCCGCCAGAGCTTACAATGCCGCGGCCAAAACCAACTTCGAGCAACCACCCACGGGCGCCGCTGCTGATGACTTACCGGAGCTGCCAACCATCTCTGCGTCGCCTGCGGAGTGGCAGCAGTTTGACGAGTTCCTCAAGGAGATGGATTTCGCTGATGTGGTGGCTTAACAGGTTGCCAAAAAACTCTGTTTTCCTTGTGTTTCTTTGGCTTAACAGGAAGAAAAGAGACGAAGTATGGACAATTTTGCTGCGATAATAGTTGCAAGGGTTATCAAGATCCTCTTGTGTTTCTTGCGTAGGTGCAACAAAAAGTTCAGACAAAGCTATGATACTGAATTACTGATGCGTGTTAGCCATTTCTTTCTCATCGTCGAGTAGAACAGTTTATTCGGAACATACTACCAAATTGGGTCCCATGTTAATGCAGTTTGGATGCCATATTTCAGTTTCAGATAGGAACTATCTTGTTGGTTACCCTCTGTTGATTATAAAAAATAATACAGGCAGAACTATGCTTGCCATCTCCCCAGTAATAAGATTTGCTTGCTGTTATCCATGACCATTGGTTGATAGTGGACGTATTGAATGGACCAAAATTGTGCTATTTTATTATCAGCTCTAGAAATGCATATTGCATAAATAGGCCCATTTTTCGTGCAGTATAAGTTTTTTTTATTACCATGATGCAGTATAAGTATTACCGAGAGGGTCTAGCTGAAGAGAAAAATCATCAGTCCTGAGAGGGAATAATGGTGGGGCTCAAAGATAAGAGTCGGGTGACAGATAAACGTTCAGATTTTAGTTATTTCAGAATGTTGGTTTCCACATTCTTTTATTGAAGAACATACTAATCTCCTGGATGTTAGTTTCTACACAATACTCTTGAACTGTTGGAAAATGGAATAAAAATTAATAATTTCAGAGCGATGCTATCCAGTATGTTGGAGCAGAACCTTCCAAATTAATATTTGGAATGCTCAATTTATAAAGGAAGTGAAGATGCTCAGGGTGCTTGGAATTCCACCTGTGAGATGGTTGCTGGACAAGTCTAGCCTTTCCAGGATTGTGAGGTTATGGCATGGGAGAAAACATAAAACTTGTTCGTGCTAAAATACTTACAACAATGCAAAGACAATTCCCTCAAAACCATGGAACGTAATTTTCTTTTTTCAGACTAATATTGTAAACTGTGAGCAAGTGTACACAATTTTCTCTAACATAGTTGAATGTAGAAAAGAAAATCCATTCAGTTCCACAAGTATTTTTTTTAGATATGGAAGACCTTGAGTTATCTCCGAAAAAATAAACTCGGAGTTGATTGAGTACAATCTTGAAACCATGAGCATAATAAAATGAAATGCACGACATTTGAATATTAGCTCCCCAAACTCCATGGAAACATGTGATAAATAAAATATTGAAACCTATGGGCTACAATATTGCAGAAAGCTAGGATTGATTGAGAAGCACAGATGGTGGGGTAGACGAAAACTACCCTTTTGCGGAAAACATCAAAACACTAGCCTTTTCCTAGTTAAGTTTATCATGAATCATTTTCACGGTATAAAACTACCCTTTTGCCGATTCTCGGTTTGACGAGAATTAAATTAGAGCTTAGCCTACCCTTTTTACTGTTGATTTTGCATCGTGATTTGTGCACATGAGAGTTGCAATTGCACATTAATTGCATATGCAACTAGGTGACCCAAAATTAAATTAATTCTCAGTAAACCGAGAATTAGCTACATCCATAAAACGATATTATGATACAAATTTTTTCAATAGTATAGTACTCCCTCCTTTTTTAATATAAGATGTTTTAGATTTTATCCACATTCACAAGTGACCACATGTATTTATATATTTTAGTGTATATATTCACTCATTTGGTTCCACACGTTGTCAACATGTGAAGAAGGATCTAAAACATCTTATATTAAAAAAAGGAGGAAGTGGCTTCTAAGTTTTCTAAATTTCAGCGCCAGACTTCGGGCGCAAAACTAGAGCCCAAGCCTAGATCGGAAGTCATGCTTTCGGGCCGCGCTACTCGTGCCTAAGCCTGAACTAAACAATGTGGTTCTGCATTTCTGTAATTCTATATAAAATAAAATAATTTTTCACGCGCACTGTTATCCTTTATTCTTGCATTTTTGTGAAACCCTATGTTCTTTGGAGTATGTTGTAAATTTTCATCTGTGAAATTTCTTGCAAGGATGTAAACTGACATCCACATTGTACATACACTGCAATCATGTACTAGCTCCGATCCATAATAATTGTCACAGTTTTGAACTAACCCGAGTTTAAAAACGCGACACTTATTTTGGATCGGAGGGAGTATGTCTTTTTTCTCTTTTTCTGGAAGAAAACATTCTACATGCTGATTTTATCGTATCTGTTTTATTTCCAGTTTCATATGACTCATTTTCAGAAAATATAGATAACCAAGAATCAATCGGGGTGAAGGAGGGCTCGATCCAGAGGTCAAAAGGAGGCGTGTCCAACTAGTGTGTCTGCGTCCAGCGAGACCGTGATGATGGTGATGGCGGAGAGCGCCAAAGAGCGAGGCTTGAGCGCCGGCATGAGTGAGATCGCGACGGCGCACGGGGAGGCAGCAGAAGCTGTAAGGAGGGAGGAGAAGGCTGGGCCGGACGCCGGAACCGGGTTTCGCGGCGTGCGTCGGCGACGGAGTAGGCCACAAAGCGGCAAGTATGGGGCGCAGATCTGGGATCCGTTGCAGAGAAATACCTGGCTCGGCACCTTCGGCACCGCCGAGGAAGCCGCCAAAGCGTATGACGCGGCGGCCGTCGAGCTGTACGGCGCTGCTGCCAAAACCAACTTCAAGACTCCGGCGGCCGTCCGGTCCAGCGCGAGCGTGACTGTGGTGAAGGAGCAGACAGAGCAAGGTCTGGCGGATGAGCATGGGGACGGCGTCGAAGCTGCGGAGAGGAAGAAGAAGAGGGCTCTGCCGGACGCACAAATCAAGTTCGAGAACGTGCACAAGTACTACTACAGGCGCAGAAAGGACAGCCGAGCCGGCCGCAACGACGGCAAGACGTACCGCTTCTTCCAGCAGCAAGAGGCGGCGCACGGCCCGGTGACGACGGCTGTTGTAGTGCCAGGGATGGTGGGATCCTCGGCCGTTCGGGCCTTACGCGAGCCGCCGTCTGCTGGTGCCGCGGCTGGCATGGCCACGCCCAGCGGCGGGCCCAGGATTCGAAGGGTGGGTATTCAAAATTTGAAAGCTAAAGTTTTTTGATAGCCTAGAATCTTATTTCGGCTTGGGATTTCAGATTTTGGCTAATGAGATTGCAGAAGGAGAGATGGATCATGTATGAGTAGGGAGAGAGAACCAGGAAGTGGGCTAGCTAGTTCTTATTGGAGCTGAATGATCGATTAGAACATCATTTTTGTGTCAATTTTCATGCTTTTTTCATGCTTGTACATAGTATACAGAATTGTTTTGGGAAAACAATGGGTATTCAACTGAATACCCTTGACTTGAGCTAGGCCCGCCCCTGGCCACGCCGGTGGTTGGGGGCAACCCGAGCTTCTCGACGTCCAACACGGAGGAGGAGAAGGACATGGGGAGCGGGAAGATGATGAGGTTCTTCGAGGGTCTCATGAAGCAGGCGATGGAACGGCAGGAGGCGATGCTGCAGCGGTTCCTGGAGGCCATCGAGAAGCGGGAGCAGGACCGCATGATCCGCGAGGAGGCGTGGCGGCGGCAGGAGATGGTGCGCCAGCAGGAGATACTCGCTCAGGAACGCGCCATGGCCGCCACCCGCGACGCCTCCATGCTCTCCTTCATGCAGAAGATCACAGGGCAGACCATCCCCATGCCGTACATGCCACCGCCGCCGTCGTCGTCGCAGACTCATGCCACGCCCAACGCCGACGCCGCCGCAGCGCCGTCGTCGTCGCAACCACCCCGCTGGTGGTACATCAAAGCAGCACAGGCATCCTCATGATGCCCGCCGAGACGCCGCACGGCGCGTCGGGGCACGACGGGTCCGGAGGCGATGGCGGGGCGGCGTCGTCGTCGCGGTGGCCTAAGGCGGAGGTGCACGCGCTGATTCAGCTTCGGTGCGACCTGGACATTCGTCGGAAGGGGCCGCTCTGGGAGGAGATCTCAGCGGGCATGCGCCGGATGGGCTACAGCCGGAGCTCCAGGCAGTGCAGGGACAAGTGGGGGCACATGAACAAGTACTTCATGAAGGTGAAGGAGAGCAACAAGAAGCGCCCCGAGGACTCCAAGGCGTGCCCCTACTTCCACCAGCTCGAGGTGTTCTACCGCAACAAGGCGGCGCTCGGCTCCCCTGCCACGGAGCATGCCAACGCAGCTCCGCGGGATCGCGTCGAGGTGTTCGCTGTCACGGTGCCGATCTCGCAGCCGCACTCCCTGCCACCCGTGGACAAGAACGGTGTTACCAACGACGACGGGCAACGGGCACGGCGATGGCGGCGTCTCCGGGGGAACGCAGGTGCAGGCGAGTAACAGGTTCGTCTTCAGCAAACCGGGCGGCTTGACGGAGCTGCCGGTGCGCAGCTCGACAGTCTCTGTAGGCGCAGAAGTGGAGGAGTTCCTCAAGGACTTCACTGATGTGGTGGCTTAACAGGTTCTGCAAAAACTCTGTTCATGGCCAATTTGTTGGGGATCATAGTCGCATGTGTTTGTGTGCTTAACTGCTTACCAGAAAACCAGAAAACAAGCTATGCTTCCGTAGTACACATCCGTTTGTGCAACGAAAAGTTCAGTCGTCAGAGTTTGATACTGGACGTGTGAATCTGACTAAATCGTGCTTTGTTGATAGAGTTAGCCATGTCTTTCTTCTCATTGAGAAGAACAGTTTATTCAGAACACACTCAAAATTGGGTCCCATGTTAATGCAGTTTGAATCCCAAATGTTCCAGTTATGCTTATTAGAGTTGCAATGTGTTTGGTTTCAGACAAAATTGCACTGTAATTTCACTTGGTGATAAATTATTATTGGCTGGGATCCGAGATAGTACTGCTGGGTGTTAGATAAACATTCAGATCTTAGTTCAGAGTGTTGGCTTCTAATTTCTCTTTAGATGATGGAAGAAGTTCTTAATCTTCTCCCGGCTATACTACTGTCAACGTGCATGCTCACAATTATCTTGAACTGTTCAGAAAGAAACATGAGACATACATTGGCATTTTCATATAGAAACTACCTTGTCGGTTACTCTCTGTTGATTCATAACCCAGACATACTGGCAGACCTTGCTTCTCAACTGTCGGATCATGGCATGGAGAATACATAAAACTTGTTCATGCTAAAATCTCTACAACAAGGAAAATACAATTCCCTCAAAACTATGGAACGTTATTTTGTTTTTCAGACAAATATTGTAAACCGTCAGCAAGTGTACTCAATTTTCTCTAAGATTTCCGCACATAGAAAAGAGAAGGCATGCAGTTCCACAAGGTTATTAGATATGGAAATCCTTGAGTTATCCCCAGAAATTTAACTTCAGTTATAGTACAGCAAAAGAATGAAGTATATGAAGCTTGAAAATGTTATCCCGTGGCCATGGGTTGGAATTTTCATATAAAAGAAATCTTGAAATAGATGATCTATGGTATGGCGAAAAGCATGGAATATGATCATACTAAAATTAAATTAATTTTTCACGTGGTGATAAAATCCCTCAATTATCCCTAGAGTGGATCTTTTTATGGAAATATCATATTTCATTGATTTTTCGCCGTGTATCTAGATGATAGATACACAAATGAGTTCGGGTTTTCTCCTTTGTATCGTAAATGCACGCAACCAACATAGCAACACACACAAACAGAAAGAAACCCGGTAAATACTATTTATTCATAATGCTAATTAGTGCACTCTATGGAGTCGCAACCTTGACATCCAGTATGCTGGAATAGAAATTTCCAAGTACATACTGGGATTTTCAATGTACAAAGGAAGTGAAGATGCTCAAGGTGCTTGGAATTCCACCAGTGAGATGGTTGCTCGACAAGTCTAGCCTTTCCAGGTTTGTGAGGTACATATGGAGGAAAAATTAAAACTTGTCCGTGCTAAAATCTATGCAACAAGAAAAATACAATAATTCCCTCAAAACTATGGAATGTTATTTTCTTTTTGAGAGAAGTATTGTAAACCGTGAGCAAGTGTACACAATTTTCTCTAAAATTTCCGTATATAGAAAAGAAAATCCATTCGGTTCCACAAGGTTTTTAGATATGGAAATCCTTGAGTTATCCCCGGAAAATAAACTTGAGTTATAGTACAACAAAAGCATGAAGTATATATAGCTTCAAAATGTTCTCCCATAGCCATGGGTGGGAATTTTGATATGATCGAAATCTTGAAATATGTGATGTATGGAATGGCGAAAAGCACGGAATATAATCGTACTTAAATTCTTTAAAATTTTCACTTGGTGACAAAATCCTCAATTATGCTTAGAGTGGATACTTTTTTTTTTGGAAATGAAATATTTTATTGTTTATTCGCCATGTATCTAGATGATACATATACAATTGAATTCGGATTTTCGACTTTGCATCGTAGATGCACGCAACCAACATAACAAACACACACAAAACGAAACAAACCTGCTGGTAAATATTTATTCAGAATGCTAATTAGTGCATGCTTACTGGATAAACTGTTAAATTGCATGGTGCGGTAGAAATGTGAACCTTTTTGTGCCGTTAAAGAGGGGAACTCTTTTTCATCCCTTTGATGAGAAAAATAAAATACTTTTCAGTGTTTTGCTGATTCGATGATTCGGTGTGTCGGGGGAGCAGACCGGTACTTTTTCCGGGTTGGTGAAAACGGCAGGAAGCTGCGGCCGTGTCTGCTGCCTCTGCCTGTGCGCGGTTGTTCTGGTCGCCCGTGTAGCGCAAGCACGAGAGAAGAAGCAGGCCATGTTTGGTTTGAAGCCACCATTGTTATTACTGCACCGTACCGTTATTGCTTAATTTGTCTGTTAATATGTGTATAGTTTTATTAGTCATCTAGTACAAATTAGTCATCTTTACAAATTACAATATTATTTTTCTTTGTGATATATATTCTAGCACACATACTATGATATAGTAGTCATCTTTACAAATTACTATTATTCTTCGTTGTGGTGTAGACCATGCGAATGTTTCCAAATAGAATACTCACTTGACACCAATCTCCAAATCATTTTGGATTATGTACTAAGACGTACAGAAGTAATACAACTTTTGATATCTACGCCAAATACAAATTTCATACAAATAAGCTCGTTGGAGGCTTTCCATGCTTGTAGGAGGTTTGGGTTCAAGACTTGTTTTGTAAAATTTCCATTTTCAAGATTGCTTATAGGAAAATACCGTGTCGTTCTTGGAAAATAGGTAAAAATGTACTTTTGTGTACCACACGTGTCTCCAATATTTTTCGAAGAAAAAAGTAGGTGTGCGCCTTGCTCTATTGCAAGATCTAGCTTGTGACTAGCATTGTAGCCATAAATAGCACCTTTATTTTTATTAGCTGATAGCTAGCAGTACCTCTGCAGTGCATTTTTTTACAAAAAAAAGTACTATAATTTATACAACTTTATTAGAAGTCAATAATACATAATTTAGTACACATTTGATTGGTTCTCTACTGAGCTATGGTTTATGGGAATGCTTATTATTTCCAAACTATTATGATCCTATATTGTTTTCGAATCATACTTTTGTTGTGCGTGTATTTAATTTCTTTTCTTGATACCTCTTGATATAGTTGGCATCTCTATAGCTTAGACCTCAACGCGAAGGAGCGATAAACATACAACCTTGATTTTTTTAAGAAATGGGGGTGTGGATCCCCGGCCTAAGCATCAAAGTGATGCACACTGCCTCACCATACAACCTTGATAAAGAGCATTTTGGCGGATGGGTTCTTATAATAGTGGCTAGAGCACGGTGGCGTTTCTAAGACGACCCAAGTCCAAAACCTGGAGTCAACTTGGCGCCCCGCACCTTCTCCTTTATTAAATACTATGGGGATCATCCCTCGTCGGCTATTAAACACAAATTAATAAAGAGCATTTTGATGAGTATATTCCAACAATAGTACTACTTAATTAGGACAACATTCGTACTAATAAATTGCATATCATAAATGCATAAAGTGCATTTTGTTTAGGGTTTAGTGTATAGGGTTTGAATATCATAAATTTTATCCATATTTGTATGCATTTTGGAATTTGAATTGAAGGAACTCGAGTGATTAGTAATTGAATATCAAAATACCTTAAATTTGTAACATCTCCAAGCTAGAAGCCTAGAACTAGGCATATTTGGGCCAGGCCGGATTTTAGGCAGGCTTTGAAAGGTCCGAAGAAAAAATATTAACCTGAGCTCAACCAGAACCAACCGAAATCGCTAAAACTATAGCTTTTCATCATTTGAGTCTATATATTATCAATCATTTTAAAGATATAAAATTACCCTTTTGCCAACTGTTTGGTAGCAGAGAATTAAGTTAGAGCTCAGTCGACCCATTTATAACCATTGATTTTGCGTGGTGATTTGTGCACATGAGAGTTGTTGCACATGATTTTTCGCAATTGCACACGAATTGCATATGCAACAAGGAAACCGAGAATTAGCCACTTTCATATCATGATACTATTTTTCAATAGTATAGTAGCTTCAAAATATTCTAGATTTCTGGCCAGTTTCGTGGGTATAACTGGAGCCCAAGCCTAGCCCGGAAGTCATGCTTTCGGGCTGGGCTGCTCTTGAGTACGGCTGCTCTGAGAAATAATGTGGATTTGCATTTCTGTAATTGTATAAAATAAATTTTCACGTGCACTGTAATTTTTTCTTGCATTTTTTTCTGAAACTATAAGAACTACTCCCTCCGTCCCAAAATAAGTGTCTCAAATTTGTACAAAAGTGAATGTACCTATACATGTATCATGTCTACATACATCCACTTTTTGACAAATCTAAGACCGTTATTATTGGACGGAGGGAGTAGAATATATTGTAAATTTTCATTTGTGCAAACTACTCCATAGGTGAAAAGGAGTAATTTCATTTGTGTAAATTACGTACAGTGCATATAATTTTTCACGTACAGTGTAATTTTCTGTAGTAATAATTGTATAAAAGGAGTAACATTTTTTTTGCGGGTGAACGAGGCTCGGTCCAGAGGTGAAAAGGAGGCGTGTCCAACCAGTGTGTCTGTGTCCCCACCCAAAAGCTGCTACATTTCTGTTTCTTCTTGTCTTCTGGCGGCCGCCTGTGCAGTCTAATCCAGCGAGAGCAGGATGATCGCGGCGGAGAGCGCTCAGGAGCGAGGCGTGAGCGCCGCCATGAGGGAGATCGCGGCGGCGTACGTGGAGGCAGCGGAAGCTGTGAGGAGGGAGAAGAAGGCAGGGACGCACGCCGGAACCGAGTTCCACGGCGTGCGTCAGCCACGGAGCGGCGAGTATGGGGCGCAGATCTGGGATCCGTTGCGGCGAAACAATGCCTGGCTCAGCACCGCCTCCAGGGCGTACGACGCGGCGGCCGTCGAGCTGCACGGCGCTGCTGCCAAAAAAACCAACTACAAGAGTCCGGCGGCGGTCCGGTCCAGCGCGGGTGTGACGGCGGTGAAGGAGGAGATCGCCCAAGAGCAAGGCCTGACGTACCGCTTCTTCCAACAGCTAGAGGCGCTGCACGGCCCGGCTGGTGCGGCCCACCCGGTGGCGATGGCCGTTGCTGTGCCCGGGATGGTGGGACCCTCGGCCGTCCGGGCCTTACCCGAGCCGCCATCTGTTGGTGTCACGGCTGGCATGGCCACGCCGGTGGTTGGGGGCAACCTGAGCTTCCCGACGTCCAACATGGGCGAGCGAGGGAAGAGGGAGAGGACGTGGGAAGGTGGCGCAGCCGCCGGTGCCGGGAGCGGGGAGATGATGAGGTTCTTCGAGGGTCTGACGAAGCAGGCGATGGAGCGGCAGGAGGCGATGCAGCAGCGGTTCGTGAAGATGGAGCAGGACCGCGTGATCCGCGAGGAAGCCTGGCGGCGGCAGGAGATGGCGCGGCTCGCGCGCGATCAGGAGATACTCGCGCAGGAGCGCGCCATGGCCGCTCCCCGCGACGCCTCCGTGCTCTCCTTCATACAGAAGATCACCGGGCAGACCATCCCCATGCCGTACATGCCATCGCCGCCGCCGTCGTCGCAGACCATCGCCTACGCAGCGCCGCCGTCGTCGCAACCACCCCCGCTGGTGGCACACCAAAGCAGCACAGACATCGTCATGATGCCCGTCGAGACGCTGCACGACTCGTCGGGGTACCACGGGTCTGGAGGCGGCGGCGGGGCGGCGTCATCTTCGCGGTGGCTCAAGGCGGAGGAGCACGCGCTGATCCAGCTGCGGTGCGACCTGTACATGCGTCGGAAGAGACGGAAGGGGCTCTGGGAAGAGATCAGCGAGGGCATGCGTCGGATGGGCTACAGCCGGAGCTCCCAGCGGTGCAGGGAGAAGTGGTGGAACATGAACAACCGCTTCAAGAAGGTGAAGGAGAGCAACACGATGCGCCCGGAGGACTCCAGGACGTTCTACCGCTTCCACCAGATCGACGCGTTCCACCGCTACAAGGCGGCGCTCGGCTCCCCTGCCGGTGCGGGCGGCGCGGCCGCAGAGCACGCGCCCAATGCTGCCCCGCGGGATCGCATCGAGGCGTTCGCTGTCACGGCGCCGATGTCGCAGATGGCTCCGCAGCCGCACTCTCTGCCACACGTGGACAGGTACGGCGGAAACGGGCATGGCGTTGGCGGCGTCTCGGGGCGAGCGCAGATGCAGGCAAGCGACAGGTTCGTCTTCAGCGAAGCCGGCGGCCGCGCGGCGGCGAAGAAGGTAATCAAGCTAGAAACAAATGTGCATTCTCGTGTGGGCACCGGCGGCACGTACATGTGGTACCCTGCTCCTACTGCTGATGACATCAACCCCGAGCACGCGCAAATGATCGACCTGAACCAGGCGCCGGTGGCGGCGAAGGTGAGCTCGAACGTTGAGGTCCAGAGGAGGTCGGATTCTCTGCCGGAGTTCAGCGGAGTGCGGCGCTATGGCGGGAAGTACTACTTGGCCCAGATCATGGAGCCGGGGCGGCCAGCAACTCGGCAGCTTCTCGGCATCTTCGACACCGTGGAGGAGGCCACCAGAGCTTACGATGACGCCGCACTAAGGCTGTTTGGCGCCGCCGCCAAAACCAGCTCCGAGCAACCACCCACGGGCGCCACTGCTGATGACTAGTTACAGGAGCCTGCGGAGTGGCGGCAGTTCGATGAGTTTCTCAAACCAGCAGGATTTCACTGATGTGGATGTGGTGGCTTAACATGTTCAGGAAAAACTCTGTTTTCACTTTTGAATTGAGCAAGTCATTAAGTCAGATAGTACATGGGATCGGCAGGGACAGAATCATGGTTAATTAAGCACGTGTTTATAAAAGACCCCAATTTTTGTCAAGTATAAGTCCTATTGAGATTCTCTAGGTGAACAGAAAATTATGAAAGAAACACTGTCAGTACCGAAGGGAATTATTGGCTGGCTGTGTGTTAGATAAAACATTCAGCTTAATTAAGTTGGTTTAGAGTTCTGGTTTCTAGGTTCCTTTATATTATGGAAAAACTCCTTAATCTCCCGCGGCTGTACGTGTTTCTAGGTACATGCTCATATTTATCTTGAACATTATGCTTGTGTAGTTTTAATGATTGACAAACGATCATTCTGAGTCTTGCCTGTAAGTGGAAAGATGGAGGAGCATTTCTCGATGTTAGTGATTTTCAGTGATATTTTTAGTTTCCCACCATTTTCTATAGGGAGTGTCTAGCGCTGATCGTCTTCTTCCTTCCTCTCCTCCGGCGACCCCCCGCCGCCACCGCCGGCCATGCCGCCTGCTGCCGCCACCCGCGCCCGGCGCTGCTCCCGCGCCACCTCGGCGCCCCGCCCTCCTCCAACCGTGGCCCACCGCCGGTCCGCCGCCGCCCCGAGCTTCCCTCTAAACCCCCCACCGCCGGCCGTGTCTTCTCCGGCGCCGGCAGCCCCCCACCCCCCAAGTTAAGCTACTTGCTCGCCTCCACCGCCTCCGCCGCTGCCAGCCGCGTCTTCGTCGGCTCTGGCTCGCTCCAGTCCACGTCACCGCCGTCGCCGCCGCGGCCAGCCGCGTCGTCTCCATCGCCGACGAGGAGCTCCGCTTCCTACTCTCTCTGCTCCTCTCGATTTGGTACAGGGAGATCGACCGAGCGTTAGCTTCAATCTCGGTTGCCCGAGCGTTAGCAAAACCGTTTTCTATAAATTGAATTAGCTGTGTAACGGCAGTGATTGAGGTTTTGATCCCTTCCGCTAACT
This sequence comes from Poa pratensis, assembly GCA_947311845.1. NCBI lineage: Eukaryota > Viridiplantae > Streptophyta > Magnoliopsida > Poales > Poaceae > Poa > Poa pratensis. The sequence goes on along the minus strand of CAMZMU010000034.1, from coordinate 22,888,658 downwards.
ATACGGCCATTGTGAGAAGCAGCGGAGCGGCAATATGTTTACAGTCAATTATCAAACAAAAAATACTCCCCCGATCCGAAATAATTGTAGGGAGACTGTATAGCGGTTTGTACTAGCCTAGTAATATTTCCACTACACTTAAAGTGGACCGGAGGTAGTATTTTAGAGTGTCAAACGATTGGTGACGGACAAGCACAGCCTTTGCGAGGACGAAAGACCATGCGCAGTGACTTAGGGAGAGCGTTGGCACATCCGTATGAGGGACACATGGAGGTTCATAGAAGGTTTACTTGAATGTGAATCAAAGCAGCCCAAGTGCTGAAATGATGGACCAAAATACACATATTGTGGTACCAAAATCGTCGCTGCATGGTTCTCCTAGGGTTTCGAACATGAGAAGAATGTTGCAACTCAGGCCTCTTTTGATTCATAAGAGCATCTCAAACAGCCTTCCTATAATTTGGATTGGTATACTGGGTTAGGAAGAGGAGAGAGAGGATTTGGCAATCCAAAAAAATCTTCTTTGCTAGCCTTCCTGTAATAGGATTCTTAAACTAGAGTGGCAAAATTTGAGCTCATACGTTATTTTAGGCATATGTAGTCTGAAAACACTCAATAATAAATTTAAATTTAGTTAAATAAAATTCGAACAAATGGGAAACAAATAGTACATAATTATTACAACACAATGTTCATTGATGAAACACAAATCGAATGAAGCAAATCACAAAGAATATAGAAACCGAAATAGAAACATGGCAAATCAAGTATTTTTTTACTGCTCCACTTCCACCACTCCTCGATGAGATCGTGTTTAAGTTGTTGATGAGTCTCCGAGTCTCGAATCTCATGGTGAACTCGAAGGAAGTTCTCGATGCGGTCTTCTCTCATACGTGGCTGTACCACCCGAGCAATGAAATCATAACAATGGTCAAAATTATCGTCACGTCGCTCATACTCGATGATCATATTCTGCAAGATCACACAAGCCATCATGATCCTTCCCAAAGTTTTTTTATCCAAAGGACCACACACAATAGCAAATTGCGGTTGCAAATTCCAAATGCCCTCTCCATATCCTTTCTAGCTGCAGCTTGAGCACGTGAAATCGAGAGTCATTGTTAGCTTGGGGATTTGGAATGGCTTGACAAACGTTGCCCACTGTGGGTATATCCTATCGGCAAGATAGTAACCCTTGTTGTACTTGTGTCCATTGAGATCAAACTCCACCTTTGGTGATTCTCCCATTGCCAAGCTTGCAAAAAGAGGTGATCGGTTGAGGACATTTATATCATTCCAAGCTCTAGGCATATCGAAATATGCATGCCAAATCCATGTACCCTGATCTTCAACGTCCTCGAGTACGATGGTTGGATCTTTGACATGGCCAGTGACCTGTCCATGCTATACCACAGGGCTGTTCTTCCACCTCCATTGAATAAAATCAATGGAACCGAGCATCCCTGGAAACCCCCTTGAGACATTCATCTCCAAAATCCTTTTCGTGTATTCAACATTGGGTGCTCTCAAATACCTCGCCAAGCACTTGACAATTGTCTTCGCAAAGTGCCTCAAGCGCAAGATGGCCGTGCTCTCAGCCATTGCAATGTGTTATCCACCGAATCGGCTAGGATTTCATAGGCCATAATGCGTCGTGCCGCAGTCATCTTCTGCGTGCTATGACAAAGCAAGCTCGTGCAATTCCTTTTTTGCTCGAAGAAGTTGTCTTTCTCTTTGATCACGTTGGAAATGTAGATGAACAATGTCGCGCCCATACGAAATCACAGGCGGAAGTATCATTCGGGCTACACCCGAGGCAAACCTGGAACTCCAAAGTAATTCAACATAAGAATGTGGTGGGCTTTTTGCCTCCTCCTACGAAGCACTTCACGGCTAACAACTGAAGCCCCATGTTCCGGTCTCTTGTTCCTCTCCAGCTCCATCGTCATAAGGAAACGAGGTCCTCATCTTCATCCCATTGATATCCTACTCCTCGGATGATGAATCCGTATCATACCAACTCATCTATGATTTTAAATACTCGTTCCGGTCCGATTTAAGTGTCAAAGGAAGTGTACTAGGTTAGTACAAAATCCTAAACGATTGGCGACCGTAATTATGGATCGGAAGAGTAGTACTTTCAAACTTGTGTACACCTAATCAACAAAAAAGAAAAAAGTGTACCTTATGGACAATTCGATGAACACCTCGCGGGCGGGTTGGAGACAAGGAATAGCCGGACTGGAAATCGTTGGCGCGAGGGCTGCAGACGACGACGAGCATATGAGTCACGCCTCGTTTGCGAGGGAAGGCGGCCACTTCATGGTGTCTGTGTCAAGCTTGGACAAGGGCGGTGACGGCGGATGGGCCGGACGATGGGACGCGCCGAGCTCGGACCGGGGCTGATGCAAAGCCCACCCAGATTCCTAATACAGATTCCTCACTACTTTCAGGTTGTCAACATGGCCACATACTGGATACAAATGCTCTCCTTCTCTCTGTCGACCAGCGGGGTCATATGGATTTTGATGTTCTCGAATTATGGCGGTCGTTCGGGCTATCTTCAGACAAGGTGGTTGGCGTAATGCTAGAAGACTAGAGGTATAGATCTTTGGTTTTTAGCTGGTTGGTTTTCACCTTGGGTGATCCATGAGCTTAATAAGATGATACTTGATACTTCTTGCTTTATGCTATTTTTAATATTAAAAATAAGGCTGTGCATCATTTGATGCAGATGCCGAGGATATGATCCCATTTCGAAAAAACTACCACATTCTTTTTGTGTTGCTTACAGGGTTTCCCCATCCTAGCTACTTGTGTGCACAGCCGTCCTAGAGAGCAGGCCTCTGAGACAGTGTCCATTGAGATCATACATAGAGAGGGCCGATACAATTTTGGGGGTAGCGGCGCGATTGCTCGCTTTCGTTCGATTATTACATTTTTGTCGACCGTTCGACTATTTCCTCTAGGACGGGGCAGGTCTACTTCCCCTTCACAACTATGCCAACAAAGGCAATGCTGCACATGTAACCTTCCTGATCAACACATATGTGCCACTCTTCTCTCTGTGTTTGCAGTAATATATGGTCTATATGAACATGTGCTAGATATATAACTTATCTTATGTGGTTAGATTTAAAAGTGCATAAGAGATATTGTTTATGTTAATTAAACTCATCTAGAAATTACTTAATATTACAACAGAATACTCACTAAACACCAAAGATGGAATTATTTTGTATTATGTAATGAGACATAGAAAATAATAAAATTTTGTTGTATACAACTAACACAAATTCCAAACAAATGAGCACGTTGGAGGCTCTCCATACTTGTAGGAGGTTTGGGCTCAAGTCTTGCTTTGGACAATTTCTTTTTCTTACTTGCTTATTGGAAAAAAATGTTTCCTTCCCTGAAAATAGCTACAAGATTGTAATTTTTTTCTCCCAGGTGTTCCCACCATGTTTAAAGAAAGGAAGCTGGAGTGCCTCTTTCTGTGTTGCAAGATCTCGTAGTATAATGCTAAATACTTTGATAAAGAGACCATATAGTTTGTATGTTCCTGCCATGGTACTAATTTACTCGCACAATATTGGTACTCCTACCAAAAAAGGTTACTAACTTTGAACTACGACACTTATTATGGACTGGAGGGAGTAACATATTTACTTGTGGCATAATATCTAGCTTTAAGGATTTGTCTAAGGACTATTACAATTTTAATTTAAATCTGATACCATAACAAATACTTACATCTTTGTATGTACCTTCAAATTTGGACAAAGACTCTAATATATATTAAATAAGTTTCAGAATACCTTAAATTTGCAATATTGATCAGTGTGGTTTTGCATTTCACTAATTCTATAAAATGAACAAAAATCAGATGCACTTTAATCCTTTTTTCCTTGCATTTTTCTGAAACCATATTTTCTTGCATACACTGTAAATTGTCATCATACAAACTAACTTTTTTTGCCTGGATGTAAACTACTGCAGTACATTTACATAGTAGACTGCAGCCATGTACGTATGATTTTTAGCCTTTTTTTTTGCAAGAAAACTTCCACTGGTGCATTTCTGTCCGCTGGTGCATTTTCATGCTCAAGAAAATATGGACAACAAATGATCACCATGGTTAAGGGAGGCTCGGTCCACAGGTCAAAAGGAAACCTATACTGGCTTCTCCAGTCCAGTGTCTCTCCACCCAAAAGCTGGTGCATTTCTGTGTCTTCTTGTCTTGTTGCAGCGGCCCAGTCCAGTCCAGCGTGAGCGTGATGGTGGTGACGGCGGAGAGCACCCAAGAACGAGGCTTGAGCGTCGGCACGAGTCAGACCGCGGCGGCGCACGGCGAGGCAGTAGAAGCTGTAAGGTGGAGGAAGAGGGCTAGCCCGGACGCCGGAACCGAGTTCGGCGGCGTGCGTCAGCAACGAAGAAGGCCACGAACCTGCAAGTATGGGGCGCAGATCTGGGATCCGTTGCGGCGGAACAATGTCTGGCTCGGCACCTTTGGCACCGCCAAGGACGCCGCCAAAGCATACGACGCGGCGGCCGTCGAGCTGCACGGCACCGCCGCCCAAACCAACTTCAAGATTCCCGCGGCCGTCCGGTCGAGCGCGAGTGTGACGGCGGAGAGCGCCCAAGAGCAAGGCCTGAGCGCCGGCGATTGCGTGATCGTGGAGGAGCACAGGAACGGCGTCGAAGCTGTGGAGAGGAGGAAGGAGATGGCTTTGCCGGACGCACGAACTGAGTTGCGCGGCGTATCGTGGCGACCCAGCAGCAAGTATCTCGGCACCTTCGTCACTGCCGAGGACGCCGCGGCCGTCAAGATGCCCTGCGTGAAGAAGGCGACGTGTAGACTGGAAAACCGGACAGGGTTCCGGGGCGTGCGCACGCAACGGAGCGGCAAGTACGCGGCGGAGATCATGACCGAGAAAGTTCGCAGATGGCTCGGCACCTTCAACACCGCCGAGGAGGCCGGCAGAGCATACGACGCGGCAGCCATCAAGCTGCACGGCGCTGCTGCCAAAACCAACTTCATGAGTTCGGTGGTCGTCCGGTCCAGCGCGAGTGCGACGGTGGTGAAGAAGGGGAGCGCCCAAGATCAAGGTCTGAGCGCCGGCAACTTTGAGAACTCGGAGGAGCACAGGGACGTCGTTGAAGCGGTGGAGAGGAGGAAGGAGAAGGCTTTGCCGGACGCACGAACTGAGTTCCCCGGCGTGTCGTGGGCCTCGTGGCGACCCAGCGGCAAGTATCTCGGCACCTTCGTCACAGGCGAGGACGCCGCGGCCGTCAAGCTGCCCTGCGTCAAGAAGGCGACGTCTAGGCCGGACTGTCGGACAGGGTTTCGGGGCGTGCACTGGCAGCGGAGCGGCAAGTACGGGGTCAAGATCATGGGTGAGAAAGTTCGCAGATGGCTCGGCACCTTCAACACCGCCGAGGAGGCCGCCAGAGCATACGACGCAGCGGCCATCAAACTGCACGGTGCTGCTGCCACGACCAACTTCAAGAGTCCAGCGACTCCTATTGCTGATGAAATCAACCCCGGGCACGCGCAAATGATCTGCCAGAAGCAGGCGCCGGTGGCGGCGAAGGTGAACTCGAACGTTGAGGTCCGGAGGAGGGCGGTAGTCAGGTCGGATTCTCGGTCGGGATTCCGCGGCGTAGGCATTTATTACGGCGGGAGGTATATCGCGCAGATCAGGGAGCCGGGGCGGCCAACAACACGGCTGCGGCTCGGCGTCTTCGACAACGTCGAGGAGGCCGCCAGAGCGTACGATGCCGCGGCACTCAGGCTGTATGGCGTCTCGGCCAGAACCAACTTCGAGCAACCACCCACGGGCGCCACTGCTGACGACTTACCGGAGCATCCGGTGCGCAGCTCGACCATCTCTGCATCGCCTGCGGAGTGGCAGCAGTTTGACGGGTTGCTCAAGGAGATGGACTTCACTGATGCGGTGGCTTAACAGGTTCAGAAAAAACTCTGTTTTCCTTGTGTTCATTTGACTGACGTATAATCTGAAGACGAAAATGTACGAATTATAGCCAATTTTGATTGGTTTAACAGTTGCAAGATCTATCAAGATCGTCTTGTATTACTAAAAAACATGCTATGCTTCCGTAGCGCACATCATTGAGTAATCGGCGAGTAAACCTGACTGAATTTTGCTTTGTTGATAGAGTTGCCCGTGTCTTATCATTGAGTATACAGTTTATTCAGAACATGTTAACAAATTGGGACCTATGTTCAGTACCCAATGAATTATTGGATGAGACTGGAGATAGTCCTTAGATAAACATTCAGATCTTAGTTCAGAGTGTTGGCTTGTACTTCTGTTTTGACAATAGAACATTTTCTTGATCTTTTTTTTATGGTCTTTCTTGATCTTCTCCTTCTACTTAACTTAGCGATATAAAGTTTTAGGTTTGTACTTTCAGCAAAAATTTAGTTATCTGCATGTTGCACAAATGTGATCTTCTCCTTCCGCTTAACCTAGCGATACAAAGTTTCTTACTGCTTGTTGCACAAATATGCCCAATTTTTGTGCGGAATACATAATGGGTTGGTATAATGTCAAGACTGGAGAAACATTCTGACTGCTGGTTAAGAATGTTTCCTTGAACCGTTAATGTTACATGAGCCAAGAAATGACAATTTCAGATAGGAATTACCTTGTTGGTTACCCTCTGTTCATTCAAAAACCTTATCAGAGTTGCAATGTGATTTCACCTCGTGCTCCGATGCTTTAGGCTTTACCACTGAATTGAGCCCGAATATTAGCTGGTTCAGAAAGTTGTCGTGTACATGCTTCATAAATAGGCCCAATTTCTGTGCAGTATAAACTGAGATGGTCTAATCATGAACGACACATTTTCAGTACCCAATGAATTATTGGCTGGGCTTCGAGATAGTGCTTAGATAACCATTCAGATCTTAGTTCAGAGTGTTGGCTTCTACTTTGTGTTTGGACGATAGAACATTTTCTTAATCTTCTCCTTCGGCTTAACCTAGCGATGTAGAGTTTCAGGTTTGTACTTTCGTGTGTGCATTTAGTGATCTGTATGTTGCATAATGTGCCCAATTTTTGTGCGGAATACTTACTGGATTGGAATAATGGCATGAGTCGAGAAACATTCTGACTGCTGGTTCAGAAAATTGCCTTCAACCGTTAGTAACAACATGAGACAAGAAATTACAATTTCAGATAGGATGTACCTTGTTGGTTACCCTCTTTTGATTCAACAAATTAAGGCATGACTATGCTTAACTTCTCTCCAATAAGAATAAAAATACACTTGCTATTATCCGTGATCATTGTTCGATAGTAGACGTATTGAATGGGTCTAAATTATTCTACTCTAGAGTAGAATTAACAGTGACTGGTTAATTACAAGATGTTAACAGATTGTCCCCATGGACATGCAATTTCCATACAGAAAATTCGAACTTTGTAGACTTATTAAAGTTGCACTGCAACGTAGTGTCATAGGTATATTGGGTTTTACTGTATAATCTGGTTGCAAAATTAGTGAGATATGTATCCAACACATGGGATCGAGGGGCAGAGTCACGACTAAGTAGATGTTGCATAAATAGGGCCAATTAAGTATTACTGAGATGGTTTACGTCAAGAGAAAGTCATCAGTCCTTAAAGGGAATGATGGCTGGGCTCAAAGATAAGAGTTTGATGTGGTAGATAAACATCGTTTTAGTTATTCCAGAATATTGTTACATGCTCACAATTGTCTCGAATTTTTGAAAAAAAAAACAGCAATTTCACAGAGATACTATCTTTTGGCGTGCCCTCTATGGGGTCACAACCTTGACATCTGGTATGGTGGAACAGAACCTTCCAAGTCAATACATGTAATGTTCAATTTATAAAATGAAGGTGCTCAGGGTGCTTGGAATTCCACAAGTGAGATGGTTGCTGGACAGTTCTTGCATTTCCAGTTTTGTGAGCTTAGATCATGGCATCACGAAAAACATAAAACTATTTCGTGCTAAAATCTCTACGGCCACGAAAAGAAAATTTCCTCAACACAATGGAATGATATTTCTTTTTCTTCATACAAATAATGTAAACCGTGAGCAAGTGTACACATCTTCCAGTTCCACAAGGTTTTTTTGATATGGAAACCGTTGAGTTATCCCCTCAAAAATAATTTTGAGTTATAGTACGACGACAGCATGAAAGTATATCTAGCTTGGATGTACTCCCGAAGTCGCGGTAGAAAGAGGAGAATTCGTGTTCATCCCTCTCAGTCTCTGACGGGAAAAGAAGATGATCGTTTTGGAGAAGAGACAGATGCAGGTGCCGATTCTGGGAACGGCGGCAGCCTTTTCAGGTCCACTTCTTTTGCCGGGTTCGTGAAAATGGCAGGATGCTGCTCCTTCTTTCTGCTGCAGCCATGCCTTGCGTTGCGTGGGGCGCGCGCGCGTTGGCTTTTGTGCATGGTGCTGGACCCTCGGCGGTCGACTATACTTCAGTACAAAATGAGCAGTAAGATTTTCTATGGTGATTTGTCAGTCCTATAAATTGTGTAAGATTTCTTCTATAGTTACAAATGGGTTGTACCAGAAAAGCATGATCACACGGTACAAAAAAAATGATTATGCATTATGAAAATCATTTCCGGTGGTCCAAAATAAATTTGTTAAAAAATGACATACTTTGTGGCCTGCGTAAAAAAGACAAATTCTGGTGGTTCAAAATAATTTTTCACAAAACATTTGTTTGTCTTTTTAACCGGGCCCTATTTTTACACGGATATTTTTGTATGGGCATAGAATATGTGGGCGTATATCCGGATATTTTATTTATAATTTTGACATTTGAATGACTTTTTTTTTGCAGTGGATGCATCTACACCTATGAGCCCAAGATGATATCCCCACTGGTACTTCATTCTTTCAATATTGAAAATGTTTTAGAATTTCAGTGTACTCGATACGTATCAAAAGGGGTGACCCTGCACAATGAAACAAATTCAGTGCATTGGGAAAAAGTTAAAACATCTTGTAATAGTATACGGTGGGAAATCTTAGTTTACTCGCACAATATTGGTACTAATTAAAAGGTGAACACATATATTCAGGACATAAATATATAGCTGTCAGGATGAACATGTTTAAGGACTACCAATTTTTTATTTTAATTTGAATACCATACCAAAGTCATATATTTGCTTGAATCTTAAATTTGGAAAAGTAACTCTAATAATTATTGAATAAGTTTTAAAATACCTTAAATTGTCAATATCTCTGTATTAATAATGTGCTTTCCCATTTCAGTAAGTCTATAAAATGAACAAAAATTATATGCACTTTAATATTTTTTCCTTCCATTTTTTCAAAAAATAATTTCTTGCATTCATTGCAAATTGTCATTGTGCAAACTAAGATTTTTTTATTGTATCCTAAAAAAACTAAAGTTTTTTGTTTGCCTGAATGTATACTACAGTAGTAATATTTTTACATTGTAAACTGCAGCTATGTATGTTTTTTTAGCCTTTTTCTTGTTCAGACTTCAGAATCAACGAGGGTGAAGGAGGCTCGGTCCAAAGGTCAAAAGAAAACTAGCAGCTACATCTGGCCTGTTGCCTGTCGAGTCCAGTCTAGTTTCTCCCTAAAACCCGCTCACCCAAAAGCTAGTGTATTTCTGCTTCTTCTTGTCGTGTGGCGGCCGCCGATGGTGGTGACGGCGGAGAGCGTCCAAGAGCGAGGCATCAGCGCCGGCATGAGCGAGACCGCGGCGGCGCACGTGGAGACAGTAGTAGCTGTGAGGAGGGAGAAGAGGGATAGACCGGAAGACGGAACCAACTTCGAGAGCGTGCACGAGTACTACAAGCGCACCAAAGACAGCCGCGGCGGCCTCAACGACGGCATGGGATGGTCTGCCCGGTGACCGGCTGGAAGCTAGAGGCGCTGCACGGCCTGGCTCGTGCGGCATCTCCGGTCGCGCCGCCTGTTGGAGTGCCCGGGATGGTGGGAGGACCCTTGGCCGTTCGGCCCCTAGCAGAGCTGCCGCCTGTTGGTGCCACGACTGGCATGGGAACGCCGATGGTTGGGGGCAACCTGAGCTTCTCGACTTCCAATACGGAGAACCACTGGGACGAGGAGGAACCTGACGACGACATGGGCGGGCGAGGGAAGGGGACGTCGGAGGGTGGCGGGAAGATGATGAGGTTCTTCGAGGGTCTGACGAAGCAGGTGATGGAACGGCAGGAGGCGATGCAGCAGCGGTTCGTGGAGGCCTTCGAGAAGCGGGAGCAGGACCGCATGATCCGCGAGGAGGCTTGGCGGCGGCAGGGGATGGCGCGCCTGGCGCGGGAGCAGGAGATACTCGCGCAGGAGCGCGCCATGGACGCCACCCGCGGCGCCGCCGTGCTCTCCTTCCTACAGAAGATCACCAGGCAGACCATCCCCATGCCGTCCATCGCCGCGCCCGCCAGCACGTTCATGCCACAGTCTTCCCAGACTCACGCCACGCCCAGCGCCTACGCCGCCCCACCGCCGCCGTCGTGGCAACCACCGGCGTGTACGCGGCCTCAAGCCTCGCCGCGGCCGCCGAAAATGGCGCCTGCTACGCCGCAGCCGCAGCCGCAGCAGCAGGAAGCGCTGGTGCTACACCAAATCCGCAGCCTCATGACGCCCGCCGAGACGCCGCGCGACGGGTCAGGAGGTGGCGGCCGCGGTAGAGCATCGTCGTCGCCGCGGTGGACCAAAACGGAAGTGCACGCTCTGATCCAGCTGCGGAGCAACCTGCTGGAGGCCGGGCCGAAGGGGCCGCTCTGGGAGGAGATCTCCGCAGGCATGCGTCGGATGGGCTACAGCCGGAGCTCCCAGCGGTGCCGGGAGAAATGGAACAACATGGACAAGTACTTCAAGAAGGTGAAGGAGAGCAACAAGGACAAGCGCCCCAAGACGTCCCCCGACTACTTCCACCACCTCGACGCGCTCTACCGCAACAAGGCGGCGCTCGGCTCCCCTTCCGGTGCCGCCCTTCCGCCGCCGGCCGCGGAGCACGCCAATGCAGCTCCCCAGGACCGCATCGACGCGTTCACTGTCGCGGTGCCGATCTCGCAGAGGGCTCCGCCGCCGCACACCCTGCCGCCCGTGGCCAAGAACGGTGTTACCAAATACGACGGCAACGGGCACGGCGTCTCCGGGGGAACCAACTTCGAGAAACCACCCACGGGTACCACCGCTGGTGACGGCGAGGAGTCGTCCATGGACGTCCTCAAGGACTTACTCATGTGGTAACTTCACAGGTTCTGAAAAAACTCTGTTCTAGCTTGTGTTTGCTTGTCTGGCGTGTAAGCTGAGGAAGAAAAGAGACGAATCATGGCCAATTTTGTTGGGGATGATATATAGTTGCATGGGTCATCAAGATCCTGTTGTGTTCGTGTGTTTAACTGCTAAAAGAAGCTTGGAATCCGTAGCACACATCCGTATGTGCAATGAAAAGTTCAGACAAAGCTATGCTTGCTCGGTTGCTCCTTATGTTCTTACAACTGTTCAGAGTTTGATACTGGACGTGTGAATCTGATCAAATTGTGCTTTGTTGATGGAGTTAGCCATGTCTTTCTTCTCATTGAGTAGAACAGTTTATTCAGAATATACTAAGAATTGAGTCCCGTGTTGATGCAACTTGGATGCGAAATGTTCCCACTTGGTAGAATAGGCTTATTAGGCCTAGTTAATGCTACATGGATCACATACTAAGAAATGTTCGCATGTTTTATGTTTTTCCTTATTATGAGTAGATAACCGTCTAAACGTAATAACAAACTGGGCCCATGTTAATGCTACATGGATCACATACCAAAGCTCCAGCTTTGTGGACTAGGCCCATTATTAGAGTTGTATTGCCGCTTAACCTACCTATACAAAATTTTAGGTTTGTACCGTTGGGTTGAGCAGGAAATTTAGTGATCTGCATGTTGCACAAATATGCAAAACTTTGGTGCAGATGCTATAATTGCTGGACTCGAGAAACATTCCGACTTTAGCTGGTTAAAAATGTTGCCTTTGAACTGTTAATAATACCACGAGACCAGAAATTTCAGTTTCAGATAGGGGTTGCCTTGTTGCTTACCCTCTGCTGATTAAAAACAATCAGGTGAAACTATGCTTGCCATTTCTCCAAAAGAAGAAATATGCTTGCTATTATCCATGATCATTGTTTAATAGTGGATGTATTGAATGTGACTAAATTGTGCTATGTTATTATCAGCTCTAGAAATGAAAACTAACCATGCTTTTTTAATTGGAAGATGCTTGTTAGTTCAGAATGTTGGTTTCAGCGTTCTTTTATTGAAGAACTTACTAGTCTCCCGGGTGTTAGTTTCCATGTACATGCTGTCTTGGAAAACAAAACCAAAACCAACAATACCATATTTTGGGGGTGCCCTCTATGGATAAACAACCTTGACATCCAGTATGTTGGAATAGAAACTTCCAAGTTCATACTGGGATGTTCAATTTATAAAGGAAGTGAAGATGCTCAGGGTGCTTGGAATTCCACCAGTGAGATGGTTGCTGGACAAGTCTTGCCTTTCCACTTTTGTGAAGTTAGAGCATGGCATGGTGGGAAAAAAAATTGTTCATGCACACTATGGAATGCTAATTTCCTTTTTCTGATGAATATTGTAAACCGTGAGCAAGTGTACACGATTCTCTAAAAAATAATTTAGAAAAGAAAATACATTCAGTTCCACAATGTTTATAGATAAGGAAAACCCCCCGAAAAATAAACTTGAGCTATAGCACGGCAAGAGCATGAAGCATATATAGCTTGAATGTTCTCCCAAGGCCATGGGTAGGAATTATCATATAAAAGAAATTTTGAAATAGTTTATCAATGGTATGGCGAAAGCAAATAAAATATGACTATATTAAAATTTTCTCTACATTTTTCACTTAGTGATAATATCTCTCAAATAAGCCGAGACTGTTTCTTTTTTGTTAGGTTAGATCATGGTATGGCGAAAACAAAGAAATATTTTATTGATCACCATGTATCTAGATGATACACATATAGAATTGCTACATCAGCCATCTAGACCAAAAGTCCGAACTGATGGAAAGGAGCTAGGCAATATATTTATATTCAACACTCCCCCTCACGTCTAGTCTATTTTAGTCCTTAACGTGGGATAGGAGCGGGTCGCAGGATCTTTTTTTCCTTTTTTTTTAATCCGCGTGAGCGGGGTCTCGAACTCGAGACCTCTTGGCTCTGATACCATATAGAATTGCTGCATCAGCCATCTAGACCAAAAGTCCGAACTGATGGAAAGGAGCTAGGCAATATATTTATATTCAACAACACATACACAAATTTGTTCGGATTTTGGCCTTTCCATGGCAGAACCAACATAACAACACACACAAACTGAAGCAAACCCGGTAAATATTTATTCGGAATGCTAATTAGTGTATGTTTTCTAGATAAATTATTTAATTTAATTGCATCATGAGTTTAAATGATAGTCACATTTGTTCATCAACCATGTATTTTTCATGCGGTTGACACACATTTTACCTAAATTTTTGTGTAGTTAAAAATTTACGGAAAATGCCCTCCTAAAGCAGTGGAACGACTCAAGAGGCCCAGAGTGGATTGAGTAAAATCAGGAAACCATGAGCTTAACTAAAACAAAATGCACAAAATTTCATTATGGCTCCCAAAATGCATGGAAAGATAAAATAAATAAACAGTTGGAACCTAGGAGCTACAATATTTTATTCACTCGTTTACCCAGTTTGGTTGGCGTGTTTGCTATAGAATCATGGTGCGTAAGTTGTATCGTGGTTTATTTCTGCTTCTTTTGCACAACCGCAACTGTTGTAATGAACGGTGTATAATCTAATAAATAATGGATGTGTGCACCACTTGAAATAGAGGTTGGCTTACAACCTCCTTTCTGGAGAAAAACGATTGATTGCCTATAGAAGGGAAAAAGAGATAGACGACTTTTTTTTTGCGCATAAATAGTTAAGGCCGACAAATTTGACCCTATGAGATGAATTACAACCACCTTTACTCGGGGCACTATTGCACAAATGATGAAAATCATCTCGTATTTTACTGATTAGAAGGAAACGCGAACAATTGAGCTATAATGTTGGTTTTAGACGAATCATGGCGAACGACCCTACATCAACATACGCAAGAAATTCAGCCAAAGCCATGCTTGCGATTGTCTGATCATGGTTTGAAAATTGGCTGCTGCCAGTAGCGTCTGGGCATGGTGATCACTATCCGTAAGCACACAAGAAAAGCTGTACTATGTAAGTACAAACTGTATGTTAATACTTTTGCAATGTTTAACCTCTAATTATTTTGTGAGGAGGCACGATTTGGAAAAATCCTGATAATCAGAGGTTGCCGGAGAAGGTAGCGGTAGAAAAAGGAGAAGTAGTGTTCATCCCTTTTGGAGGAGAGACAGATGCAGGTGCCGATCCTAAGAACGGCAGCAGCCTTTTAAGTTTGCTGATTCCGTGTGTCGGGGGGAGCAATGCTCGTGGTCCAGTTCTTTTGCCTCCAGAGTTTCCTTCTTTCTGATCTTGCCTCCTGCGACCATGCCTGCTGCGTGGGGCGTTGGCTTTTGTGCGTGGTGCTGGTCCCTCCGCGGTGGGTGTGGTCGCCCGTGTGATGCCAAAAACCGTGCTCTCCGTCTCCACAAGGCTTTCTAGTACGAGAGAATAATATATGATCTACTAGGTTTTTAGAATGGGCGTTTTAAGTTGCAAAATACACTCCCACGTCTCTTTTTTAGTCGGCCGGCGTACATGTATTTCGACTAATGAAACACAGGTCATTTGCCCATGAAATGTATACTTCTTTTTTCCGAACAGCGGAGGTGACCGCGGCCTCTGCATCAACTAACTTAATTTATATTTGAAAAGCTCAAAAATGGTGTACATTTTTATTTTGGTGGTTTAATTAATGGTTTTGCCAAATCTCAGACGTCTGAGGTTTTCTGAAGTCTCAATCACCTCACAAAAGTGAGCCATAGTTCATAAAAAAAGTGCAACTCGTTGTCCGTTGCACTTTTCCGAAACAGTTTGCACTTACATAGGTTAAATAGTTTTGAGCATCGTAAATAGTTTCTCGAAAAAAGTTACTATATGTGTATAGTTGTGCAAGCGAGCCACCCTGAAAAGTGATATTTGACGATGTATTCTCTAACTTGCAAGCATTATTGTAGCATAAATAAATAATATTATATACTCCCTCCGTCCAATAATAACTGTCTTAGATTTGTCAAAAAGTGGATGTATGTAGACATGATACATGTATAGGTACATTCACTTTTGTACAAATTTGAGACACTTATTTTGGGACGGAGTAAGTACTAGTCTATCTTGCTGTAAATTCTTCCTTTTATGTTTTTAGTAGTTTCCTTTAGAAGTTTTCAAATAAAATACTCAGTTAGCACTAAACCTGGAATCATTTTGTATCATGTTGAAAAGAAGTAAACTTTTGTTGACCCAAATTCCAAACAAATGAGCTCGTTGGAGGCTCTCCATGCTTGTAGGAGGTTTGGGCTCCAACCTTGCTTTGGACAATTTCTATTTCCTTGGTTGCTTATTGGACCTTTTGTGTTTCGATCGTGGAAAATACCTAATAGTTCTAATTTTTGCCGCCACATGACATGTTTAGGGAAAGAAGGTCGTAGTAAAAGGATAAATACTTTCAAGTCAAGTAAACTTTTTTTTTTTTGCGAATAGGTTAGGGAAATTGGGCAGCATTTCGCCTAGAAAGCGTGCGTGCATGATGGAATCTACATTCGCCGGATCTTGGGGTGTAGTAGCTTGGCTGCGCGATGAGCTCTTCGCCTACTCTGCCCACGCCACGAGAGTGTGGCCTGACATGAAGATTTTTCCCTTGTCTAGTGGAGACCTCCATCCACCTTGGATTGCCTTGGCATCTTCTTTGTCGTGATTACAAAGGTGTTGATGGAGGGGGAGGTCATTGGTGTCTAAAGAAGTCCGGACATGATCTGGAGATTTCATCGCGCTATTCATGTCGAGTAGAGAAGATCTCATGGATTAGTCGTGGCGGTTCATAAGAAGTATGTGTTTCGGACGATCGTCGTTTTGTGGCAGTCTTCTCGGCGAGTGGGGATGGTAACTGATATGTCTCAAACGTATCTATAATTTCTGATGTTCCATGTTGATATTATACCAATTGTTACATGTTTTACATACACTTCATAGCATTTTTATGCATTTTCTGGGACTAACCTATTAACAAGATGCCACAGTGCCAGTTCATGTTTTCTGCTGTTTTTGTATTCCAGAAAAGCTAGTCTGGAAATATTCTCGGAATTGGACGAAACTTGGACAGGACCTCCTATTTTTCCAACACGTACACGGAGTCCAAAGGAGAGACGGAGGGGGCCGCGAGCCAGCCACACCATGGGGCGGCGCGGCCCCACCCTCTGCCGCGCCGTGGGGTGGTGTGGGCCCCACGGGCGTCTCCAGCCGCCGCCCTTTCGCCTATTTATTCATCTTCACGGGAAAATCCTAGACACCCGAGCCATTATCCACGAAAAGTTCCAAAGACGCCGCCGCCGTCAACCCTAGCTCGGGAGGGTTCAGAAGCTCTTCCCGGCACCCTGCCGGAGAGGGGAATCATCACCGAAGGGCTCTACATCAAGATCATCTTATTGTAATGCTACATGTTGTGTTTGCTGGGATCAAATGAATATTTAATACTATGTCAAGTTGATTATCAATCTATCTTATATGTTATTTATGATCTTGCATGCTTTCCGTTACTAGTAGATGCTTTGGCCAAGTAGATTCTTGTAACTCCAAGAGTTAGTATTTATGCTAGATAGTGGGTTCATGCCTCCGGTAATCTGCGAGAGTGACAGCAACTTCTAAGATTGTGGATGTGCTGTTGCCACTAGGGATAAAATAACCGATGCTTAGCTTAAGGGTGCGCCGTTAGGTCTAATGCATTTGTTTACATTACGCACATTACTTAATGCGATTATCCGTTGCTTGCAACTTAATACCAACGGGGAACTCGGTATGACAACCTGGAGGTGGATTATTAGTCATAGACGCTGTTGGATAACGGTCTATGTATTTTGTCGTAATGCCCACATGAATATCATAGTAATCATCAGGTCATATATATGCATTGTCATGCGCTCAATATTTTGTCAATTGTCCAGCTGTAATTTGTTCACCCAACATGTTAGTTATCTTTTATGGAGAGACACCACTAGTGAACTGTGGATCCCGGTCCATTCTTTTACATTGATAATACAACCAACTGCAATCATTGTTCCGTTTCATTCTCTGCAATTTACTACTGTTTTCCACACCATACGTTTAATCCTTTGTTTTCAGCAAGCCGGTGAGATTGACAACCTCACTGTTTCGTTGGGGCAAAGTAGTTTGATAGTGTTGTGTGCAGGTTCCACGTCAGCGCGCCACTGACAACCTTCAGAAGTGATTTCTTGCTCCTACTGGTTCGATTAAAACTTGGTTTCATACTGAGGGAAACTACTGCTACACTGCTTCATACCTTCCTCTTGGGGTCTCCCAACGAACGTGTGATCCACGTCATCAGTAACACTGGCGGATTTCGTTCTTGACGGTGCTCGTTGCACTCTGTGTCTCAGTTTCCGAGGTGAAAACCCTTGGTCTTAACTTTGGTTGTTGTACTTGGCAATGGTGTCTCCTTAGTCATCTCCTTGTCGAAGGAACTACCAGGAGATTTGGACCTGCTCAGGTTCTGACCATGTTGGTTAGACCGTATGACAACTGTTACCTTCCTAAAGACTCGTTTTGGAGAAGATTTTTCGGAGTTGAGGTGTTGTCAACATTGCTAGTGCTATTACTGCTACGAGTCTCTGATCTTATCAGCGGGGTCTTTTTTTTTTGGATATGTGCATCCTTATTGTCTATACTAGATCTAGTGATCATATTGTTACAGAAACTAGGTGTAATTGATATCATCTTGGTATTAATATATTTTTTCAAAATAATTTTAAGATTCTAAATAGCTAGTGAAAACTTTTGGACACCAAACGCTAAGCGACGGGCCGCTATACTTAGTAAGACCTACAGTATAGGTACAAATACCAAGGACAATATATAATTATATTGTTTTACTTTCTTTTAAATGTGGTAAAAGATTTACTCAAACAAAATTGGTACTAATTAGTATATTTTAAAATATTTATTTGAAATATAATAAATCTGAGGATGAACGTGTGGTTAAAGGATTATTAAGTTTGATTTAAAATTGAATACCATAACAAGATATTTGTATGCATCTTAAAATTTGGATAAAGGGAACTCTAATACTTCCTCCGTTTCTAAATATAGAACTTTTTAGATATTACAATATGGACTACATACACAGCGAAATTGGTGAATCTACATACCAAAATACGTCTGTATGCATTCATATGTAGCCCGTATTGCAATAGCTTGGGTCCTTTTCGGACCTCCATTTTTTTGAAGTATTCTCATAACACTTCAAAACCGAAGTATTGCAAAACCACAGTATTTGAGTGCCAGGCAAGGGAATACTTTATTTTCTTGAATCCACCGTTTTCCTTAGTTTTAGCAAAATTACGGGGCGTTTGGCAAGTGTTGTGTTTCTGTAGTTTTGCTGCATGGATAATCTCTTTTGTGGTGGAAAATCAATTGTTGACCGGAAGTGTAGCTGCATGGTCGTTGCACTAGTCGCTGCATGGATCAACTTTTGACCGATCTCTTAGTTGCATGCATGGCGTTGCATGAACTCATGACGACGTTGAATGCGTCAGCTAGCACGCCTATTTAGATAGAAAGAAAAGCCACAAAGTGGCAGAAGTCTTACAGAAATCGTTGCACTAAGCAACAAAGAAAGAAGGAAAAGAGCAGCGACCTAAAACAACCAGAGAAACTAAAAAGCCCGTATACGCAAAATTTTGTGTTAAAAGTTTCAAACTCTATCGATTTGCCAGCGAGAGCGTCTCTGGCGCTCCGAGCACGGCTGCATCGTCGTCGGCTTGTGGCGGAGCGTGACCAAAAGGAAAGAGGGGGCCAAAAAAAAATGTGGCCATCAAATGACTTATATTCACACTAATTTTTCTACAATTTCATTCATACCATCAAAAGACGATTTTCATGCTTGAAAATGCACTTAATTTTTTAATTTACACAAGAATTTGCATAACAAGAGAGGAAACTTTTTTTTTGCCAAGATCCACCTATATATGGCCAGCAGTGATTTCTTTCTTTACATTTGGAATTGGCATACTAAGCGACTTACTCCTAGTTTTGATTGGCAAAAAGAGGAGCTAACCCCAAAGATCCACCGATGACTAGCAAGGAAAAACATCAATAATCAGTCGATGGCCCAAGCCCCGAGGTAAAAGAAAAACTAACCTGCTACTGCTATCTGATCTGGTCACTGCACCCAGCACCCAACAGACCCCATCTCCTACACAGCCAATAAACAATCTAGAGTTCTAGACACAGGCAAGCCTCGGAAGCAAGATTGGATGGGAGCACTACAATCCTGCTATGGCAGAGAGCCAGACCACGATGAGCATGGCATCGTAGGCGCCGCACGTCCCCTTGGTCGGAGGCTTGTACACGACGCCGTGGATGAGGCAGGGAAGGCACACACGCTCCTCGCGCCGGGTCGAGGACGCGGCGGAGCGTCGCCTTAACTTGCAGGGGACGTCGTCCGAGGCGTGGGAGCTGGCGGATGCGACGTTGCGAACCTTCTACTTGCGCGACTTGGTGAGCCCCTCGAGCTCTAGAGGCTTGCCATGTACGGCGCAGTGTTCCCTTCCAGATCGTCTCCTCTCGGGTACAGCCGTGAGCTCATGCATGTCCCGCCGGAGCAAGTCGGTGGCGAGAAACAGGCTCGGACTGCTTGAACAGCTCATGCGTCTCCGCCCTCCTTACCAGGTTCACCATCATCGCCGGCCGGCCACGGCCAAGCTACAGTCCACAGATCGTATCAACTCATCGGGGACACGGCGACAGAGATCAACGACCATGTCGCTGCATCTATGTTTCTCCATGCCCGCCAAAGAGGAGCTTTAGAGCCGACAGAACGTCAGCGCGAGCCTAGTTGCTTTCTACAGTACGTTTTAGAAAAAAAGAGGGTCGGACCTATTTTTTCAGTACTCCAAAAAAAACACAGTTTTGCCAATACTGTGGTTTTGGAAACTGCAATATTCGTTAGATCCAAGCACCTCAAAGTTTCTATACTGTAGTATTTGGAAAAACTGAAGTATTCTCGAATACTTCAAAAATACAGAGCTACCAAACGGGGCCTCAGTTTCTAAAAATATTGAAGTATCAAATACTTCAAGGTGTTTGGTTCCAATGAATAATGTGTTTTATAAACTATATCCTGTTGTATTTGGATTATTTGATGCATTGGAGGCTATGGTTTTATTTGAATATGGAGTGTTCATTGTTCTATATTTTAAATGTTGTTGAATTGTTTGTGGTTGAAACTTAAAAGTTTGAAAAACTATACCAGATGGATCAAGTACTGATATAACTATACCTGATTTTTTTGCGAATAACTAAACCAGATTTTGAAATTGTGAATACGTACAGGGCACCCCAAAAGATAGTTTTTATCTGAAATTACTAGCTTTTGTTGCACATATTCAAGATAATCATGAGCATGTACGTACCAACCAAGAGCCAGCAGATTAGTAAGTTCTTCCATTCAGTAAGATGAACATCGAAACATATATTATGAGGAGGAGCGGGAGACTCGCCAAGCTACACCCAAAAGGCGCCAACATCGCGTAGCTGGCCAAAGAGGCTGTGGCGCGCCGCCTCGGCTCACTGACCGAGGAGGCCCACCCCTCGAGGCGCCAGCGAGAGGACTTCATGACCCTGTTAGATGGACCCTTCTCGGACCAGGCGGTGGCGGCCATCGACGACCTCGTCCTCGCCGTGAACAAGACCAAGAAGAAGAAGACGAAGCGGCAGATGCCGCCGGGAGAGGCCTAGATGATGAAGCTTCTCATGCTTGGTCACTCCTCCTTGCAAATGTTGAGAGGAGGTGCCTTTTGTGTCTGTGGGGCTCAGGGTTGCGTGACCGAGATGGTGCGTCGCTCTATTGCGAGGAAGGGAGATCTGTGCGTTGCTGATCGAGGTTGTCTGTTGACATGGCGAGCACTTGTGGGTTTTTCACATGAGGCTAGGAGAGCGACTGGCGAAACCATCATCCACTCGATGTGGCGGACAAGGAAGGAGAGGAACCAAAGGGCCTTCTGCAATGTGGCAATCTTGCCTTTGGAGGTGGCGGCTTTGGTGCGGGAGGAGTTGGCGATGTGGGCTTTCGCCCACACGCAAGATCCTGAAGACTAGTTTTTGTTGTTTTGCTTGTAAAGGGATTTTTTCCCTAGTTCGAAATTCTGTACATAACACTCTATTCTATCTAATCGGATGACAGATACAACCGTCTTAAACCTAAAAAAACATATATTATGAACTAACTAAAATCTGAATGCTAATCTATCACCCAGCTCTAGTTCTGAGCTCAACCTTTGCTCCCTCTCAGTACAGAGGATGCAGTAATATTTAAAAACGTTGCCAACGGGGGAATGATCCCTCCCTTGGTCATACGCTGGTAGGTAGATGAGACACCCGGTTTATTCGAGTATTCCTTAGCTAGGACTCGATTTTTCGAGTATGCCACAGCTGGGACTCGAACCCGGGCGGGCTGGCCCCACACCTGGGGCATCAGCCACCAGGCCAGCGCCTGGTCCTCAGATGCAGTAGTATTTATACCACATCTCACTCAATTTTCCTGCTCAATTCAACAGAGAAACTGAAACTTTGTAGCACAAAGTTCAATCGCAAATTCGCAATGCAACTCTGATAAGGCTTAATCTACCATGTTGGAGTGTTTGTATTCAAATTGCAAAGGCCCGACAAATTCTCCTTTCTGTAGCTGATAATAACAAAGTACAATTACTCAAATTCATACGGAGGTGCTAATTGACAACACAAACTGTGTGCAAGCATAATATCCCCTAAAATCACATTGTAGAATCAATATATATTCATGTTCCCTAGTAAGAAAGAACATCAAAGAGGATTTTGATCACCTGTGCAACTGTCATCACGAACAAAATTTGTCCTGATTCGTCTCATTTCTTTCTCAATTTATACGCCGGAGTAACACTGAAAGCATAGTTTTCCCCCCACACCTTTTAAGCCACCACTTGGTCGAAGTCCTTGAGGAACTCGTGCACCAGCTGCCAATCCGCCGGCGGCAAGTCAGTCCGGAGATCGTCCATGTACGGGCCTGGGATGAGGCTCTCCGAGAAGTCGAGCGGCGGCAGCTCCGGGAAGTCGTTGGGGAGGTCCATGGACGACACCTCGCCGTCATCAGCAGCGGCCGGCGTAAGCTTTTGCTCGAACATTATTCTGGCCGCCGTGGGCTGTTGCTCGAAGTTTGTTCTGGCCTCCGCACCGTACAGTTTGACGGCCGCCGCGTCATATGCCAGGGCGGCCTCCTCGGCGGTGCCGAAACTTCCCTGCGGCACCGAAGTTTTCCTCTTCGAGTCCCAAATCTGTGCACGGTACTTGCCGCTCGGTAGCCTGTACACGCCGCGGAACTCGGTCCAGGCGTCCGGCTTAGCCGCCGCCGGTTTCTTCACCTTCGTCTTGACGCTCCCCTCTGCTTGGCCGGACGACTCTCCGCTTGGCTTGAAGTTGGTCACCGCGCTTGCGCCGTGCAGCTCGACGGCCGTGACATCGTACGCTCTGGCGGCATCCTCGGCGGTTTCGAAGCTGCCGAGCCACTGCGCAGTCCCCTTCGAGCGTGAGATCTGCGCCCCGTACTTGCCGTTTAGTTTCCGGGACACGCCACAGAACTCGGTCCGCGATTCCGGCCGCCTCGCAGATTTCTTCTTCCTTGCCGCCGTTCCGTTGCCGCCCAGCTTGCCGGCGGCCTCCTCGGTGGTGCTGACGGCGCCGGCACACGTTCCCTTCTTCTTCTTTACCGCCGCCTTCTTCGTCTTCTTTACCGCCCTCCGCGCGCCGCCCAGCTTGCCGTCGGCCTCCTCGGCAGGGCTGACGGCGCCGGCGCACAGCTCATTCGAGGCAACATGCTCGCCGTGGAGCTCGGTTTGGACCTTCTTCCTCCTCCTGCTACCCACGGCTTCCGCTACCTCGGCGTCCCCCGCCGCCATCACATCCACGCCGCCCTGTTCTTGGACGCTCTCCGCGTTTATCACCATCGCTGGACTGGACTGTACTGTGCAGGGCAGGGCCGCCGCAAGAAGAGGCGGAAATGCGCGAGGTTTAGGGAGAGAGTGCGTACGGAGGATCCGAGGAGGAGGTAAAGGTTCTGCTTTCCACTTTGGATGTGGTCATGGCTTCGTGTCGTCTGTCTTTCCTGGTTCGTGCAATGTCGAACATTACGTGTTGCAACCAAAGTTTTAAATAGCCGGCTATAGCCCAGCTATAGCCCGGCTATAGCCTTCTGAGAGGTATGGGGCTACGGCTATGACCTTTATAGGCTAAAGTGATAATAGCCGCTAATAGCCTGGCTAAATTGATTTAGCCCTGATTTAGCCCCTTAGCCGCTAAAATTTCGGCTGAGTTATCCAAAAATTTTGGATCAAAATTTGTCCGCTCGGCCAAATATCAGAGCCATATTGAATTGTTATTACTAAATGTTGTAATATGTGGACATAACTATGTCCAGTATTTGTATCTTTTATGCGACTATGTTAATATGTTATGAATCAGTAAATTATCGATATATATACAAATATATGCTACCTAAATTTTAAATTTTTATCATTATTAAGCAAAACGGCTATAAGATCATACCCCGCTATAGCCCGGCTATAGCCTTGCATAGCTTCTGAAATCGCCGGGGCTAAATGCAATAGCCGGCTATTTTAAACTATGGTTGCAACACAGCTCTAGGTTACTATGGACATTTCCCTAAAGTAGACTAAGTACACGTATAATGCAACGTGCTTAGTGGTGTGCTTATACAAACATAAAAATATTTACTCAGAAGCAGCGGCGATTATTATTTGTATTTACAAATATGTGGAGTTAAAAGCAACCGGAATGATGTCGTGCGAGTGGCGAATGTCCTCACACGAGATCTCAGCGGCATAGCAGCCAAACAGCAGGAGCCAAACGCCATGGTAGCATGCAATGCTCCTCGGCTCGATGGCGGAGGTGAGGGGGCCGGCGGTGGCGAGCGATTTGGGGTGGCCGATTCAGCGGCCGAGGTAAAGGGGTCGACAGTGACTGGCCGGTGCAGCCACGACAACCGATAAGGTGCTGCGACGGCGCGGCGGTGTGGTAGGGGGTGGAGGTGGCCGAAATGGACGTGGCGGGTCGGTGTGGGTGTCGATCCGGCGGTGTAGGGGGTGCGGCGATGGTGGTGGCCGGAATCGACGACGACGCAAGAGGACAGCTGCCAAAACGATTGCACGAGGAGGGCTGGGAAAATTGCACCTGGGCGATTGGGTTGGGCACGGCCACATAATTCGTTTTACGGCGTCGCGCATCTATCCCAAATTTGAACCATTTGTGGGCAAAATTTAGGGCTGCACTAAAAGGTTTGCAAGCGATATGGCATCTGCTGGGGCTACTCACCGTTTTGGACATTGTAACTAGGGCAGAAATATCGGAACCGTAAAATTTGCATCGTGATTCGTACTGACTGCGAAATTGCACATGAGTTGTAACTCAGATGTAGCTGTGAATTGGTTGACATCATCCGATTGAAACCGACCTCTAGGAGTGGATGATGAGCACGGTGCAGCGCATTGCTCCTGCGGACGGGGTTGTTGCCATGGCACTGTTCCCTCCACCGCCTCCACCGATGTTCCCATGGGTATGTTGTCAAACTTGTCATTCTATCCATCTTATTGTTGTAACTAAATTACTTGTGTAATGCGAGCCTTTTTTCATGGTGTAGGTCAATCCAGGATCGGCGGGTGGATCTCACTCGATGGCGCCGCCGCTTGGTGGCCAGGACAATCCGGAGGGGCAGCCCCATATCTCCAACCCTAACGTTGTCCGGAGGCTCCCGTTGGTATGCTCGCATGACTTGTCAAAATGCCATTGCCACTTTAGTTTTCCATGCCTTTGCCACTTTAGTTGAACTTGTCAAAATTTAGTTAGTTGAACTAGTTGTCATGACTATGCCATTTCCATCTAGTTAGTTGAACTCATCATTTTTTTGCTTCATGTCTCACTTAGATCGACATAGCCAATCAATGAATCTCCAATGGTCACTACATCTAACTCATCATTTTTTTGCAAACGTGTAGGGCGATCCTCCTCAATGATGTCCATCTTCGCCGTCGTGACCTACATGTGGAGATTGAGCAAGCTCCATCCCTTTGTGACCTACATGTGGAGTGCATGACCTATTTGTAGAATAGATCACATGTTTGTGGAGTTTGAGTTCGTTTTATATTATGGAGGAGTTCGAGATTGTATCTATATATTATGGAGGAGTTTAAGTTATTGTCATATTTGTGTGAATTTGTGATCTGTGATATGTTCACAGATTGTCATCTGTTATTTTCATATTTGCAAAATTTTATGAATTGCAGGGATTTTCCAAAAAACAGCACAAATCTGTGCCATATGGTCACTTTGCCGTGTATAGGAACACGGCAAAGGCCTTTGCCGTGTGGAGGCGCACGGCAAAGCGTGCACGTGGCGCGCACCTGTGCACCTGGCAACCTGGGATGACCATATTGGTCAATTTGCCGTGTGCTGCTGATCGTGGCACACGGCAAAGGGGCGAGGCAAAGGTTCTGGGCAACGGCGATTTGCCGTGAGATTTCGGGAAGGGCACACGGCAAAGTCCAAATGTTTGCCGTGCAGGTTCTGGACGAGCACACGGCAGAGTCCAAATGTTTGCCGTGCTTTTTCTGGAAGAGCATACGGCAAAGATTAGAGGTTTGCCGTGCGGCCATTTCTCCAGACGCACGGCAACGCCAAGCTACACGGCAAAACTTTGGCACACGGCAAAGACCCGGGGTGAGGGTTGACCGCGACTCTGGCCACATTGGTGCACGGCAAACTATTAGCACACGGCAAAACCCTTTGCCGTGTTGTTTTCGGAAAGCGCACGGCAAAGAGTCTTTGCCGACGCGTATTATGCCGTGTGGACTTTGCCGTGTTGTTAGGCACGGCAAGACCTTTGCCGTGTTCC
Source organism: Poa pratensis (assembly GCA_947311845.1). NCBI lineage: Eukaryota > Viridiplantae > Streptophyta > Magnoliopsida > Poales > Poaceae > Poa > Poa pratensis. The sequence continues at coordinate 22,862,451 of CAMZMU010000034.1, read as the reverse complement.
GCAAGACCGTTGCCGTGTGATTTGGCCACACGGCAAAGATCTCGTTTCCGGTAGTGATGAGTGATCGACAAAGTGTATTCCATGCTACCGTAATTGGATCCTCGTACACGTTTTTTTTTTGAGCTCAACGTATACGTTTTGTGGCCACAAGAAAAACATGAATATATATTCAGCTGTAATGCTTGTGTAGCTGGCGTTATATATGTTTCCACATTATGAAAGATTGCACATCCATATATGTAGAAAAAGTTCAGGCTAAACTATGCTTGCTATTATCAGTGATCACGGTTTGATGCTGAATCTCTCTCCGACCATACTGTGCTTTGTGATTAGCCACTCCAGAAAGGAGAACTGGCCATGTCTTTTCTTTGGTGCAGTATATGCATACCGAAGTGGAATAATGGATGAATTCAATAGAGGAATGGTGTCGGGTGACAAAATTAACATTATCATTTTAGCTGGTTCAGGATATAGCGTTGAATTGTTTAACAAAAGGATGAGACGAAATAATCAATTTGTTACGCTCCGTTGGTTCATAACCCTGACATGTGGTATATGTTCCAGCACGTACTGTTGCATGACTAGGTTCCCTTTTTTATTTTTGATCTGGCTTTACTATGCAACACATTGTGAATTGCAGATTTCTGTCACCCGAGCACTAGTGTGTCGGGTGGAATATTTTCTGAAAATTTTAAATTTGAGTTTGAAGAAAATCAGATATTTTTTTGGTGAACAAGTCATATTCCGTGCTACGAAAAAACTAATTTTTGGCTGTGAAAAAATAGCAGTTTTCCCCTGATTTTTTTCTTTTTTGTGTTGCTCAAAATAAAAAAATTACAAAACTTCTAGCGTATGCATACAATGTGTATATGTAGTTGTGTACTTAATTTCCGAATTTTTGAAACCTACAAATATCGTTTTTGAATTTTAAAAAAAGGGTGCTAGTGTGTGTTCGTGGGGCCACACTTTCCGCCACTTTGCTCACTATTTCGTATGTACATAGTTTAACATCTTACATCTGAATTGCTTGGGGAGCTAAATCTGACCTCATCCATGTAAATGTAAGTCACCTTTGATGATAGAGGCAAAGTATTAAAAAAAGGTGAAATCTGGCAAATTATTTCTTGCTAGTACTTTATCTTGACTCTGAAGCGAAATTGAAAACCCTGAATGTCTCTCTACAAGCCCATGCAGATCGAGTCTTTGCAAATTGTTGCCGCCGAAGCTATGGCCCCTAGTTGTAATCTAGCCATCATGTTGACTATTGACTATAAATTACTATATTACAAGGGAAAGTATATTAATGAACTGATCAGAGTGTTCTACACTCATGGTTAATATGCTTCATCTCGTTCGTACTAGAGGGTGTATTATTAACGTGAAGTGTTTTTAGGATGGTGCTCAATTAGATGGGGCTTAATTTTAAAGGAAATAGGCCGCTGCTTAATACGAGAAGCATAATCTTAACCACATAAGTTATAAAAAATTAATCCAAAATTGTGGTGTTTTTTCTACTGCAGTAATAGTGGCGAAATCAAAGTGAATACGGTCCAACACTGAAACCATGAATACAAACATATTGTACGATTTATAGCCGAAACAGTGGTGCGAGACGCGAATAAGATATCCGAACTTGTTGGTCAAGAGAACCACAAAGTTACTCTTGTAATCCCTCTGTTTCATAATATAAGATGATTTAGACATTCCAATACGGACCAAATATGGAGCAAAATAAGTGAATTACCCACTCAAATACAGGTAGATACGTACGAATTAGAAAAAAATGGTAAGAAAAACTAAAAAGTCTTAAATTTATGAATTGAGGGAGTATATACCAAAATTACTCTTTGTTGTATATATTACCGAAAACCTATTTGCAACATGGCTAAATAATTTTTGAGTCGTACACAATGGGAGAGGTATAGAACTGTTGTTCGTTCGTTCATTGCACAGAACTGTAATCTAGCCATCATGTTGACTATTGACTATAAATTATATTACAAGGGGAAAGTATATGAATGAACTGATCAGAGTGTTCTACGGTCATGGTTAATATGCTTCCTTTGTTTCGTACTAGAGAGTGTATTATGAACGTGAAGTGTTTTTAGGATGGTGCTCACTTAGATGGGGCTTAATTTTAAGGGAAATAGGTCGCTGCCTAATACGAGAAGCATAATCTTAACCACATAAGTTATAAAAAAATAGTCTAAAATTGTTGTGTTTTTCTACTGTACTAATAGGGGCGAAATCAAAGTGAATACGGTCCAACATTGAAACCATGGCTACAACCATATTATAATGCGATCCAGAGCCGGACCAGTGGTACGAGACGCGAATAAAAATTCCGAACTTGTTGGTCACGAGAACCTCAATGTTACTCTTGTAATTCCTCTGTTTCATAATATAAAATGTTCTAGACGTTACAGATTCGTACAAATTATAAAAACTAGGAATTCTTTCATTTAGGAACTGAAAGAGTATATATACCAAAATTACTCTTTGTTGTATGTATTACCGAAAACCTATTTGCAACATGGCTAAATAATTTTCGAGTCGTATTCGATGGGAGAGGTACAGTATTGTTGTTCGTACGTTCGTTCATTGCACCGGAAAAAGGTTATGCTTCTGAGAGAAAAGACAGCTGCGGATGCCGGAGCACTGCTGCCGTGCTGCAGCTTTTTCAGGCACCACCGGTGGTCCTCGACTCCTCGAAGGAGCAGGTTGCTGACGAGTAGTACTACTTTGGCCGGATATCCAGGTTGGTGAAAATGGCAGGGAGCGCCTGACGTTGCATCCTGCCTTCTGCAGTTCTGCCGTCTGTAAATAACGGGAGGTCCATGGCCGAAAGCGAATTAAAATATAAATTGCTTATGCTAGATACACACGCAAGTATTTTTTTGTAAAAAATTGCAGTAAATATCATCTTCACTAACTTTGGCAGTAAATATATCAACCTTCTTGTTATATTTTTTTTGGCAGTAGGTTATGCTTTATATAAACCATCTTGCTATAATTTCTGTGTGTGCGCGCGCACGCGTGTGAACAGCCGCTTAGACCAACCATGGACATAAATGTAATTAGCTGCAATATAAAAGAAATTACTCTTGCACTACGACATCTTGCAATCGATTTTTGGGACGATTCATTACTATGAATATTTGAATATTCCAACAATTACTACATTGTTTTGTAAATTCAAATAAAAGGTTCTTCAATGATAGATAACTAAATTTCAATATATTTATTTTCCTTCTCGAAACTGAAAAATGTGCTTTAAAATTTGAAATTACAAAGGATTTAGGATTTCGATAATAAATGGTTTTACATCATATATATCATTATTTTTGTGGTCTTAGTCATAATATAATTTTTGTCGTTGACTAGCTCTTCTTGCTAACCTATATAACTCACAAGAAATGGGAACCTAACAAGTGGCACATGCACAATATTAGGGAGGCTTGTCCCTACACCTAGGCATACCTCGAGACACGTCGGGTCTTAGGTCGGGCTCTGCAAAACCGACCGTCAAATGTCAAGTTCAAGCATATGACGACCTAGCATGATGGTGGGATAAACAATGATTCATATTTAAAGAGATAAAATAATTATTTATAAAATACATTAAAGGAATAATTGCACCAATTTTTTATTAAAATAAATTACTCCACAAGTTTTGGGCTCTTGGGTCGAGCTTCGGTCAGGATATAGATAGCCTAAAAAAGCGAAGATAATACATAGTAGAGTACAATGGCTCAAATATGACATGCTCATGACTCGGAGATTTCGGGCAGATTTTTTCAACTTCTTCCGATAGTTTTCCATAGTTCATGCAACAAATAACTGTATTTTCAGGTACCATACATCCATAGAAATTTTGAATTAGATTTGTCATCAGATTCTAGCAGGATCTATGGAATGTTATCGGAGTCAAATTGTCAACAAAGCACAAGTGCACCATGGAATGTATATTGTCCATCGAGGCTTGTGGTGCATTCGGCCATTGTTAACACCCTCAAGCATTTCTAATTCTAAAAGATATATAGTACATAATCTCAACTTGAATCGTCCAAGTTAAAATATGAATACGGCCTGACAAAAAAATAAACAAATTCATCATCACAATTTACTACGGTTTGAATTCAACGCCATCCCGCATTAGCTACTATCTAGTGTGAATTCTGTACATAAACCTCATTAGCTACTCATGCTCAAAAAAATATACACTACTTAGAGCATCTCTAGTGGAACGTGTATATTTGGACGTGTATATCTTCATATACACGTCCATATACACGTTGCTAAAATTTACACCTCCTAGTTTTTCAGTGGAACGTGTATCAGGACGTGTAAATCAGGACGTGTATATTCCAACGGCTATATTTTCAAACGGCTATATTTACAACGGCTATATTTCCAACGGCTATATTTCCAACGGCTATAGTTCTTACAACAACTAGCAGAAAGCATCAAATAGTTCTTACAACAACTAGCAGAAAGCATAAAATAGTTCTTACAACAACTAGCAGAAAGCAGTAAATAGTTCTTACAACAACTAGCAGAAAGCAGTAAATAGTTCTTACAACTACAACATATAGCTCACACATCAAATAGCTCACATTACTCTAGGCGGCGAGCAAGGATCTCATTCTGCTTAGCTTGGTAGAACTGCTTTTGCACATCAGTCATACCACTAGTGTCCATGAGCATGACCCTCTCATCTAATTCAAACTGTCTCCGTGCATCCTCCCTCTCGTTTCGTGCATCCTCATTCTTTTTGAGTGCAATCTCCTCTTTTCGCAATTCAAATTGCTGTGCATAGCGAACATTTCTTGCCGCCTCTTTGATCTCATCCTTCTCTTGCTTTGCTGCCCACACATTTTCTAATGACAACTTGCAAGCACTGTCATCAGCTTTACCTCTCCGCAATTTGTCCTTCTTCACACCATCAGGTCTTTTCTCATGTGCAAGAGCATCAGTGCGTATCGAGGTAGCATCAGTGCGTACCGAGGATGCATCAGCCGGATCATGGGTGGCTGTGCCCGGACTTGCATCAATGGTCTTCTTTTGTTTCTTAAGAGAAGTTTCAAGTTCTCTTGTCTGCCACTTTGGATGCTTCGAAAACTCTACATTGCAATGCATCAATGTGAAAGGCTTTTTTTTCTTAAGATCCATTTCCTTGAACATAATGTGTGCATCGTTTGTCTACACATACAAATATATTGTTAAAATATGCACAACACATATAGAATATTGCACAGCACAAATAGAAGTAGAAGATAGACGCATACCTTTTCTGCTATAGTCCTTCCGCTTTCTTCCCTATTTAAAATCTGCTGAAGGCAACCACAAAATTTAGAGTTCTCTTTGCTAATAAATGTGTAACGGCAATTTATTGCATTAGCATTACGCTCCGGCCATGATGATTCCTTGTGTGCGTTGTAGTACTCTGAAATTCTAGCCCAATAAGCATCTCGGTTTTGATCTGTCCCGACAATATCCAAACTTGTATTTGCCCGTGCTGCTATCAGAACCTTGTCCTCATCACTAGACCAATTTTTTCCTTTGTTGGATTTTGCTTTCTCTGTTATTGCAGAACGTTGCTGCGTTGATGGTGTTGCTTGCTCTCCAATTGGACTTTCTGGTTGTGTTTGTGTGTAACCAAAACCCATGGTGTCCAAGAAGCATTCATCACCATCCATCTGCAAACAATCAACACAGGAAACAACAAATATCTAAGCAAATCGATAGAAATTTCAGCAATCTATATATCAGACCACAATGCAGTACCAATTTTACCAAAGCACACCTACTTTCTGGTACTACAGCTCTACCAAACCACAGCCGAACCACAGCCGAACCAATTTCAGCAACTCTACCGAGACAACTCGATCGAGGCAGCCCGAGCTGCCTTTCCTCCGTCCGCAACCTCGAGCCCCTCCTCGAGCGCCCATCTTCCTCGAGCGCCCATCTTCCTCCTCCCTCGAGCCCGGCGCTCACCCCCACCGCCTCGAGCCCCTCCTCCCCTGTCACCGCGCCCATCTCCCTCCTCCCCTGTCCCCGCGCCAATCTCCCTCCTCCCCCGCCTCCCTCCCATGATTCCGTGCCGCAATCCAGGCCGAAGCCGGAGCTCACCCCACCGCCACGACCGCCTCAATCCCTCTCTCTAGGGCGCGCCGCCGCCGTCGGTCCCTCTGCCTCTCGTCTCTCTCACGGGGGTGCGGAGGCAAAGTTTCGGTACATACCTTGTCCGGCCGGAGAGGGGCGGCGACGGCGACCTTGGGGCGTCCTCCTCCGATTGGGGCCCCGGACAGGCGCGAGACGAGCAGCACGGGCGCGAGACGAGCAGAAGTTCCTTCTTTTCGCGCGTCCACGAGCGTGGCTTCGTGGTGTTTATTCCCACGCCAGGTACCCTCGAGCGCCCGTCGTGTATAAGTCCACGACGTTGTACACAACCCACTGGAGGCGTTTCTTGGACTCACATCGTGTATATTTAGCATACACACCCGTATACACGCTCCACTAGGGATGCTCTTACAGTAGTACTCCCTCCGTTCCAAAATAGATGACTTCTATTTATCTAGATACGGATGTATCTAGACTTGTTACACATCTAGATTCATCCGCATGTAGACAAATGGAAGTCATCTATTTTGGAACGGAGGGAGTACTACACAATGGTGGAGTAGGCTCGGTCCACAGGTAAAAGGAAACCTGACGGCAACAGCATCGTACGTACGGAGTACATCTGCAGCACGAAGTTGGTGGACGGCAACTGCGAGGACCATTTGCGTCCATCCGGCCTAGCCATTTCTACTCTGCAATCTGCATCCTTAAACCGCCAAAAGCTTGCCCATTTCTGCTACTTCTTGTCGCGAACGTGATGGTGGCGACGACGGAGACCGCCCAAGAGCAAGGCTTGAGTGCCGGAGAAAGTGAAATCGCGGTGGCGCATGAGGAGGCTGTAGAAGCTGTGAGGAGGAAGAAGAAGGCTAGGCCGGAAGCCGGGACCGAGTTCCTCGGCGTGCGTCGGCGACCAACCAGCGGGTATGGGGCGCAGATCTGGGACCCGTTGCGGCGAACCAATGTCTGGCTCGGCACCTTCGGCACCGCCGAGGACGCCGCCAAAGCGTACGACGACGCGGCCGCCGAGCGGCAAGCCGCGGAGAGTGAGGTCGGGACGGCGCATGTATTACAGGCTGCAGAGCGTCCGAGGAGGAAGAACGCCAGGGCTAGGCCGGACGCCGGCACCGAGTTCCGCGGCGTCAGCCGGCAAGCGAGCGGCACGTACGGGGCGCAGATTTGGGATCCGTCGCGGCGAACTCAGCTGTGGCTCGGCACCTTCGTCACCGCCGAGGACGCCACCAGAGCCTACGACGCCGCGGCCTTCGGGCTGGACGCCGCGGGGGTGGTGGTGAACAAGAAGGCGGCGGCTCGGCCGGACGCCCGGACCGAGTTCCGTGGCGTGTTCCGGTTACGCAACGGCAAGTACGTTGCACAGATACGGGATCCGTCGCGGCGTACACAGGCGTGTCTCCGAAGGTTCGGCACCGCCGAGGAGGCTGCCAGAGCGTATGACGCGGCCGCCGTCAGGCTGCACGGCGCCAAGGCCAAACCCAACTTCGTGATTCCCACGGCCGTCCAGTCCTGCGCGAGTGCGAGTGCGACGGCGGAGAGCGCCGGCCTGGGTGAGATCACGGAGGAGCACGGGGACGCCGTGGATGGCATGCGTGAGAGCGTTGAGGAGCACGAGGACGCCGTGGAAGGTGTGTTGAGGGGGAAGATGAAGGCTTTGCGGGAGGCCCGAACCCAGTTCCGTGGCGCGCAGCGTCTACCCAGCGGCAAGTACAGAGCGATGATCAGGGATCCGAGGACGCAAAAGGAGGTGTATCTCGGCACATTTGTCACTGCCGAGGACGCCGCCAAAGCGCACGCGGCCGCCGCAGCCAAGCTGCCCTGCGTGAAGAAGGCGACGACGGGTACGCGGGATAGTCGGACAGGGTTCCGCGGCGTACGTGCGCTGGCGACCGAGCGGCAAGTACGGGGCGGAGATCGCGGCGGCCAAGGGGAATGCTCGCACATGGCTCGGCAGCTTCGACACCGCCGAGGAGGCCGCCAGAGCATAGGATGCGGCAGCTATCAAGCTGCACGGCGCCAACGCCAAACCAAACTTCAAGGTTGATGCCTTGATGGTGCCATCGGAGTCGGACTGGAGAAGCCGACAGCTAGATCGGGCTTCCCCCTCAAGGAACCACTCATGGACCTCAACGGCGGACAGCTGACAGAGCTCGACTTCAGCCTCATCCCAGGCGCGCAGCTCGACGATGTCTGGACGGACTTGCCACACCCGGAGTTGGAGCCGGTGGAAGAGCTCCTCCAGGACATGGACTTCACCGATGTGGTGGCCTAGCCAATAGGCGTGGGAAATAATCCGATTTTTGTTTCGATTTACTGCGAACAAGGTATAAAGAGAGATGAACTGCTGCCAATTTTATTTGGGCTGAGAATTGCACAGGTGATCAAAATCATGTTCTGTGGTTTCGAGGAAACTATACAGTTGGTTTTGGTGAATGCTATGTTTCTCCACAATGATTAGTCGACAAATTGGATTGCATGCTAATGTAATTGGATCTCGTTAGGTTTGTATCGTGAACTAATTGAGTACTGTACAAGGATATCCGTTCCTACTGTTGAATTGAGCAGAAAAATATCCTGAGATGCATAAACCACACCAGTCCGACAGGGAGACCATCATGTACTTAGATGATCAAGATTAAGAGGAAATAGTAAAGAAACATTGACAATATTCAGTGCTGAGATGGAATAACGGGTGGACCGGTGGACTTGTTGTATTTGTTGTCACCTTGTATATGATCCAACGAGTATAAGCTAGATCAACGTTTTTTCATCCATGATTTGTAAAACCCATGTTGCTGAGTTCAACCAATTAGGGGCAGCTCGGCACACGACGACCATGCCTTTTATATGGAGAGAACATGCGTATGTTGTCCCGGGAACCGACTGATGAACGCCAAATCACTGGTTTTCGCTCGCGGCCAGTGAAATCAGAAGGTAAACAAGTCGTTGTCTTGAGGCAAATCTTCCGCGTGCCTTCACTCATGACACTGTAATAGCTGAAATAATTTACTAACCAGTATATTATAAAAAATAACTATTGTAAAAATTATAATAGAGGCACAAAAATTGTTGAAGCGGTGTGTGGAGCATCATGCATTATTTTTATCATAAGTAATATTCTTAGAACCTCGAGAGGTCTTTGTAAATAATAGTTGTTTAGACAGATTATTGTACAAATCATTTCGTACTTCTAAAAAACAATGTGAAATTATAAGATGATCCACATTCTATTTTTCTTTTCATAATATACCTCACGATTTTCAAGTTCGTTTGAAAATAAAATCCCTTCTTATTTAATGAAGTTTCCAAAGTTCCGGTTTCAGATAATTTTAGTGTGATAAATTTATCTCTTTTTTCCCATGTCATTTTTTCCTGAAACCTGTTTTTTTATATTTTAAACCCATCTAGGGTTTTCCATGCTATGGGCCTATTTCTCGAAGTATGGGTGCATTTCATATTTTATACCATGGTGTAGCTTGGTTATTTTTTGACTTTTGTCAAGAGACAATAAATGAACATATTTATTTTTACCATTTTATTTGACTATTTTTTTACCATTATTAATCACATTACATTAATTCAAATTATGATTGGTTTTTTTGCTTCTTGACGGGCGACCTTTTTACGGGTGGAGGGGGTGACTATACTCGGTTTCTTTGTCTCCCGACGTTGAAGGATCTATGAAGAGGGAGGTTTGCAGAAGCTATTTTAATCTTTTTTATCCAGATAGATTCTAATACAATATAGCATGCCATGAAAATAACTCAAACAATCGTCTGTGGAACGAATCAAAACTCTAGCAGAAAAAACACTTTGGACCCGTTGGAACAAATTTAGGACCCCAGGGCATAAAAATGCAAACGGAACAAAAGTTTGTGCCATGATTTTACACCGTGTGACGATAAATGTATGACTATAGTTTGATCAATTGTTTTTTAAAGGTACTCAAAGTTGTCAAAGTAATGAATGCTTGGCTTACAAACACGTATTATGACAACTATTAATAGTTAAAATAAACAACAGAGATGATGGATGAATTGTGGCACTGGTAATTTCACGCATGTGCCACTGTTCTCAAAGATGATTCATCTCATGCAATTGTTTCTGGCTATTACTAGTCCGTTAGCTTTTAAAAAAAAAGACATCGGCCAACCCCAATACTATGAAACAGTTGCCATTCAAAAACAAACTACGTACAAAGTTACTCTTGTATATATACCAGAATTACTCTTTGTTGTTGTATATACCAAAAAACCTATTTGCAACATGGCTAATAATATCGAGTGTGTCAGGGGAGAGGCACCATACATAGTGTCTGAAATACTAGGAGCGAAGCAGAGTACTCTTGTTCATCATTCCACCGGAAAAAGGCGAGGCTTTGGTGTGGAGGAAAAGACAGCTGCAGATGCCGGAGCACTGCTACGGTACCCTGCTGCAGATCTGCAGGTTCGCTGATACGGTGGGCCTCGGCTGGATAGCCGGGTTGGTGAAAATGGCAGGGAGCTGCCGGCCTCCTGTCTGCTGCTGTCTCTGCCGTGCGTGATCCCGCACGCAGCACGCGTGTGGGCATCAGGCTTCAAGTCTCGACTAGGCCGTCATGCCTGTGCACGTTGCAACACCGGTGTTCTTTGGTTGCAACACCGTCTCGTGCAACACCGAATCTTGCATAATTGGATCGTTGCTAGGGACTTGTAATGCTTTTAAATCTTCAGCTCATAGATCCCTGTCATGATCTACTATATAGCTTTCATCGTTTCCAATTCCAAACAACGATAGCAGGATCGCTTCGATTTGGTGGTCTTGGTTGGTGTTTTTGTAGGCTACACAGAAAAGCCAGGAGTAATTCGGCACCAACTATTGAAAACAGAGCGGGGTGTAGATTGCATGATACTACAACCCAATTTGTAACACAATATTCGCTTTTGAAATGCGATATGATTTTCTTCGTAAAATACGCCTTCGTCAAATCAAATGTGCACCGATGAACTCTAACGCATCTAACCCCTTAGAGCATTCCAGCGGCTTTGGTGGTTTCATGGTAATCAGTTTTAGGGAGAAAACTTCAGAAAAAAGCAGGTTTAGGGGGTTTGCAAGGGTTTATATTCTCATCCAATAGAATGCCTAGCTACAACCAGTTACCCTAAAAATATTACCTTGCGGGAATTGTGTTAAACACACAATGCACCAATCTCAACTTCGGATATCTTCGATATGTGTGTCGTGGAGGTTGCCATAGATGACAGGGAGGATGGGGCGCACTTACTGGTGGTCGTGCCGTTGGAAGTCACGACGGCCGTGACGGTGCTCGTGATGACGCGCCTCTCCTTACGGGGGCAACCATTATGCACATGTTGTGGCGATGTCTTCGCGGTGGCACGAAAGGGGCTCGCGGATTTCCAGAATGATGGGTTGGCATCGCCGTGGTGCAGAAGGTCAGAGGTTGCTTCACGCGACGAGTGGGGTTATAAGATAGGGCGACAAAAGAGATATGTACATGGTTTGGGAGCTTAGCCGACGTGCTCCTGGACGTAGGTCCCCACTCGGTCCTTAGGCTGTGTCACGTTGAGTTTTGATTGGATAGCGAATGGAGTTGTGGTTTTGCATATTTGGGTACAGGATACAGAAATTTAGGTCACTAGTCTATAAATTTAGGAATATCAAACCATTCAGCAAATATAGTGGATGATGATTTTTGGTACATTGTCCGTTTTTTAGAGATAGCAAAAGGGTTTAGCATATCTGCTAGAGATGTTCAAAGCTTGCAATTGAGTTCCATGTTGGTGCAAATACCAGGCTACTACCTGGAAAAAAAGGCTACTGTAGAGAAAAACGACAGCTGATGTGCCTGATGATAACTTTTTTTTTTGCCGAAGCAGATGGTAACTTACAGAAAGTGTTTTTCAGGGGTTTCTTATGTAAAATGCCATACCGTGTCCCTGTGGCCTATCTACCTCCCATAAGCTGCCTCGTTTCTGCTCCTTTTCGTGGCGGCCCCCACTCCCAGAGTCCCAGTGCAGTCCAGCCGTTCGGCGCGGCTGCGCGAGCGCGACGGTGGTGATGGCGGAGAGCGTCCACGAGCAAGACTTGAGCGCCGGCATGAGTGAGGTCTCGAAGTCGAAGGGGCACGGGGACGGTGTTGGCGGCCGGAGGGTTAAGTTTGCCAGGCCGGACGCCAGAGCCCAGTTCCGCGGCGTGCGCCGGCTACCAAGCGGCAGGTACGGGGCGCACATCTGGGTTCCGTCACGGAGAGGTAGGGTCTCGCTTGGCACCTTCGCCACCGCCGAGGAAGCCGCCAAGGCCCACGACGCCGCGGCCGTCGAGCTGCGCGCAACCACGCCGGGGTGGGCGCCGAAGAAGGAGAAGGCCGCGGCTCGTCCGGACGCCAGGACCGAGTTCCGCGGCGTGTACCGGACGATCAACGGCAAGTACGGGGCGCAGATCAGGCACTCCAACATGAAATCGTGGCTCGGCACCTTCGACGCTGCCGAGGACGCCGCCAGAGCGTACGACGACGCGGCCGTCGAGCTGCACGGCGCGAGGGCGGTAACCAACTTCAAGCAACCCAGCGAGGACAAGGACGCCACGGCAGAGACGGTGGCTGTAAAGAAGGAGGAATCCTCGATGGACCTCCTCACCGCCTTCTCGGAGACGCCGGCGCTCGACTCCCTCTCACACGGCTTCATCCCAGGTGCGCAGCTCGACGATCTCTGGGCCGCTTTGCCGCCGGCGGAACGGCAGCTCGTGGACGAATTCCTCAAGGGCACAAGTGTTGGGAACACTAGGCTTTTCTGATGAGTTTATCATCTGGCGTATAAAACTGGGAAAAGGGTGATCCACTACGGCCATTTTTCGGGGGATGACAGTTGCTCAGGTGATCAAAAAAATCTGTGTGTTTTTTCTAAGTCGTTGCAAGGAAACATGTATACATATAATTAGCTAGCTGTAATGCTGGTTTTTTGGGCTTTTATGTTTCCACATTGTGAGTGATTGCACATCCATATATACAAGAAAAATTATGTTCAGACACCTCTTGCTTGAGATCGTAAGTGATCATAGTTTGACAGCGGACAATTCTCTCAACAGATTATGCTCTAATCATTCTGTTTTTCTGGTTACAATATATTCAGTTGTAATGCTGGTTTTTTTGGGATGTTATGTTTTCACATTCTGAGTGATTGCAAATCCATATGTGCAAGAAAAAAATATGGTCAGACTAAACTTTTGCTTTATATTATCAGCGATCATAGTTTGACAGTGGACATTTCTCTGAACAGATTGTTCTCTGTTACTATCAACTGACCATGTTAGCGCTATTAGAGCTGTATTGCCATTCAGACTAGTGCTACAATGTTTTCAGTATTATTATTGTACCGAGCAGGAATTTGGCTGCAATAAACATATTGAGACTGAAAGATAATAGACTTATAAATACTCTTGTTTTTAGCTGGTGCTGAAAATTGCCTTGACAAAATTAGCAAACACTAGGAGCATGACTAGGTTGGCCTCTTATGTTTGATCTGGCTTTATTATGGATGTGTGCATGCAACAGGCTTTCCTCTTATATCCATGTAACTCACAATTGCTCTTGTGAAGAACAAGAAACTTGCTAGGCAAACATGACAATGGCTGATGTATCTGAATCTGAACTCATGTATTTTAGTCACATTGGTAACTGGCCTCTTGCATTCGCCTGCTTGGGTTAGCAATACGAAATAGGCCGTAGCCCCGCTATATAAATATAGCAAACACCCGATACAACCGACAGGGGTTAGCAATGAAAGGGCAATGTTTCGTATTTAGTGCGGCTTTTCCGTAACAGGGGTTACTTGATCTTCAGCTAAATTAATGTGCTTTGCGTTGAACTTCAGCTACCTGATCTTCACTGAGACCCTAGAGTGCTGAGGTAGGTATTCAGAAGATCCCAGTTAGTCTATAATAGTCGATGTTGTGATCTTTGTGTGGCTTGTTTCCTATTATTGGGTGTACACGTAAGCGAGAAATCTGAGTTAAGTTTGTTAGTGTGCTCTTTCCAGTAGGGCATGTATCAACTATCTGATGTGAGTCTTTGAAATTGACTGTAGTCAATAGTCATGTAAGCTTTTAGAAAAAAGATAATTTTTGAGGAAAATTAAGGGGGTAAATAACCCAATTTAAATTTTATAAATACCAAATGGAAAAATTCCGGTGCATTTTCTCTTCAAATACAAGCTAGGAGAACTGCATGGCGTTTATGTAGTATCAAAGTCCATGTTAGCCGTGTTTGGGCATCTGTACTTGTTTTTTCATTTAATATATTTCTCTACGGATGTATTGATTTCGTAGTTGTGGTTCATGTTAATCGGTGGTGTTACTTTGCGGAATAACCATATGAATTGTTGTTACAAATCTGGTTCTTGGTACTGTCGCTCCGTAATGAAGGAAGTCAGTGAACTTGTGTTATACAAACCGTCGCTTGCAGCTTAAGGGGAGTACAGACCTTCCATGATGTTTCCACGCTCCAGAATTTTTTTCGTGTGATTTTTTGTGTGGTGAGACCAAGAACACAATGTATATTTCCATTTTTGTCTGTTCATGCTCTTCCTGGGAAATTTTAAAGAAAACTAAGATTGAGAGTAGTGGCAAGAGATGGTCAAGGGCAGGAAAAAAAAGGGATGTTGAAACATATTTTCATTTTTATGTCTTTATATGACCCACCCCCCCCTCCCCGCGCGGAATCGTCATCCCTTCTGAATAAATATAAATCCTAGCTATAGTTTGGCAGGAGCTGCTCTATGAAAAAAATAACGGGTGCATTTCCTTTTTAAATACAGTCTAGGAGTACTTTATGGCATATGTATAATGGAATTCATAAACCGTTGCACGAACAGGCAAATCATTCAAATTTCAAAGTTGAAAGCAGTAGGATCACACAATAATGTCGCAATATTTGTAAGATTAAAACCAAAAAAATCACAGATAATTCAGGGGGAAAATCAGTTTATATATTTTTTAAATCGTTAAAGCATGTTAGTTACTTGATATCTTGTAGGAGTACTATTAAAATGATAGAAGTTGCTTTGTCTATAATGAAACAACAACTTTTTACCAAACCCATTTTCCATGCTGTTTGGTACGACGAATCCATTTTCGATTTTACAGATTCATTTATATTTTCGTAACGTTCATGGATTTACCTTAATTTCCTTTCTTTTGATTGTTTAAATGTTTTGTTTTAGTTCTCACTTGGGTGTGGCGACCCGAGCCAGCTTTACATCCAAGTTTCGCTGAGACATCGAAAAGGAAAGGGACACTGTTTCTCCCTTGTGCACATGCAGTTTTCCAGAGGCTCGTCCACATCCTGTACGCACTCCGTCCGCCTCCCTAGACTCGCCCAAAAGTTTACGCATTTCCGCCTCTTCTTGCCCAGTCCAGTTGAGCGAAGGTGGAGAGCGGCCAAGAGAGCGCCGGCATGATTGAGGTCGCTGCAGAGCACGTGGAAGCTGTGGAGTGCAGGAGGAAGAAGACGACGAGGCCGGAAACGAATGCCGGGACGGAGTTCCAAGGCGTGTACCGGATGCCGAGCGGCGCGTACGGGGCGGCGTTCTGGGACCGGTCTAGCCGGACCCAGGTGTGGCTGGGCACCTTCGACACCGTCCAAGACGCCTCCAGGTCGTACGGCGCCGCAAGAGCCTACGGCGCCTCCGCCGCCGCCGCCATGGTGCCACGCCGCCCCTGCGCGAGTGCCAGCGCCAAGTCGGAATCGGATGCCGGAACCGGTTTCCGCGGCGTGTACTGCCTAAGGAGCGGTGCGTACGGGGCGTCGATCAGTGATCCGTCTAGACGGACCCAGGTGTGGCTCGGCACATTCGGCGCCGTCGAAGACGCCGCCAGCGCGTACGCCGCCGCCTCCGTCAGGCTGGCCGGCGCAAGGAAGCGGTCCAAGTTCCGCGGCGTGTCACGGAAGCTCAGCGGCAAGTACCGGGCGGTGATCTGGCACTCGAAGGGAACCGGTCGGCGTACCCAGGTGTGGCTCGGCACCTTCGATACCGCCGAGGAGGCCGCCAGGGCGTACGACGCCGCGGCCGTCAAGCTGCGCGGCGGGAGGGCCCTCACCAACTTCGGGCCGGGCAGCAGCGTTGTGTTGGGTACGCGGCACCACGGTCTGTCGACGGCGGACTCGCAGCAGGCGCACGAGCTGCTCAAGGACATGGACTCAACCCATGTAAGTCACAAGATCTGCAGATTTCTGTTCCCCTGTTCTTTTCAAGCCATTGTGGTCTGCTTATTTATTTATTTATGAAATTCTGATGATTTAGTCATGCTTATTGACGCTCAGGACAAGGAGGCGCTGATTGACGCGGCTGCAATTCTTCACCAGATTGCGCTAGCTGGCCGCCATGGAGATGGCGGGAGAGCCGAACCAACATAGATGATGATCCAAGCGCAGCCGCAAACTGATGATGAGCATTCGTGACTGGTAGACTGATAGTCCTTTTTGGCCCGGAAGAACAATGCTGGATGGGGCAGCCGTGTACTTGGTCCTATTTTGTGCTGCAATAGTAGTTGCTGTTGCAAGAGTTCTGGTTAATTTTGGTACTTAATCCTTTTTTGTGCAGTATAAGAACTACTGTACTTAATGAGGTCTAGAGAAAGAGAAAACAATCAAAGAAGCAAAAGCAACTTTCTCCGTTGCTCGTCCCACACCACCTCCTTCAGAGGCATTTTCTTCAAGACACACACAAGGATATTTTTTGAAACGAGGAAAAAATAATTGAATTTTCATTGATATAGAAGAAAAGAGATGACCATTTTATAAGAGAAATTGGCTCAAAATAGATACAAGCCACGCCGGCCCTGAGGTCGTGCCCCACACGAGTCGACGACCAAGTTGCCCAAACAACGAAGTCTGACACCTACTCACCTCAACGCAACGTGGCGGAGGCGAACACCAGGATTCGCCGGGCCATCCACACCGGTTCTAAGGCCGCACCACCACACGAGTCGACGACCAAGTCGCCCGAGCGACCAACACCGCCACTCCAACACCTCAACAAAACACAGCGGAGGCGAACATTAAGAGCCGCCGCTCCGATATCCACGAGGTCGCACACCGTCTAGCCGAGGATGAAACAAGCGCAATGCCGGCCTGACGAGCAGATCAGACACCCACAAGAGAGGTGAGGGACTCCACAGCGATGCCTCCAAGGAGGGCAGCGACGACCGAGAGCGCTGCCATCGTGGGCATCAACCAAGGCCGGTGTAGGGTTTTCACCCGAAGCTTACCAAACTCCAAGCTGTTTCCGCCGCTGTTGAGGTTGCCCTGACAACCACAAACCCCCTTCACTGTTCCCTTTGGCCGGTGGTGACATCCAAAACGAGGGCCCGAGAGGCAAACACCGCATGAATTCTGCCCTCGCTTGGTCCTGAGAGGGATCTGGGGTTTCCCCGAGAACCCCGGGCGGAGGAGTGAGAGCACCGCCACGCCGACGCCTTCAACAAGGACACGGCGCCAAAGACCGTCGTCGTTGTCGGTCCCGGCCGAGGGCTTTCGCCCGGCGGTGAGACGCAAAACACCCGCTCCCTACGGGACCGGCGAGACCACCAGCGCCACGCACACAAAGACCGTCATCACCACACGCCCAACGATTCGAGGCCACGAGCGGACCTACTCCTTCACTCTAGCTGGCCTGTAGACCGAACCCAACGTGTTCGGGGTTGGGACGGTGCATAATGCACCTTAGCTTTGATTGTTCATTGTACGGGACCTTTTGATACAGAGCGATCTGCTTCCGCAACGCGTGACAAGCTGAAAATTCAACCGGGAACGATCTTTTTAGGATCCGGCATAATCCCCTTCCGTCCCTAAAATGCATTTGAGCTACATCAGATGTAGACAAGGTCTTTAGGCGTCACATTCTACGCGCCGTAGGGTGGTTTGGCGGATCAGGAAAAAAAAGGACCAGCTGGTGCTAAAATTTTGAATGTGGTTCATTTCATTTTACTGATTTGGTCACAATGTTAAATTTGTTTGATCCGTCCCAAATCCAACCCCGGTTGGTTCCTTGTACATGGCCCACGCTCGTGGTACTTGTTTACCAGAACCGTAGATTGTAGAGGAGGCCGGCAAGCAGGCAGCGCACTAGAGGGGGACAGGACGCGGCAGTGGCAGGGATATGCATGTCATTTTATCGGACAAAAGTAATTAAGTAAATAGTAAACTCTGCGGGCAGCAGTGCAGCCTCATGCTCCTGCTAGTCTCACCACCAATGCGTTGTAGACACGGCCAGAAAGAAGGTGTACCCGAGGCTGATGCTCAAATCAGAAGATCTTCCGTCCATCTCACAAGCAAAGGGCTGAACAGCTGTACGGTAATCATGACCCGCGTCCAATCCATCACTCTGTTCCGTCGATTACACAAATCAAATGCAGATCGAGGTTACCCTCGGAAAAAAATGCAGATCGAGGCCGTCATCGCATGCGTCTACACTCTACATCCTTCACAATGGTTTCTGCACCAATCGGTGCACATCAGAAGATCTTTATGCGGTTTGGTAGGATTGTTTCAAAATTATTGCTCGTACAAATAAGTGTGAAATCTGAGTTAAGTTCGATAGTATTGTATTTACTGCCTGTAGCAGCTATGCTGATGTGTAAGTCATCGAAACTGAGTGTCTGTTTGTCAGCTAGTACATGCCCTTGGAGTTGCAGATTGTAGTCAATAGTCATGTAATGTAAGCTTTGATAAAAAAAACAGTTTTGAGTCGAAGTAGGTACACTAGTGAAAACCATGCCTTTGGTCCAGAGCCACATTTGGCTCTAGTACCGGATTGCTTACGAACCGGTACTAGAGTGTGGCTCTAGTACCGGTTCAACGGCTACGACGCCGCGCAGCAACGGTCCCGGGTCGTAGGACACCTCTAGTCACGGGTCGTGATACCACCCGGGACTAGAGGTCTCGCGGCAGGCAGCCGCAGAGGGGGGCCCGCGCGAGCACCTTTCGTCCCGGCTCGTATCACGAGCCGGAACTAGTGATGGACTTCTCGTCCCGGTTCGTGGCACGAACCGAGACGACATTTAAAACCTGTAGGTCTCCCGCGTGCCGACGCGCTTTGGAAGTTGATCAAGCCGCCGCCGTTTTGATGGTCCTTGGAAGATGATCAGCCCGGCGCGAATTTAATCCATGGCGCCGCCCGCCGGCCTCCCTCTCTGCCCTATATAAAGCAACACTAATCCGTGGCCTTAAGCACACAAGCTCTCTCTAATCCTTGCAAAAACTCTCTCTCGATCCCTCTCTTCCATTCCAATGGAGCCACTCGCGCGCGTACCTCCGTCTCGGTTGTACTACTTCATCAAGGAGGATATGCACTTCAAGGTATGGGTCACCCTCCGTGCATCACGCGTGGAGAGGTGGATCCGCGACGTGAAGAAGTTCTTTCTCGACGCCGCACCGATCAAGTGCGTTGGACTCGACTGCGAGTTCACCGACCCTCTCCCGGGTCGACAGAGGGATCTTCCACCCGAGAAAAAGCAGCGCGCCGCCGTCCTTCAACTCTCGGTGGCGTCCGAGACTCTTGTCTTCCAGATCTGCAAGGCTGATCGGGTGCCGCAGCTCCTCGTGGATTTCTTAGGTGACAAGACCATCAACTTCTACGGCGTGGCTATCCACAATGACTTGTGGATGCTGCGCTACTACGGAATTGTTATTCCCTCCGCGGTCGACCTCCAGAGGGATAGCCGGAACCCAACCGGCAATCCTACTCCGAGTCTCTATGCTCTCTCCAATGCTATCATTGGGACAAAACTTGAGAAGAAGAAGAACAACAAGAAGGACAAGAAGAAGGGCAAGGACGACGACGACGACTTAGAAGACCTCCGAATTTTCGGATGGGGCAACGTTCCATTGAGCTACGATCAAGTCTTGTATGCCGCTTTGGACGCTCGCCTCGGCTTCGAGATTGCACGGAAGTGGGATAGTCTACGTGGCTATAATACCAATGACGGTCGTCTTAATGTCGTTGATGAGTAGACTAGCTATATAGTGATGTGTGTGCTCCCGTTGTGTGTTCTCATGTAAATTTCGGTCAATTCGGTTACCTAAAAATTAATGACCGAAATATTTGGATTCCTATCATTTTTTTGTTTGATTTATACATATTATTTGTCGAATTTCGCTTTACGTATTTAAATATATGAATTTATCCATATTAAATTGAAAATGACAATAATAATGTAAAATTCATTTTTTTTGTTATTTGTTAACAATTATCATTACTTAATCATTAATATTTATGCAAAAGATGATATGGACACAATATTTAGATTCCTATCATTTTTCTGATCAATTTATACATATTATTTGTCGAATTTTGATTTACGGATTTAAAGATATGAATTTATACATATTATTTGTCGAATTTCGTAAGGGACCTCTAGTCCCGGTTCGTAATACGGACCGGAACTAGAGGGGTCTGTCCCGGCAGGACCACGTGCGAGACCAACGTATGAAAGACCCAGACAACCTGCATCCAATGAAGACGGATAAAGGACGTCTAAGTCCTACTAGCTGTCGTGGGTTTGTCACGTCAGGTGTCATGGATGACTTCGTAGGTGTGGATTACGCGAGTCAAGCATCTCCGAGCTTGGGATCGCAGGAACAAAGATCAACACAGATTTACCCAGGTTCGGCCCCCTCAATGTGAGGTAAAAGACCTACTTCCTGCCTACCCTAGATTGGTATTGATATGATAATCGAGGTGTTACAATGGAGGCGATCCGATCTGGTACTCGCCGTATGAGCTAGGGTTTAGGGCTTGATAGCTTGACCCCTCTAAGTCCTGCGAGTCCTCTTTATATACACAGAGGCTCGTCAGGTTACAAGAGTTCTACACGAAGCCTGATTATCTTTCTTGTCTTCCAAGGCAAGTTTGCACCGACCTTCTGGAGCTTTCCTTTATCGAGTCACGATGCGAGATTGGCCCATCTTTCACGTGGCCCAACAATGATAGCGCATTTGTTAAGTTCGAAAGTCGCGGGTTAATCATTCCCCCGACATTAGCCCCCAAGCGTGGCCTGAACTTCATAGTATTTCTTGATCTTGAATGTTTAGGCCGCGCTTTTCCTTATTTCGCGACTTATAATTGTGCTGGATTGGCCTTGACTCGCACCTGGAAGATCATCTGACTTCGTGAGCTTCTTTGTTAGAGTAGCCTGATAGCTTCAAACTTGATGACGATCCATCTTCAAATTTTTGATGATAATATGATGTAGCCCCCAAGGATTGAGAGGATGTAACGTGGTAATCATCTCAATTCTTCTCAGAGAATTTGAAGGTCATCACCTGTAACTTGATATCATGAATAAAACAATTGTTAAGATACAAGTAATTGTAATTGGTGTTGCCGTACTATAAGCAGTACATCGACCTCTAGTTAGGCCATCTGAATCCTTAAGTGGGCACTCGCGCGACTCAGTATTTCCTAGGAACATGTGTGTTCAGGGTCGAGAGCGGCCATGATAGGCAATCAAGCTCGATTGACGCCACACCCCAGTACTTTGGCCACATAATGCGAGTAGCAATCCAACTTAAGGTAAATTTGATAATTGCCAATAAGTTGGCTGTTTCAGGGTAACAAAGACCCCAAGAAACATAATGATATTGCCATGATAGGCTAAGCTATGATAAGCTTTGATTATGATGACACATAAGGTCGCGCCTTGGTGGCAACCGAGTGTTATACATAGGGTTGGATCGCGCGTAGGTGGCGATCCATGGGGTCGGTCGCGCCTAGGTGGCGACCAGAATGATACAAAGTTTACGGCCGCGCCTAGGTGGCAGCCGGTTTCTGATACAAGGGTCGATCGCGCCTGGGTGGCGATCAGATGTTGCATAGGTCGCGCCTAGGTGGCGACCAAAGTTGAAGTTCTAGCCCTGAGTGGCTGTGATGATACTCAGCTATAAAGCTGGAAAGGATGATGCTTGGCTCTGATTAGCCTTTTCTTATGTATAGTACGGTCGCAGGTGTGCGACGTTCCAAGGGCGAGGTGCCTCGAGACGATCCTCGAAATCATGGCGTTCGCTGCTTTCTTCCCTTACATCCAGCAGATAGTACGACCCATTGTTTAGCTTCTTGCTGATGATGTAGGGTCCTTCCCATGGAGAGGACAGCTTATGCATTCCCTTGTGATCTTGTTTAAGTCGCAGTACTAGGTCGCCTTCTTGAAAGGTGCGGGTTTTGATGCGTCTGGCATGATAGCGTCGCAAGTCTTGTTGATATACCGCTGACCTTGATGCTGCCAAGTCTCTAACCTCTTCTAATGTGTCCACCGAGTCTTGCCGAGCTATCTCATTATCTGTCTCGATGTAAGCCGCAACTCTTGGTGAATCATGTATGATGTCGCTGGGCATGACTGCTTCTGCTCCATAGACCATGAAATATGGTGTAAATCCTGTGGATCTGTTAGGGGTTGTTCTTAAGCTCCACAGTACTGCTGGCAATTCTTCCACCCAACATCCTGGAGATGCTTCGACCTTTTCAATAAGGCGCGGCTTAATTCCATGGAGAATTTCCTGGTTAGCTCGCTCAGCTTGTCCATTGCTCTGCGGGTGTGCTACTGACGTGAGGTCCAATCTTATCCCATTGTCTGCGCAAAATATCTGTGTAGCCCCTTCAGAGGTGTTGCTCCCATTGTCTGTAATGATACTATGGGGGTACCCAAGCGGAATATGACCTTCTTCAAGAACTTGACTGCTGTTTCAGCCTCGCAATCTCCCACAGGTTCTGCTTCTATCCACTTTGTGAATTTGTCCACCATGACCAGGAGGTGAGTTTTTCCGTTTGAAGACCGTCTGAAGGGCCCTACCATGTCAAAACCCCATACGGCAAAAGGCCATGTGATGGGTATTGTGCGAAGTGCTTGAGCTGGCATATGATCTTGCCTAGCGTATCTTTGACATCCGTCGCACACTCTGACAATTTGCTCTGCATCTGCTAATGCTGTTAACCAGAAGAATCCATGTCGGAACGCCTTTGCCACCAAAGATCTTGACGAAGCATGATGGCCACAATCGCCTGAATGAATTTCGTGCAAGATTTTTCGTCCCTCTTCTGGTGAGACACATCTTTGGAATGCTCCTGACACGCTGCGCTTGTATAATTCGTTGTTGATGATTGTATAGGCCTTTGATCGTCGTATGATTTTGCGCGCCTCAATCTCATCGTCTGGCAGCACTCCGCGACTTAAATATGCCATGTATGGCTCTGTCCATCCTGGCTGTTCATGCAGGGCTGCGACTAAAGTTGAATCGTCCTCTGGCTCTGCAATGTCAATCTCTGCTGGAGGTTTGACTGATGGATTGTGCAGTTCATCCAGGAAAACATTGGGTGGGACTGACTGTCTGTTGGATCCAAGCCGAGACAGGGCATCTGCAGCTTCGTTTTGTCTCCGATCAATATGTTCAACTTGGTATCCAGTGAAATGTCCAGCAATTCTGTCCACCTCTCTTCTATATGCAGCCATGTTCGCATCCTTGCTGTCCCACGTTCCAGAGACCTGCTGTGCCACCAAGTCTGAATCGCCAAAACAGCGTATGCGACTGATGTTCATCTCCTTTGCTATACGTAGACCATGAAGCAGTGCCTCGTACTCCGCCACGTTATTTGTGCAGTTGAAGTGTATCTGTACACATACCGCAGCTTGTCTCCCTTGGGAGATGTTAGAACAACTCCAGCCCCCGAGCCTTGCAACTGTCTTGACCCATCAAAATGCATGGTCCAGTATTTGGTTTCTGCCATGCTAGGAGCGACTTGGATTTCTGTCCAATCGTTAATAAAATCTGCAAGGGCTTGCGACTTAATTGATGTGCGCGGCTCGTAGCTGATGTGATGTGGTCCCAACTCGATCGCCCACTTAGCGACTCTTCCAGTAGCTTCTCGATTACGATGATATCTGCCAATGGTGCTGAACTAACCACAGTTATTGGATGCTCTTGGAAGTAGTGCTTCAGCTTGCGACTCGCCATGAACACTCCAAACACCAACTTCTGCCACTGTGGGTAACGCTGTTTGGAAGCTGTGAGGACTTCGCTCACGTAATATACTGGTCTCTGGACAGGGTATTCCTTTCCGTTCTTGTCTCTCCACAACCATGACAGCGCTCACAGCACGGGAATTTGCCGCTATGTATAGTAGCATGGCTCTTTATCCTTTGGAGCCGCCAGAACTGGAGCATTTGTCAATTGATGTTTCAAGGCTGTCAGAGCTTCGTCGGCCTCTGCGTCCCAAACGAAGGTGTCTGATTTTTTCAACAGTCTGTACAAAGGTAGTGCTTTCTCTCCCAATCTTGATATAAAGCGACTCAAAGCTGCTACGCAACCGGTAAGTCGCTGCACATCTTTTATCTTTTCTGGTTTTGGAGATCCATCACGGCCTTTATCTTGTCAGGGTTGGCCTCAATGCCTCTTTCTGATACTATGAATCCCAATAGCTTTCCTGCTGGTACTCCAAAGACGCACTTTGTGGGGTTGAGCTTCATGTTGTATTTTCTGAGATTTGTGAATGTCTCTGCCAGATCACTAATAAGATCCTGGCTAACTTGCGACTTAACCACAATATCATCCACGTAGGCGTGAACGTTGCGACCTATTTGCTCATGTAGACAATTCTGAATGCATCTTTGGTAAGTCGCACCTGCGTTCTTCAACCCAAAGGGCATGCTGACATAACAAAAAGCTCCAAAGGGTGTGATGAAGGACGTCTTTTCTTGGTCCTCCCTCTTCATCTTGATTTGATGGTAGCCTGAATAGGCGTCCAAAAAGCATAACAGCTCGCACCCAGCAGTTGAATCAATCACTTGGTCGATTCGCGGCAAAGCAAATGGATCCTTTGGACAAGCTTTGTTAAGACTGGTGTAATCAACGCACATTCGCCACGTACCGTTCTTTTTCATAACCAACACTGGGTTTGCCACCCACTCCGGATGGTATACCTCCGTGATGAATCCTGCAGCCAGCAAGCGAGCTATTTCCTCTCCTATTGCCTTTCTCTATCATCGTGGAAACGCCGTAGTGGCTGCTTCACTGGTTTAGCCGCAGGGTTCACTTTGAGGCTATGTTCTGCTAATTCTCTTGGTACCCCTGGCATATCTGACGGCTTCCATGCGAAGATGTCCTTATTTTCCTGGAGAAAAGCGACGAGGGCCTTCTCCTGCTCTTCTTCCATGTGTGCTCCAATGCTGGTTTGCTTGGATGAGTCGCCAGGAACAAGATTTATCTGCTTAGTGTCCTGGGCCGCTTTGAATTTCATTGGTGGCTCGGCAGATGGCGTGGTAACTACACTCATGTCGTTTGGGTCCACCTGCGACTTATAACCTTTTAGCTCTTCCGCGGCACAGGCGGATTCTGCGAAGGCCGCATCTCCCTTTTCACATTCTATCGCTTTTTCTCTATCTCCGTACACTGTGATGACCCCTTTTGGTCCTGGTATCTTCAACTGTAGGTACACGTAGCATGGCCTGGCCATAAACTTAGCAAAGGCCGTTCTTCCAAACAAGGCGTGATATGGGCTTTGGAATTTTACCACTTCGAAGCATAGGAATTCGCTTCTAAAGTTCTCTTCTGTCCCAAAAGTTACCCCTAGGGTTATTTTCCCCGCTGGCCGTGCGGACCTTCCTGGGACAATGCCGTGAAACACTGTTGACGTGGGCTGCAGGCTGGAATCCTTGAGTCCTAGACGCTGGAACGTATCGTAGTACAAGATATTAATGCTGCTTCCTCCATCCATAAGCACTTTGGTCAGCTTGTATCCTGCAACGTACGGTGCCACAACCATGCCAACTTGCCAGGTTCCCGTACTTGTGGCGGGTGATCGTCGCGACTCCAGGTTACTGCGTATTCTGACCACCTTAACCAATTGGGTGTTGCTGGTATCACGGCGTTCACCTGCTGACTTCTGCGGCTCAATTTCTCTTCCCTTTTGGAGGTATCGATAACTATTGTGTGATACTGCCCCGTTTGCCTGGGGTTACTCGCGCCGTGCTGCCCAATATTTGTGTTATGAGCCGCACTAGGGTTTCCTTCATGGGAATTCCCCCCGTTGTGTTGGCTCTCTTCTTTCCACTTCTTGTAATAGTGGCATTGTGCCTTGGTATGGTCCGCTGGCCGTCCATCACCTGTCGCATGAAGGTCGCATGGCCGGTTAAAAACTTCTTGCATATTGATTGGACGGGAGCCGTATCCTCGACCCCTTCCACGCTGGCCTCTGAATCCTCCACGCGCATTGGCGACGAGCCCTGAGTGACCATCTTCGTTTTTGCGTTTGTTTTGATTCGCGTTGTTGTGGCTTGTTTGCTGCTGCTGGGGCTTGTTGGAGTTTTTCTTTCCTTTGGCAGCAACCTCCTCTTCTTCTCCGTCTGACGCGTCTCTGGTTTTATCTGAGCCGGCATATTTGTTAGCCGCAGCCATCACCTCGCTGAGGCTCTTGACTTTATCCTTCATGCGACCCAGCTTATGAATCAGCGGCTCAAACTTGCAGTTTTTCTCCATTACCAGGACGGCTGAGCTTGGTGGTATATTATCTGAGGAGTGTATTATTTCTGCCACCCTTTTCATCCAATGGCGACTTGACTCGCCTTCCTTCTGGACACAACGCTCGAGATCTTCTATATTGCAGAGTCGTTTGCAAGTTCCTTGGAAGTTCTTAACGAAGGCATCCTTCAGTTCCTCCCAAGTATTTATAGAGTTGGGAGGCAAATTTTGCAGCCATATGTGCGCTGCACCTTCTAGCATCATGTTGAGGTACCTTGCACATATTTCCTCTGAGGCGTTCAAAATGCTCATCCCCATCTCGTAATTGTTCAGCCAGGTGGTTGGATCCATGCTGGCGTTGTAGTTTGCCACCTTGCGTGGCCCTTTGAAATCTTCAGGAAAAGGTTCCGATCTGATCCTTTCAGTGAAACACGCGGTCCCTTGAGTCGCGAGGACAGGGCTGTGGCGTGCCCGCGGGGTTATCTGCGGGCCGCGTTTGCACCACTGGCATATTCGCCTGCGCTTCTGCGACTTGCTCCTGCTGCCTCTGTGCGACTCCTGATACGTTCTCTGGTGGCCTGCTTTGGACGCTTCTTTCTGCTGCAATCCTGTGATTGGCTGGTACGAGGGGCAGCTGTGCTTCGGCTTCCGCCCTATTGGCTTGTTGCAGGACTGCCGTACTTAGCATCTGAATCGCGCGCCGCGCCTCAGCATTGACCGGGTCATCGCCTGTTGGTACCATCTGAGTCAAGATATTAGCCGCAGCATACATATTATCGACAGGGTTCTGGTAATGGCCCTGCGGGGTGTGAAACCTCCTTGGTTGTTGCTGGGTCTCTTGATTTGTTGGTACCCTTCCTTCCGCAGTCGTCTGGATTCCCGTTCCCGCGGCTGGAGTGAGCGGGATTTCCACTGTTGGTTGAGTCGCGCAGCTGTGTTTGCGGGTCAACCTGTCGTTGAGTCGCAGCCAGCGCGGCTACTCTCTGCCGCTCCTGTTGGATTCCTTGGTTTATCTGATCGAGCCTGCGGCGCTCTTCTTCCATCCTTCGAACCTCATACAGGAGCTCGGCCCTGGCGGCCTCAATTTCTGTTGCACGGAGGGCGGCGTTCGTGGCTGACACAGGGACAAGAAGTGGGTTGCTTGGGGGTGCCGATGCCTCGGTTTCTCCAGCAGTTCCTGATGCGCCTGCTCCTCCGGTCGTGTAAACCGCGACTTGCGCCGTCTCTCGATCTGGTGATAATGCGATTTCTGGTGGGTAACCCCAGCAACTTTCTTCAAAGGCAGGTATAATGGACCCAAACTCTTGCGAGTCCATGCTTTCCACGGATTCTTCCCCATCATCGGCGACTTCTTCTACTGAATCGCCTTCTTGGACCGAGCTAATGGACCTGCCACCGATGAAGCCAACGAAGACGTTGATGGATCCAAACGGGATGACGTGGCCGGTCTCCAAGTAATCTGCTTCCGGCCCCCAGCTTGAATCGTCGATGAGGGGTGTGCCATTGACCGTGATGATACGGCCAACAACAAGATCTTCAGCTCCCTTCATGGATCCTGCGCGGAACGTGACGCTCTTGACCGCAGGCCCCACGGTGGGCGCCAACTGTCGTGGGTTTGTCACGTCAGGTGTCATAGATGACTTCGTAGGTGTGGGATTACGCGAGTCAAGCATCTCCGAGCTTGGGATCGCAGGAACAAAGATCAACACAGATTTACCCAGGTTCGGCCCCCTCAATGTGAGGTAAAAGACCTACTTCCTGCCTACCCTAGATTGGTATTGATATGATAATCGAGGTGTTACAATGGAGGCGATCCGATCTGGTACTCGCCGTATGAGCTAGGGTTTAGGGCTTGATAGCTTGACCCCGTCTAAGTCCTGCGAGTCCTCTTTATATACACAGAGGCTCGTCAGGTTACAAGAGTTCTACACGAAGCCTGATTATCTTTCTTGTCTTCCAAGGCAAGTTTGCACCGACCTTCTGGAGCTTTCCTTTATCGAGTCACGATGCGAGATTGGCCCATCTTTCAAGTGGCCCAACAATGATAAGTCGCTATTTGTTAACTTCGAACAGGTCGCGGGTTAATCATTCCCCCGACACTAGCTACGCTGTTAACAAAGAAGAGAAGGAGATATTTTTTGAAGTCCTGAGCAGTATGAAGGTCCCGTTTGGCTTCTCGTCGAATATAAAGGGAATAATAAATATGGCAGAGAAAAGTTTCAGAACCTAAAGTCTCATGACTGCCACGTGCTTATGACTCAATTGCTTCCGGTTGCATTGCGGGGGCTTCTACCGGAAAATGTTCGACTACCCATTGTTCAGCTATGTGCGTTCCTCAATGCAATTTCGCAGAAGGTAATCAATCCGGCCATTCTAGGAAGGCTACAGAAGGATGTGGTTCAATGTCTCGTTAGTTTTGAGTTGGTGTTCCCACCATCCTTCTTCAATATTATGACACATCTCCTAGTACACCTGGTCGACGAGATTACCATTCTGGGTCCTGTATTTCTACACAATATGTTCCCCTTTGAGAGGTTCATGGGAGTCTTGAAGAAGTATGTTCATAACCGTGCTAGGCCAGAAGGAAGCATCTCCAAAGGCTATGGAACAGAGGAGGTCATTGAGTTTTGTGTTGACTTTATTCCTGGCATTAAGCCGATTGGTCTTCCTGAATCGCGACATGAGGGGAGACTGAGTGGAAAAGGCACTCTAGGAAGGAAATCAACAATATGTAGGGACGGGCATTCTTTCACACAAGCACACTACACAGTTCTACATAATTCCAGTTTGGTGGCTCCGTATATCCAGAAACACAAGAATATTGTACGCTCCAGCAACCCGGGGATGGATGACTCCTTGATTACAAAGGAACACGTGGAGAATTTTGGCGGTTGGTTGCAAACACATCTCAACAATGACAACACTGTCTCACATGAGCTGTACTTGTTGTCTAGGGGACCATCTTCGACTATTTGGACTTTCCAAGGGTACGAGATAAATGGGAATACATTTTACACGATCGCCCAAAATAAAAAGAGCACCAACCAAAACAGTGGTGTCCGCTTTGATAATTCAACAAACAACAATGGGCAAAAGGTCACATATTATGGTTACATAGAGCAGATATGGAAACTTGACTATGGACCTTCTTTTAAGGTCCCTTTGTTATGGTGCAAATGGTTCAACCTGAAAGGTGGTGGGGTAAAGGTAGACCCAAATGGTTCAGGGAAAAGAAACATCGTGGGAGTGGAGGACAAGACAGACATGTCAGAAGATTACAATAAGTTTCATGAAATTCCGCCCTTCAAAGTGAACATTGACCCAAGCATCAAGTTAAATGATGAAGCTTGTCCATGGTTACGGCGCAATCAGAATAAAGGGACACACACGAAGAAAAAGTGAAGACTAGATAGGGATGTTGTTGGTGATGTGTAATAATGTATTAAACTTTTATGTAACTGTATTCTGAAAACTCTAAACACTGAAGAGAACAAAACACACGGTTTCCCCTGCATACAGCCCAACGGTGGCACGTGAGTGCCCACATATCAAATGCACCGTTGGACGTATGCAGGGAATCCGAATGCTTCATATACCAAAATGAACTACAATGAGTAGACACTGAGTGCTGAACATGTCCGGGAGGGGGCTATATATAGGGTCATGTGGCTCACGAAGTGGTCGTGGTAGTGCTGATCCAACAACTCACAAGCCCTCAAAAGAAACACACCCCTGATCCAACGTCTCACAAGCGCTTGAAAGAAACACACGATCCGTGTGCTTCTTTCGTCCCGGTTGGTACACCAACCGGGACTAAAGGCGGGCTTTGCGGTCACGACTCGTGTCAGTCACGTGTCCTCCCCAGCGCTGCCCTAGCCACGTGTCCTCCCCCAGCGCTGCCCTGGGCACGTGTCCTCCCCCAGCGCTGCCCTGGAGGTCTTTATATATTGTCGCCGACGGGGTAAACCCTAATCCACCATTCCTAGCCACGAACACATCGTCTCTAGGAGATGGATCCGCCACGCCCGCCGCAGCGCCTTCTGGACGAGGTCAAGCATGCTCGGCAGAGCGCGCTTGGGCGCTACCGCGGGAGCCTATCCCGCCGTATGCCCACGAGCCCGGCGTGGAGAGGAATGCCCTGCTACCGGCCTCCTGCTCCGGTGCCGGAGGAGGTGCGGAGGACGTACGAGCGCGCGTGGTCTGACGTCCCTGACCCCGACGAGGATGCGTACGCCGCAGGGGTGGCGTGGGGATCCGCGGCCGCATACGGCGACTTGGCCGCCGCACCTCCACCAGCCGCCGCCGCACCTCCTGACGAGGAGGAGGACGACGACGACGACTTCGACTGGAGCGACCATGGAGAAGAGGGCGGCGGGCCGCAGATGCAGGAGGCCATTGAAGCCTTCTTGCAGTCCGTCGACGATGACCGTGTCCAGCGAGCCAGGACTTCCTGCCAGCTCAAGGCGAAGGAGGCCTCCGAGCTGGCATGGGCGCTGAAAGACTCATCCTCCATGGCTCGTGCCCTACGCCGCAAACGTGCGCGCGAGACCCAGGCGGCCGTGAACGGGGCTGGCTCCTCCTGCCGTTCCCCCTAATCCTACGGACTCCGATCCAGGAAGTCCGTTTATGTAGTAATGTAACTGTTAGTGATGTGTAATAATGTATCCTTTTATGTAACTGTGTGGGATGTTGTTAAGGATGTTTTCAAAATAAAGAGATGATTATTACAAATTCAAACAATATTAGTTAATGCATTTTTTAATTAAAAATGGCAAAATGGTTAATAGTTTGAATAGTTAGAATATTTATTTTAGAAAACAGAAAATGGTTTTGGATTAGTTATTCAAATTCAAACAGTTTTCATGTTGAAATTTTGTCAGATTCAAACGTATGCACAAGTTATTCAAATTCATATTCAAACACTTTTCAAATTCACACTTTTGGGCATTTGCGCGCTAAAATTCAAAATTTGGGTCCTTGAACGCAAAAAAACAGACCTCTAGTACCGGGTGGAGCCACCACCCGGGACTAGAGGTGCATTTGCGCGGGCTGGGGGTGGCATCTGCGAAAACACCTCTGGTCCGGGTGGTGGCTCCACCCGGGACCAGAGGTCCATGGGTATAAATACCCAGGCCTCCATCCCGGCTGGAGCCACGACCCGCGAGAAGAGGAAGAGGAGGCCGCCGCGACGAACCAGACGCCGTCAGGCTGCCGAAATCGCCGGCGCCGCTCTCCTCCGCCGCGCCTGCGCCGCTCCCTCCACGTGCCCGAGCCCGCGCCCCGCCGCTCTCCTCCACGCGCCCGAGCCCCGCCGCGTCGCCCTCCTCCTCCGCTGCGCCGCCTCTCCTCCGCCGCGTCGCCCTCCTCCTCCGCCGCGCCGCGCGCCACTCCTCCGCCGCACGCTTCACCCTCGCCGTCGCCCCTTCCCCCGCACGCTGCAGCGCCGCCTCCGGCCGTGCTGCTCCGATCCGCCGCCGCCCCGGCCCTTCTTCCCGGCCCGGCCCGCAAGGTAGTTTTTTTTAGTTTAGATAGTTTTTTGTTTTGTTTTTTAGTGTAATTTAGTGTTAGGCATTTTAGTGTTAGCAAATTTTAGTGTTAGAAATTTTAGTTTTAGGTTAGGAATTTTTGTGTTAGTTAATTTTGGTACTTGTTAGATGTTAGGAATTTTTATGTTAGGAATTTTTGTTTTAGTGTTAGGAATTTTTGTGTTAGATGTTAGAAATATGCCGGGATGAAATTTGGTACTTGTTACATGTTAGAAATTTTAGTTTTAGTGTTGGAAATTTTAGTGTTAGTGTTAGGAAATTCATAGTGTAAATATTTTGCTTACAAAAATGTGTTTTTAGTTTATTGTTCTCGGCGATGATGTCTCTGTTGGACCAGAGGGGCGATGTCCGGGACTGGGCTCCGCCGGGCTGGCACTGGGAGGTGTTACCTTCCGGGCGTAGCTTGGTTAGGAATCCGGGTGACGTCGTCGACCCGGATCTTCTTTGGTGGCGGTCGAGTGGGCCACGCTCGGTGCAGAGGGAGCCGGCCCCCGAGGAGGTGGTACATCGCCGTATCAGGGAGGAGGACGAGCACGTCCGTCGCTACATGTATTTGTTGGATACGCTAGCGGTGTATGAAAGTAGATGGTCGATTCTTCATAGGGTTCCTTATGACCCTGTGATGGTTCCTGTTCTTTGGATGCGCAGCGCCGGTACCAGAGCACCCCGCGGCTTAGGACCCGGTCATAGTTAGTTTGAGAGGTTAATGCATGTGAGAGGAAGATGTATTATTGATATTATTCGTGATGTATTTAGGGTTAAATAAAAATGGACCCGAGCTATGTAACTGGATTAAATAAAGATGTATGAGCGATACTTTGCATATTTGTAAATTTCCTTCTTTGAATTATTCTGCTAATGCTAACATTGTTTTATCTATTTTTGTATTAGTTAAGCAATGGATGGAGATGTTCCCTTCGTAAGCAGAGAAGGGGAACAAGAGATCTTCTCCATTCTGCGGCAACCCGAGGATGGAGCTGAAGACGGTAGAGCAGAAGATGGCTCACAATTTTTTAATGAGTCCGGTCCGAGAATGGAGCCGGAAGGAAGCAACGGAGCGCAAACTAGCAAGGAGTGCGATGACGACTCGCAAATTGGTGGACCCCGCCGTCTGGCGAGGTATATTAAGCCTATGTTGATCAGATGCAATAACTGATTGGTGGACCCCCCGCATCGACCCAATCTAGTAAACGAGGCCATGCCAAAGGGATGGCCGCAGATGCGCATCTCCCAATTGAGGTCATCTCTGCAGATGGCCAACCGTTGGAGCCCAAGGCGAACGCAGCTAAGTTTGTGCATCAATGCGGAGTTGTTGTTAGGGACAATGTTCCGATCAGTATTCAGGAATGGAATGAGCAAAAAAACTTAGAGGGAGCTTGTTATGTCAGCGACAGAACTAAAGATGTGCTTTGGGACAAGCTCAGAGCAAAGTTCACCCTACCGGTGTTGGATTGTCCCGAAAAGACAGAAGCCATGATGAAAAAAGTCAATCATTTCGCTCTGAAGAAGATGGCTGAACAATTCAATAATTACAAGAACAGATTATACCATGATTGGGTCTCGAAAAATAAAGTTCCAGATTTCAGTGGAGCACTAGAGAGGCAGCAGGCTCACTGGAAGGCATTTCTGGAGTAAAAGGATTCAGAACTAGCCAAGCAAAGATCAAAAAAGAATAAGGAGAATGCAGGGAAAAAGAAATATCACCATAAGTTGGGGGGGAGGTGGCTACGTAAGTGCCCCTAAGTGGGATCTGATTGAGGCCGCTATGCGCGAAAAAGGGATCACTCCAGTTACAGATAACTGGCCCCATAGGGTCAGAAATTGGATGCTTGCTCATGGGGCGGAGTATGACGCATCAGGTGATCTAATAGTTGATGAAACGAAAGTAACTCCTATACCCCGGAAAGTAATTCTTGATGCAATCGCCGATGCTCGAGAGGGAAGGTTTATTCCCGACAGAGAGAACGACGAGCTGACAAAGGGCCTCGGTAATAAAGAAAAATGAGGACGAACACGAGGCAAGGGAGCTTCTGTGACGTGGAATGAAGGGTTTCCCGAGGACCGTGAATCTTATAGAAGCCGAGCAAGAGCAAGGAAGAGGAAGGAGCAGGAGGATTCAGACCGGTTGAGCAAAGTAGAAAGTATCATTAGCCAACAACAGAAGCAAATAGATCAATTGCGCGAGCAAGCTTGTCAAGGGGCAACTCATCAGCTGCAACAAGATAGTCAAGCAGGTGGTCCATCTCAACGGAAAAGCAGCATGGCTTCCACGGAGGTCGGTGCTGATGAGGCATCGAAGCAAACCTACCCCGTGGATTTTATCACTGAGGAGACAAGTTGTGAGCAACATGACGCACTGAGAAACTTAACCGTGAAGGCGGCGGACGGCTATGCTTTAACTTGTGAATATACAGCACTGTATCGTGGCAATGAGATTCCAGATGGCTATGCTCGTGTCGGCGTGGATCAAGTTGAACCCGCATTTCAATCACTCGAGCTTTACATCCCTGGAGATGATGATGAGAGGACACTGGGAGATTGCCAGGGTAGACTCATTCTATGGCCCAAGAAATACATCGTGTTTCCAGGCTGGACGCCAAGGCCACCATCGCCTCCTCCGAGTCGAGATGACGGCAGTGACGACCACCACAACATGAGTCCATCTCGATCTCCGTCGCCGCCTCAGCCGACTCCGCCGCCGCCTCAGCCGACTCCTCAGCCGTCTCCGCCGCCTCCGCCCACTAAGGCTAAGACCGCCCAAAAGTGTCTAGCCGACTCCTCAGCCCACTCGATGGGTTTCCGACCCAAACCCCAATACGAGCCCCTCCCAAAAGTACCGAAGGTTCCTCCCCCGAGACCTTACGACGTCGAGATGACTCCAGAGCAAGGCGCCGCGTGGCTGGCAGCCGACGCAAAAAGACAGATGGCGGAACTGGCTGCGAAAAGACAGCCCACGCCAAAGCAAGTATTTACGGCAGAGCAACAAAAGTGGGCTACGGAATTTCTTAGTCATCCATCGCAAATTGAGATGAATAGGCCAGATGACTATGCACGTTGTCTGAGGAGAACTCACCCCAACACGACGACAAGTAGTACCTCCAGCGAGAAAAGAACAAGAAGAGAGGTT
This sequence comes from Poa pratensis, assembly GCA_947311845.1. NCBI lineage: Eukaryota > Viridiplantae > Streptophyta > Magnoliopsida > Poales > Poaceae > Poa > Poa pratensis. Next base: position 22,827,143 of record CAMZMU010000034.1, on the reverse strand, counting down.
GCCCAGCTCGGAGAGCAGTCAAAACAGTCCATCTCCCTGCTCAAGGTGGCCACTGATAAGGGCTCCGCGCGCGCGGCGGATTTAGCTTGCCGCGCGGAATTTGCTGCAGAACTTGGTATCTCACTTTCTCAACTGGAAGCAGAAGAGCTCCCCTCACTAGTACAGAACGACACATCCGATACCCCTCTATGGCAACGGCAGGAGTTAGGCGACGGAGAATCGCGCTTTCCGCGCAGCCGGTGCGTACAAACCTGACCTGGCCCGCCTACATTGGCAACGGACCCTTTCAAATCTCCGTCACTTATTATATTGGCAACGGTTAATAAAATTGTCCGTTTCCAATATTTCCCTCTATGGTAACGGATAGAATTTTCCAACCGTTGAAAATGTTGATACGTGGAGGCTAGCGAATGGGCAGATGGGGAGGTGGGCGGAGCAGACCCGCGAGTATAAATGGCGAGAGGTACCAGCAGCGGTCTCTTTGAAGCCCCAGTCCATCGCCTCCAGTTTTTCAAACTTTGCCAGATCCCCTCCGTCCAAATCCATGGCGAGAGGTACCAGCAGCGGTCGCAGCCGTGGACGAGGGCGAGGCCGTGGTAGGGGGCGCAGCGGCAATGCCATGCCGTCGGTGTCGCCCTCACCGTCCTCTGAAGACATGTCCCCGGCGAGAGGTACCATCAGCGGTCGCGGCCGTGGACGTGGGCGCGGCCGTGGTAGGGGGCGCAGCCGCAATGCTACGCCGTCGGTGTCGCCCTCACCGTCCTCTGAAGACATGTCCCCGGAGCTGCGCGGCTTCGAGTTCTTGGTTATCCTGTACAAGGGCATCGAGAGCCGCCTGAGGCTCCCGAGGGCGTTCGCACAGAAGCTCCAAGACATGGTGGCAGGTACCATGCATCTGAAGATGGAGGACTGCGAGAACGGCAGCTGGGCGGTTAAGACGGCCATGAGTGCCGGGGGAATTTGTACCTCGGCCAGGGATGGAAGTCATTCGCCCAAGCGTACAAGCTTGAGCAGGGGCACTTTTTGTGCTTTGAGTTCGACGGCGACAACGGGTTCTTCATCAAGATCTTCGACGGTACCTTATGCCGGAGGGACGCACTCGTGTACAGCGACGACGAGCCCGAGTCTTCATCAGCAGCTGCTAGTAGTAGCATATATGTAATCGTTTACTTCATTATCAAGTCCGTATGTTAGTAAGTTTACTCTCTCGCTGGTGTAAAAGCAATGGAAACGGTTATATAAAATGTCCGTTGCCAATGTGGTGCTTATATATACTGCCGGCTTATCGGTCTCATTATCACTCTCTCACTGTCTCTCTTCCAACCCTAGCCGCCGCACACTGTGGCTTTCAACTCTCCTCACTCTCTCTAATGGCTTCCTCTGTCGGCGCTTCTAGATCCGGCCATCGCGGCCGCGGCTCTAGCCGCCGCGGCAACACCGTTCTAGCGGCAGTCCTTCGTGAGGGGAAGGTCGATCTGGAGGCGGCCATGCGTCCGCTAATGATGCGGCAGCGCCACCATCTGACGCCCTCCTCCTCCGGTGATGCCCGGCTTCTTCTGATCCAGGCCGATGTGGAGGAGGTCATTCATGAGGTGGTGGTGCAGCACCTCCGGCGGTTCTACCAGCAGAAACCCATCTGGAGGAGGAAGTGGCCGATCTGGAGGAGGTGGAGGATCTGTAGGTGGTGTCTGATCTGGAGAAGGGGGAGGAGGTGGATGTCGACGAAGGAGAAGGGGAGGAGGTGATTGCGTCGCAGCGCGCTGGTAGCATCGCAGCGCATCTGGCAGAGGCCTGCACCTCCTCTCCCGCCGGGTGAAAGGTATAAATCTTTCTGTGACCGGCTGTGATGCCGATGAACTAGGTTCTACGTATGAGCATTTCATCACATAAACAAATTCCTAGTGCAAATTCACACATACATGTTCTGATAATTACAAACACTTATTGTTAAAGCACCAACTGTACAAACTAGTTAAACACCGACATCCAAAGCCTATTGCAATTCACCTAGGGCATTCTTGCACCTAGGGCAGAGCATTTCCTGCCATGTTGGACGTAGCCTGTCCTTCAAGGTTAGGATCGTGCGATACAACTCGTAGGTCACGTACCCATCTATTGCTGCGTAGTCGAGGTTAACTTTGTGCAGCGGCATCCATTCCCAAAAATTGTGGTGGTTGGATGGGAACTCCTTCTTCATGTTGGCGTATGATTTGTCGATGAGGTCTGCCACTAGATCACCCATTCCGTCCCTCTCGTCTCCACTCTTGATTTTGTATACGAGTTGGATGTCCACGTAGTACTCCGGTGGAATGTGGAAGCCGGCAAAAGAAAGCACCTTGCCGTCGTTGGTGATGTCCACGCTTGCAAAGGTGATATTCTTGTGTTCAAAGAATTTGCCCAACTCTGGACAATTCTTCTTGGACTTGCACCAGTGGAACACGAGGACATGCTGGTGCATGGCGAGTTGCAGGACAGACATGTGCCGCCGATTACGGGTGTACTCGATGTCAAGGCCGATGAACCGATGCTTCTCCTCTGCTAGCCATTCCTCGTACTTGTTGAGGATCCGCTCCACGGTATGCTCCTCGTTCGTGTACACCACCTCCAGAACGGTGCCGTGGGTACGGACGGTAGTTGTCTTTGTTGTTCTGTTGCGATCGTCCATGGCGGGTGGGGGATTGGGGTGGAACAAGGAAGAAGAGAAGGAAGGAATGCGAACTGTCTGCCACCGAACAGAGCAGTTCCTGGATATTTGCCGTCGATCTTAGCAGTTTCTCGAAAATGGCAACCGAACAAAGCAGTTGCTGGAAAATAGCCACCGATTTTTTTTATATCCAGATGTATTTTGTACATTTCGCTAATCTTTTTTTTCTTTCACGCAGGAGTTTATTTCGGCAAACTGCATAAAAGTACCAATGTATCATTCCGAGAACCAGAAACCTTAAGGCAAGGAAATTTCGTGGATACTGGTCTTGGAGTGGGTACATCGACGACCGAGAGCTCATAGAAGGTGAGCTCCAAGTCAAAGATGGAAGGCTCGCTTAATTAAGCCAGCCTTCCATCTTGTTAGGTTAGTTGCTTATAGGTTTAGAGTTCATGATTGTAGTCAAAGTGTAATTGGTGATATTACATTATGCCAATGTGTGATAGATATGATTGTAGTCAAATTGTAAAAAACGGTGATATTATTATATATCAATGTAATGATGGCATTTGTTCTATGTTATGAATTGAATAACGTTTTAGTGCATTGTGCAATCAGCCTTTCATGTATTATGGCATATAACCGAAATATGAGAAAAGCTCAGTGCAAACGGGTAGATGGAAAACTCCGTATCTGATGTGGGAAAACTAAAGCAACGGAGGTCTGCGCACAACCGTTGCCCAATGGAGACCTCATCGGAAACGGTTATTTGCCTACGTTACCGATGAAGGCCTTCACATCAGTCACGGAGTCGGGGACACGGACCCTTTCTCCGTTGCCGATGGGTTTTTTGGCCCGTTTCCGATGTGTCGTTCTGTACTAGTGCCTCCCTTATGCCACCTGATAAATGGACCTGGGAATACGGGAAGTCTCTAGTGCCACCAGATCAGATCGAGAATCTACCAACACAAATGCTAAGACTGCATAACTGGTACATGTAAGTCACAAAGCTAGATCGAAAAGTGCTCCTTGTGCAAGTTACAGAGGAACATTTCAAAGGTAAAGACGAGATAACTATTTATCTTGAATAACTCTATTAGTTATACCAGCTTGTCGCCCTCGACTTGAGTATCGTCAGTACCTATTGTCTGTAAGTAATTCAATTCATTTATTTTCTAAAATAAAGTCTATAGCTCAGCTCGGTCATTGCCTGTTCTAATTATGCTCACTACGCTATTATGCAGAATGAAGAGTGATGAATGTGACAGAAAAAGAATCTATGAGATTGGGTTCGTTGACCCAACCCGAGTTAATGAAAATCTGCTACGGAACTACCACAAGGAAACGGTGGCCAACTTGTTTAGGTTCATAAAGAGGCAAGATTATAAAAGGAAGATATTGTTTCCTTACAACTTCAGGTAAGAGTGTTACTGTCTTGTACAAAAGTGTAACTGATTAGTTACTGACATATATAAACGTGCGCAGCGACCATTACATTCTGCTAATATTGAAGTTGATGATGCAAAAGTTGAAATCTTCGACTCATTGGCGTGGCCCCAAGAGAAGTACCAACATATTAAAGATGTGCTCCAAGGGTATTTTCAATCATTATCGTACTATATCGGTCTCTTTTGTTCAATTCCTGAGATATCAAGTAACTAATTAATAACTCATTTATTCATTTGTTTGCCGGGCAGGATTTGGAAAGATTTCACAAAGATGACATCTGGTGATTTTAAAGAGGAGCTTAGTTTTGTTAATGCCAAGGTAAGTAGTACGAGCTAGGTTCGCGCATCTCTTTAATTCAAATTTCAATACCATCATACCATGCTTGATTATTATTTGATTGAAATCTATTCTCGTAAAGTACTGTGAAAGGCAGCCACTGGGGACCAATTTGTGTGGATACTACGTCTGCGAGTGGATTCGTCGGGAGGTCCCTGAGCGGAACCCATCGACATTTATAGAAGTAAGTGAACAAATATATTCACAATTTTATTTTATTACCATCAATTGTGTTGAGTGTCATTCATAATTTCTGTTATGATGATTGATATTCATATTGATCTCCTTCTTTTATAGATGGATAGAATGCGGAGGGACCTGCAACCAAAGGACCGCTTTCGACCAATTCAAGAGGAAATTGCGGGATTTTTGATGAACTATGTCATAAACCCAAAGGGAAAATACAATGCCACCGATCAATAGACGGGCTCTAGTCCTGGCGATGATCATGTAATCGAATAGACGACGGGCTCTAGTCCCTGTTTTATATGATCTCTATGTAATTAATCGAATAGATGGGCTCTAGTCCCGGTTGTGATCTCCATGTAATCTCTATGTAATTAACCGAATAGACGGGCTCTATTCCCGGTTGTGATCTCCATGTAATCAATTAAAAATGATCGAATTCTCATAAAGATTTCTTTTATGAATTTTTGGATATGCTATATGTATTTTTCTGATTTATAATTAATTAACCATATATTTTGCAAGATTAATCATAATATAAACAAAAAAACAAGAAGCCGCCACGTGGGAGAATCTCTAGTCCCGGGTTGTATTACCACCCGGGACTAGAGGTCCTCTGCCACGCGCTCTGCCCTGGGCCCGCGTGGAGCTCTCTAGTCCCGGATCGTAAGACTGCACACGGTTAACCGAAAACCGAGAAACCGAACTGAAAAAACCGAAACCAAACCGAAATTCTGGTTATTTTGGTTACCGGTTAAGGTTACGGTTAGTAAAATAGCTAACCATATGCCTTGCGGTTAATACGGTTAATAACCGAAAACCGAATGGTTAACCAAAAAAACCGAAATGCCTATTAACTTTTATTAATTTGCTACTTTTATTGACTTTTATTAACTTTACGGGTTACTTGTAGCATGTGATTTGCTACTTGTATAGACTTTTATTAACTTTATGGGTTATTTGGTTACTTTGGATCATATGCCTATTAATTTTATAGTCTATTCCGTTATTTTGTAATATATGGCCACAAAAAGAAATTGTCATTTTAAAATTCGCGTCAACTTAGGTTAATTTGGTTATTACCGAAACCGAACCGAAATTAAATGGTTATTACCGAAACCGAACTGTATTCTCGTACAAAACCGTATTTACTGAAGTATTGAAACCGTATAAATAAAAAAACCGTATAAACCGAACCGAATTAACCATATTAACCGAACGCACAGCCGGACTGGATCGTAAGCCACCCGGGACTAGAGGGGGGGGCCTCTAGTCCCGCCCAGGGCGTCCCGGGTGCGAATCCGGTACGAGAGGGGCTTACGACCCGGGACTAAAGCTCCTGTTTCCACTAGTGGTAAATTACCTAATTTAAATTTTATAAATAGAAATCTAGGCAAAGCTTCCTAGCGAGTTGCTCTATGAGAAAACCACTCGAATTTTGTCTTTAAATACATGCTAGGAGTACTACATGGCATCTATCTATCAAAGTCCATGATGGCGGTGTGTAGGCATCATGATTTTATGGAAATATGAAAATAAAAAATTGGGAAGTTCATAAACAGTTGCAAGCTAACCTGCAAAACTTTCAAATTTCGAAAGTGATAACGTAAAATCACATACTATCAAGATTCTTACCAAAAAGGGTAATGTCATTTAAAGGAAATTAAGGGAATTCAGTTTATAGTTTTAAAATATTAAAGCATGTTATTTTCTTGATATCTTGTACTCCCTCTAAACCGATAAAATGTTGCCAGAAAACATCCTACCTATAACCTCCGATAGCTTTTTCACATCGGAGGGAGTATTAAAAATTGGAAGTAGTTTTAATTTTTTTAGATAAAGGGAATATATTAATACCAAGAAGATATCGATTACACCCAGCCTCTGCACCGACATAATTTCTAAAGCAACTCTAAACATGAAGGATGCATACAGCCAAAATTTTAAAAAAAAAACCCCGCCGAAGCAGACAGACTCGCAGCTGCAAAAAGTACCATACCAGTGGGGACGACACCACTGACTCCGAAAAGCTTCTCCAAAAACGACGCCTCAAGAATGGTAACAGTGCATAAACACCACCGTCGTCCGGACTAACCATCATGGTCAGATCCTGAGATTTCACCTTGGAGAAGGTCAATGTTCAGACAATGCCTTCAACAAGGAGATGACTAGGAAGCCACCATTGTCAGGTACAATCACAAAAGACCAGACCTAGGGTTTTCACCCTGAACATTGAGACACAGAACTACAAGAGCACTGTCAAGAAAGAAGTCTGTCATTGTCACCACCACTCGGCAAGAACCACTACAAATCTGCAAAGTGTTGACCGCCAGGCACACACACGTCTTCACCCCATCCTTCTAATCCTTCTCACGCCAGCACTAGCTAGTAATCTCACTCAACTTTAGCATGGAGAACCTCTGCCTATTGATCAATCTTGACATGCCCACCAATTCATGCACACCGTTCAGACATGGAAATCGCCACGTGGTCCGAAACAGTGTCTGCACAAAACAGTCTGACGAATGTTGAGAGCTCAGATCTACCATTGTAGACATCTTTTCGCCGAGTCCTCGAACACATACATCAGTGTGCAAGCACAGCACAACGACACGTAGATGAGGAGCTAGCACGCCGACATCCAATTAGGCCAGCACTAGCGCGCCTCCGTTACTGCATCTGAATCAGATTTCTTTGTCAAGCTGATGAGCCAGCAACATGTAGAAGATCTGAACCAAGCGCATCTGCGAATTAGAGTGCAAGATGGCATCATTGCATCACAGATTTGCAGCAGCACCTCTACGTATCCTTTTCTCCATCTTCTTCCCCGATTGCTTCCACTCTTACAAGCCCAACGCTAGCCCCAAACGGGAGCAGCAGCACGGACGTGTCAGCTCTACCATGGGCTAGAGGAAAACATACCTCAAGCCTGGCCGAAAGCAGGAAGATGGAGACGCCACGCTGCCATGCATGTCTCTGGATCGGAACCCACCTCCGCACCTCAGGTCTTGGACGACCTCGGCTACAGAACCGGCATGGCGCGCGGGGAATGCCGGCAGCCAGATCTTGGCCAGAGAGAGCTTGCATCGGCGGCGGAATTGGATCTCGGCGAGATGTGGTAGAAGACTAGATGCTAGGGCAAAGGAAAAACAAAAAAGGGAGACTCCCCGCCACCGCCGTCCGCCGTCGGACAGCCTCCTCCGGCGGCAGCGGGGGTGAAGGAGGGCCTGGAAGGTGCCGGCGGCGTTGTAGGTTAGGGCTCCCCCCGTGTCACCTCAGCGAGGAACGCGGGGGATAGTTGGTTCTTCGTTCGGTTTTCAGCAACGTGAAGCTTAAGTAGTTTTAATGAACAACAGTTTTTGCCAAACCCATTAACCATATTGTTTCGTGACGGTTAGTCCTAATCATATCTACGATTTCACAAATTCATTTCGGTTCTTCATTTCAGTCCTTCCCAAGAAAGTTAATAGATTTTGGGTCTCTCTAGGGCTCAGTCGACTGAGAATTAGCTTAATTCTCAGTCGACTGACGTCAGCAGATACTGTGGCGCACGAATTTGGCCCAGTTTGTGTCATGTCTGTGTTGTTGGACTTTGTTTGTGTAGAGAGCCTTCTGTGGGCCGTTGTTGGGTTCGTGTCTTGTCTGTGAAATTTTGTGTGGGCTCGGTTGTCTTGTTTGTCCAGCAAAAGCCCAACTAAGTTGCTGGGCTCCGTTGTCTTCTTTGTCCTGAAGAAAAGAACAACTTGTGCATCAAGCAAAATTTAACAGAACAATCACAGAAAACCCCCTGCCAAAAAAAAGAACACAACCAAGTCCCCACAAATTACACAAAACCCCCTGTGAAAATAAAACGAGCGCAACAAACTCCCCAAAAACCTTCTATTCTCTTCTCCTCTACTCTGGACGAAATCACTGCCTGCTCCCAGATCGATAGAAAGGAGAACTCTCCTCCCAGATCGACAGAAAGGAGAACTATCCTCACAGAACGACGGAGGGACCCCAAATCCAACTCAATGAGAAAGAAAAGAAGAGGCAGATAAAATCAATGGAGAAAGGGGAGGAGAATATGGGGACAACAAATCAAGAAGCAAGGGCAAGTGTGGATGTTGGTACTTACCAGGGTGAGTGCTTCCAGGCAGCTTTTCCCCCTCCCCTCGGTCTGAATTTCATTGATCTCTTCAGTTTGCACCCATGTTCAGTTCCGCCTTGGCATTTATTTGTCAGTAAGGAACGATGATGGACTCGATGAGCTCCTGGAGTGGAGCCAGCTCTTTCTTGTCAATCAACCCGAATTCCTGCATTTTGCACTCCTGTTTCTTCAAGTTCTTGCATGATCTAGTGTGTGGAAAAAGCAAACGTCAGTACTAAGTGTGTGTTAACAAAACAAAATGCAGGAAATCCATGGCAAGAAGAAAGCATCATTGGGACACAGGTACATATCCCTATCAACAAAACTGCTATAACACATATATGCTGGATGCAAAACAGTGCTGCAAAATGAAGAATCATAATGGTACAAGTGGCATATATGCAGATACCAAAATGCACAGATCAGGGGCATCAATTTCATACTAGACTCATGATGCAAGATACAGGATTCCATAGAACCTACCACAACAACAATCAGGTATGCAGTGAGAAATTTTAACAAAAAAGTACAAAATCTACCACTGATCCCAAGTGCAAAATGAAGAATCATAATGGTACAAGTGGCATATATGCAGATACCAACTTGCACTGATCAGGGGTATCAATTTCATACTGCACAGATGATGCAAACTACAGGATTCCATACAAACTACCACGACAACAATCAGGTATGTACTGAGAAATTTTAACAAGAAAGTTCAAAGTCTACTACTCAAGTCATGGTGAGACAATCAATTGATAACTGAAAAATTCTGCAGGCATCTTCAAGTGGAAACTTCAACCATCAGCAGCTAAATATGCAACAAGCTACAGTCCATGGTAGTCTGCTAGACTTGCATAACAGCATCACAAGATATAAGTAGGTAAAACATCATATAAAACTCACCCTGATTCAAGAAAGAGGAAGGTTCTGTTGTACCTGCAATGAATTCTTCATACAGTATGTTGTAGATCAACCATTAAGTTGTTGTGCATGGACCAAAAATATAAAAGAAAAACAGTAATAACACATGCAAACAGATAACTGAGAATGCAAACAATACGATACTTTAGATTCTTATTACATTCATCCAGAAGTTCTACGGGAGTGATATAGCATAATATGTCTGTGATAACGCACAGAGGTCTCGAATTTAGATAAGCAGACGACACGATAGACGCCCCAGGTACACCAAACACAAGATAATCAGACGACACGATAGACACACTGGCTCGACTCAGTTGCCAACATAATCAAACGAAACCTGGAGGTTGTTGTCGTTCATCTTGTGGAACATGATGAGCAGCAACATTCCTTCAGCAAGATTGTGCCCCGCAGCAAACTCAGCCCAGCCACCCTTGAAATAGATCCTACCATCGGCGGTTGGCCGATATTTTGCTTCAGTACTGCCTTGTTGCTGGCCAAAGATTAGATATGATTTACCACTTCTTGGGACGTCTATCACTGACACAAGATGCTTTGGGATGCGCTGCAAACATAAGCGAGCAGAAAAAGAAAATCTGCTATAAGTATATATAATACATTTGGGGACATGCTTTGTAAAAATAGAAAGAAAAACTTGTACCAGTCCATTGTGCTTGATGTCAGTGTCAGTCACCCTGTGAATGAAGATTGCACCCTGCCCTAGTCCACGCATCATAACAGCGTGGTTGATACTGTCGACCTCTGAGGGCTTCGGCTTCACTCCGTTAGTTATAACAACAGCTTTTGCAGACTCCTCAAAAACAAACACCGCTGTTTTTTACAGTTAGACCAACAAATAGTTCACATGAAAAGGATCTATCGAATTATAAAACATACAGAAAATGACAGAAACATGCACATCACTATGATTTCATACCTTGTGCGTATTTTTCTTTTGGGATACCGTCCTGATCTTGAGGATACATAAGAAGATAATCTTTCTCAGGCACAAACTCTAGTGCGATAATGTCCAAACGCTCCATGTTATAGTCCTCCAGGAATTTGTTGTACTGCTCACCGTAAATCCTAGTCTTGTGCTCAAGTTTGTCGAGGTCAAATTGATAGAACTCATTCTCTGGTGTTTTGACTCGCATGAAGTCAATCAATACAGAGTTGATAACCTTCCTCATGAAACAGGGCACATTCTGCGTGTTTTAATCAAGACATAACAAATTTTAGAAATCAATTAATCTTCTTGGTTACACAACAAGAAAAAATAGCAGCCTGAAGCCATAGTGGCATATACCCTTAAGGGAGAATTGCTTCAAGTAAAACACATTTTAGAAAAAAGAAGATTGGTTATGAGAACAAACCGTGTATATGTCAAATTTAGATCTAAGTTGCATGTTGAAGCTCCAGATAAGGTTCTTTCTATTGGTCTTGAAAGGCTCAGCATGGTTCCCACATGTCTTACACTTCATCTAGAAAAAATACAGCAAAAGGGTACAGGAAGGCAACCAGTCAAACATTTACACCAGCAGCAAAAAAGCAAAAGGAAAATTAGAGCCATCTAAGTTTCTGAAGGATTGGAATATCACCAAAGAACTAGCCATGGACAGGGCTGCGTGGAAGTTAGCTATCCATGTGCCAGAACCATGACCTGGTTTCGAGATCTTATGGGTTTCAACTCTAGCCTACCCCAACTTGTTTGGGAAAAAGGCTTTGTTGTTGTTGTTGTTGTTAAGTTTCTGTGTAATGTAACAAGTAAAACATGAATATACAACACTAGTGGGCAAGTGCAAAAAGAGGAAGACCTAGGGAGACCAGATCTAGAATCTTGACAAAACTCAAAAATAGATCTAGATCAGTTCAAATACCATATACACATGATTGAGACAACACACAAAAATAGCCAGGAATCAAACAGTGAGAAGAGGCAAAGCAAGAGAGCTAGATAGTATCCACCTTTGATGTAGACATCCAGGTGTCGGGGGGGCCTTTGCTCTTTCCTCTAAAACAAAGATCTGTTGGTGGGGAAGAAGCAGCCGCCAGGAATGGGTAGGGTTTGTTTGAGGAATGGACCCAGAGGAAATGGGGAGGGGGACCTTTAACTCACGGTCTGAGTGTGGATCTTTATTACCCTGTGACAATAAATGAGGTAGTTGAGAGGCTGGGGGTTAGAGCTCCTTGTAGTAGACACATTATTTTCAACAGAAAAAAAGCTGCGGCTACAAAACTGATAGAAAAATATACTTGTTGATATTGTTAACAAGCATAGGAAAAACTTTTTAAAAATTAACACACATTCAATAGATGCTTAATACTAAACAGTGAAAACATTTCAAAATATTTTTTGCAGGGGATCAACAACAATGGTGATGGCAGTGGAACATACCATACATCATATGATGACGACATCAATGTAAAAAACAAAATTACTATATATATATATCAAAAATAAAATTTGCTATAGTATAGATATAACTAAACCAAATTTTGTATTGATTGCAGTTGATGAACATGAGCTATACAGAAATGCTACTATCAGTTGATGGGCCATCATCATCACAGGTGAATAATACCAACTAGTATGTTTATTTTCTCCTGATAAAAGTTATTTGCTTTACTCATACTGTTTCAATGTATTACCTTTTATTGCAGGCCTTTGAGTACCAACAAGATCATTGCTATTTGGAGGAGCCTAATGGTTTTCAGGATCCCATGGGCCTTGAGGTACAACAACACAAAACTGAAGCTCTACTCTTGCACATATATATCAGAGTGGTATCACTCCCATTTACAAAAACAACACATTCTCCCTCAAAAAATGCCTGCATTAGTGCACAGTCCTTTGATCATTTTTGTCGAAGCAGTCAAGCAAAATAGGTAGATGAAAGAAAACATGCTTAGATATAATGAAGCAATAAACAAAAATACCTGATAAATCTGAACTGCTAATGCTAGAACACACTCATCCCACACCCCCACACCCCATCTCAATAAAAAGGATAGTGGGTGGATACAACATGAACATCTACTGCAAGGACAAAAAAGTAGTGACCATCAACCTTTTGAGGCGTGAGTTATAAATCAGAAAGGCGATAAATGTTAGCTAGCATAATACACTATTTTCCCTTATTGTATATAACTATGTGATCTCATGATTTTCAGAACCATACCTTCATGATTACTGGGAGGAATGCAACTCCAGGCACAACAGATCAAAGTGATGACGACGAAAAAGAAGAAGCACCAATATTTGGAGAAGAGGATGAAGAGGACGACGACACAAACATTTTTTATGACTGGCAGGGTGGCGATACTGCAAACCATCAAGATGAAACTGCAGATCAAATTTCAGATGGGGCATATGCCACTGATTATGCAACAGAAACCTTGTTCAAGCACGAGCAAAAACACCACAACAACTGAAGCTAGTCCGCACATGCAAGAGCAAGAACATGATGAAGAAAATTTGGATGCACAAGTAGAAGATGATGTAGAGCAGCTCACCCGGAAGATATTCGAATATTCCTTGAGAATGAAAGTGTCGTTGCTGCTGAAAGTTACAGCCAACAAGTCCTGGACCAACATGCTCCTTATATGAATATGGTTTTCAACACTGAGATCGCTGCCCACAAATTTTACAACGAATATGCTAATCTTTGTGGCTTCTCAATCAAAAAAGCAGGCAACTACAAAGGGAAAAACACAGACAATGAAATTGGCAGCAGACGCACTTATACATGCAACCGGTCCGGCAAAGTTGTTTCACAAGAAGTTTTAGAGAAAAGGAAGAAGAACAAAAAGGAGAATAAGAAGAAGAAAGCAGGGTCAGACAAACCTGAAACAACGCGTCAGCGGAAGAGGAATACCATACAGATAACTGGTTGTGAGGCAAAGATGATTGTTACCCTGCAAGACGGGAAATGGGTTGTCACAGGTCTTGTGCTCGCACACAATCATGAACTCAGCCCGCACGATGAAACAAAATTCCTAAGGTCACACAAGCACATGACAGATCAAGAGAAGTTGTTCATCCGGACATTTACCTCAGTGAAGCTACCCACAAGGAAGATCATGGCAATACTGACATATCTGAGGGGCGGCAAACCCAAACAAGTACCTTACACAAAGAAAGATGTTAGCAACCAAATCACATCAATAAGGAATGAAAACAACAACAATGACTTGATGCAAGTGCTGGCATATTTTAGGAAGCGACGGTCTGAGGATGCTGACTTCTACTATGCTTTCAAATTCGCTCCAGGCAGTAACAACAAGACACAATGCATCTTTTGGGCAGATGAGTATTCTAGGAAAATGTACACCTTATATGGAGACTGCTTGAGTTTTGACACCACATACAAAACTCACAAGTATAACCTCCCGTTTGCACCATTTGTCGGAGTTACAGGGCATGCTCAGAATTGTTTGTTTGCGTGTGCAATGATACACAATGAGACAACAGATACATTTGAGTGGTTGTTCGAGACCTTTGTGCACTGCATGGGAGGCAAATACCCGAAAACAGTCATTACAGACCAGTGCATGTCGATGGGGAACGCAATTGAAAAGTTTTCACACAAAGCCGACACCGAAACTGTTTCTTCCACATCAAAAGAAAGGCACAGGAGAAGTGTGGGCGGAGTTTCGCAAGGATACCAAACTTCCACTCTGATTTCTGCGACATCCTCCGATTCTCTTTGACCGTTGAAGAGTTTGAGATGCTGTGGCCAGAAATGATAGAAAGGTACAATGTGAGAAATCTGCACTACTTGAAGCTTATGTGGAAGTACCGAGCTAAATTTGTTCCTCTACTTCAAGCAAGACTTCTTCCCGTTTATTCATTCGACTGCTCGTAGTGAAGGAACAAATGCAATATTCAAGGACAACATATGCTCAACTTTCAGTGTCATAAGTTTCCTTGGTGAATACCAAAAAATTTCCGAAAACATTGAAGAGATGGAGAGGTATCAAGATTCTGTGACAAGGACAACTGACCCAACCTACCGCATATACTCTCAGCTTGAAGTACAAGCAGGCAGACTCTACAATCGAAACATATTCTACAAATTTCAGAGACAGATACTCTTCTCAATAAGTTGCATCTTGACGAGCTAGAAAAGAATGTCACATATGCAGTCTACAAAACTGCAATGTTACAGCTTAATGATTTCAGGCCTAGGAGATACATTGTTTCTGTAAACATGCAAGCTCAGGAGTTTTTTTTGCATTTGTTGCAAATTTGAAAAGATGGAATGGTCTGTGGTCACATACTGAGGGTCCTGACCCATCTTAACCTAGCTGAACTACCGGAGAAGTACTACATCAAAGGTGGAGACCAAAGAGAGAAAAGATATCAGAGACAAACATACAACATACCTATAGATCTGACAACAAGTAGCAAGCACCTCAGATACAGTATGCTGTCCAGAAGGTTGAATAACATTGCATCAGAAGGGTCTGTGAAAAACCGGCAGTATTGTATGTAACTGACATCTGCAAAGTTGTAGAAGAAAGACTAGATGAGATGGCTAAGAAGATGAGCTAGAAGAAACTAAGAACAAACATGCAAACCCAACACAGGTGCAACAAGTCAACACTCACCCGATGGATATGGAGATTTCATTCAAGACCCTGATGTTGCTCCATCAACAGGACGTCCGAAAAGCTCAAAGAGACAAAAGACTTTTGTCGAGGAACTGTTTTCAAAACACCAAATAACTTGCAGTCATTGTGGTTCACATGGCCACAACATTGCAGGTGCACAAACAGGCATATAGACAAATCTGAATTTGAAAAGAATGCACCAAAGAAGAAGCCATCAGGTATCACTTTACTTTAAAATCTCTATTATGAAATGCTGCACGCCATAGAACTAAGAAAAAAAATTATTACAATCAGAATAAACGGAAACTTATATCTCTTTTGTATGTTGTTTTCAGCGAAGAAACCATGTACTAAACAACCAAGGAAACAGGCACAGCCAAAGATTCAGACAACAAAGGACAAAGCAGCAGCAAGCAGACCATCAGGCAACAAGAACATTGTAGATGGGTTCAAGAAAACAAATTCTTCCTATGGTGGTTATATCTAGTTATTTGACAACTTGGATAAAATGTAAAGAGTCATGTAATTTCATGGTGATAATGTACTCCAATATACATTTACATTACTATTTTGCTGCTTTCATGGAGTGTGTGGTGGTATTATGAAACAGTAGAAAAAAGAGGAAACCTTGTTATAGAACTAACCTTTTATCGAGAGCAGATTTAGCGCCATTCCTTGCTTGAAAAAGGTGTTTTCTGGCTTTTATTAGAAGAATCTTCTAATTGACAAAAATGTACAGCAGTAATTTGTATGGTCTAGACACAGCACAGATGTCACGAAAAAGAAAAAAGATATTTTGTTTCTAGAAAAAGAAGGAAGCAAACATTTAGAATTAAACGTCTAAAAAGCCAAAATGCAAGAAAATGTTTGTATGATGTAATAGCAGTGTTCTTTGCGATGTAATGAAACAGAAGAAGAATAGGTACATGGCTTCATGTCAATGGCTACACTGCCAACAACAAATTGTTCCGCATTTTTACACACATAGGATTGAACAAAACACACATGAAACAAAACATGTATGAACAACTCGAAGTGGACAATGGTGACGTAGCGTAGATGACAATGAAGTAAAAGCGTCAGGCTGTTGTGTTTCGTAGCATGATCTTTGATTGAAGTAATGTGTTGACGAAAATGTATTCACTGTTGTCCATCTTGTATGCAGAAAAAGTGAACTCTTCACCTGATACGCTTCTGAAAAAGAGGAAGGATTCAAAATAAGGGACTGATAAAACAACAAGAACAACACAATAAAAATATGAAAGGGAACAATAAATAGACAAGTGTAACAAAGAGGTCAAAAACCTGACAGAAAAATACCTCGTTATTGAATCCGCAAACCAGAAACTTGGCATCTTCCTCCGAATTGTCTGGACTCATGATCATATCATGACCATATCTCACACGGAAGAACGGATGTCTGTGCTTGAAAAACTGCATTGCAAAGGATTCCTTGGGTCGAACAGCTCCATGAATTTCATAGTGAAAATTCCACAATCATCGCTCCTGATACAAAAAGAAGAACAATAATAAATTTCAGAAGGTCATACAAAAAGGGAAAAAGACATTTCGAAAACAAAGATAACGTAAAACTATGCGACACTTTTATTTAACTGAAATATCAATGAAAAAATAATATAAAATATGAGATTAATATACCCTGGCTTTTGTTTAGGAACATTAGGGTACATCTTGCCAAAACTTGCAAAGTTTTTGTGCGGTAGGCGAGCCTCATGCCATGTACTAATGAAATTTGTAATCTGTGTTGAACAATGATGAGCAAAACTCAGGTTACTTCAGTGAAGTGGGTAGATGGTTTAGGCTCTGACAATTACAAAAAGAAATAAAACACTATAACTTTACCATTTTTTTCCATATCTTCCTGTGGAAAGTGCTCTCCTCTCCAAACACAGAATCAAGGAACATAAAGTTTGCTGATTTGAAATCTACCAGAAAGACAAACCAGTGGTCATCATTTACCGACGGGAAGACAAGCTGTTACAGAAACAAAAAAGACTTTAAATTAGTGGAGTGGACTGGACTGAACTGAATAAAGGGACGAATTAATTATCGCAAAACACTTTAATAAAAGGCATTGAATTAAAAAAAATACCCTATCAGACAAGTGAAGCGCTCTTGCTTTGTTTGCACCAATAAAGAATCAACTGCTTTTCTCTTATAACTCAGTTCAGATTCATTTGTCTTCCATTTCTCAAGAAAACAATCCTGTTTTTGACAGTCAAAATAAATATCAAACGTTAAACACACAAAACAAATTATAGATATAATATGAACAAGAAGGGAATAAGAGATGCCATAAAAGATAAGTTTGAGCGCAAGGGGCAGGTTGGGGGGGGGGGGGTGTTGTCTTACAGACACTGTATTGAAGAAGTAATGCTTCTGGGAAATTCTTGGATGTCTATCCCTGAACAATTTCCGACAGAAACAGTTTATCACCCATGCCTCAACTTTCCATTCAATTTCATTGAATTTCCTAACTGCAACATTGTGACCTTAACTCCACCCATGTTTATAGCAAATGAACTGTATTGAGAAAGAAACAAATGACAAGTAAATGATAAAATATACCAACAATGGAATTGATAGATAAGATTGTAAATTAATATTTCTTTAATAATCATCAGCAAAAAATATGAAAAGAAAATAACCAAATGCAAAGCTCCACAAAAAAGACTTACACATCATGTGGAGGGATATCGCATAGAGTGGTGATAGCTTCCCACACTCTTTGATGTATAGGCAGAACAGTGACAGTATGGTTTGTGTCATATGGAGATGTGACCCATTTACTTCGCTGCACAACCCTTTGAGGTCTCACATTTTCTTTCCCTTCGAATATACTAGCATTGCCTAATGACAGTGAGGTGTTGTAAATTGAATTTGTTTGGTTGCTCATCTCACTGTAAGGGTGTTTGAAATTTTCACCAAGAATTTGGACCTCAGGAGAGTCCTGTAAAGTAGAACACCATGTGGTATAAAAGCAAAATAAAAATCTCAAGCATAAAACCAGAGAATAACTCAATTTCGCAACAGAAAAAACAGACAATAAGCACTCACATCATCTGATATGTGAATGAAGTCTCTAGTGTTACTTTTGCGTTCAGAGCTGCCAATACCATCTTCGTTGCCATGAAACAGTTTTCGGCCAACAAATAAAGCTTTGTTGTAGTCCTGCTTATTTGTAGACAACATATATTCAAGAAGACAGAACACAAAATAAATTATCGTACAAACAAAGGAACTTTGGAAAAATACTTACAGTAAATGGTCTGCTATTAGAAGCAGGATTAGCAGACTTGAAATGCTCTTGGCTTGTGTAAGTGCTTCAGGGGAAACCTGTCCCCGCATAAGAAACAACGAAACAGAAATTACACAATGAAAAACATAGAGAAGAGATATCACAATAAGAACGTTATAAGAGTTAAAAAGAAAAATAACTTCAAAAACCCTTACAAGATCCACACAATTTACTTTCGGTCCAGTTATCCACTTTGTTGACTTAGTGCGACCCATAGCGCTAGGGTCCTTCTGTGCGCATTGCAGACTCATTTCGCTCTCTCTTGTAACACTGTTCGCCTGTCTGATAAATGGTCTGCTAGAAGAGGCATAATGGGAAGCCTTGAAATGCTCCTGACTTGAGTATGCGGCTTCAGTGGTAATCTGCCCCACATACGAAACAGTTAAAACACATATGGCACTTTGAATAAAGGGAAAAGGTTAACACAAAGAATGTGCTGCAAAAATCACAGCTGATAAAAAAAATGAACCCCTATAATTAAAGCAAAAATAACTTCAAAAATCCTTACAGGATCAACATGACTGTTATTCAGCCTACTTATCCACTTGGGTGAGTTAGTGAGTCCTGTATGATCAGGCTCCATCTGAGCACATTGCAAACTCATTTCACTCTCTCTTGTAGGGCTGCTCATCTGTGATATAAAAAAAAATTAAAATAAAAAATAGGAGCAAAACAAATTTGAATTCAAAAGCTAATACAGAAAGAATTACAAAAATCAGAAAAAGGCGTTAGAACTATGAACCTGGTCAGTAGAAGATAAACGCTTTGATTGAATTGGAGATTTACATTCCTTGTCTTGTTGAACATTGTGAACATCCAACCAATAACAAACATCCTGATTGAGAGTGATATGAAAAAATGTTAGAAAATAACAATGGTCGAAATGAAAAACAGATAGCCTACACAATAACAAATAATTTCAGAACCACGAGGTAACCTCAATCTTTTTATTGTAGTCAAAATCATTCATTCCAACTGGACGGAAGAGTTCCTCCTCTTCGATGGGTTGTCCATTATCATCTTCACATTCTAGAAGCCTAAATGATGGCATGCTAGGGTCATTCCAATGATACTTATGCCTTGCTATTTGTATATATTTGCTCCTACTCATAGCGATGTTTGGTTGGCCATCATAGGCATTGCGAGTTGTCAAATCAAACCCTATATCCCTGGCAGTACATTTTGGTTCAGATATATCCTCATGCAGCTTTGGAGTTAGTTTTCCTGTTTGAACTTCAACAATAGGGGGCAAAATCCTGCAGATAAGCACCAAACCAGATATCACACATAGATAATAGAAGCATAAGTTTAGTTAATTTATGATCAAAAATTACAAGTTTATCATGAGCTAGCACCATAAAATCAAAAAAGACGCTAGCAAAAATAGCATGATTACTTGAATTTGGTAAAACAACATCAGTGTCCATACTGATGGTGGTAGTTGTTGGTTTTGGTATTTCCTGCCGCACCTCAATAGTTGGAGTCTTTGATGTCTGTTTAAATTATTGCAAAAATACCCTAATTAACAGTGTGACACAGTAACAACAAACAAAAAGGTCCAAAAGGAAAACATAATTCAAGAGACCACACAACTATAGCAACAAAAAATATACATACCTGCTCATTGTCTGTGTTAACAAAGCAGAAAGGTACACTCTCTTCCTCAAAAATATTCCTATTCAAGTCCATTGATGTTTCTTTGACTTCAGCTGTGGATAAGAAAATGACATCAGAACTCAATCAGAAAAAGAAACTGTTTTTAATAGATAGTAAAAAACAACTAGAACATCAATCAAAAAAAGAGAAAAAAGCACTATTGCTCACATGATTTTGTGTCCTCTACTGCAGCTGGATTTTCAGGCATCATGTGCTCAAGGCTTACTGATTGCGTAGGCAGCAAAACAGAGTTTCTTCCTGCTATATTATAGAGTGATGTTCAGCATTGTTATTTGCAGATGACATGGAATGCTGGGAGCTGTTAACTGCTTCAGTACCCTCCTTTTCCGTGCTACCAGAGCATCATCTGTGTGTCGACAAACAAAACAATGTAAATGAAAAACAAAACACACTATGAGATAACAAAAACAAATTCAGATCAGAAAAAGCACCTAAAAAGCTAAGTTCAGAACAGGATAATGAAAGTTAATCATATTTATTGCAGAATAATGGACATGGAATTGAGAAAATAATAATTACCATCCTTATCAACTTGAATAACATCATCATCGTTATAACGCACTGTTGTGGTGCTGGCAGACCTGTCGTGCGCAGTCTGGAATGACCCATCATCATTGTCAGAGCACGGGAGTTTCTCAGTTTCCTCTGACCTCAAGTCATTTGATACAAATGCATTTACAATCTGAATAACAAGTTGCTGAACTTCATTCTGTGTAGCTCCATCTTTATTCTTCATTGTCAACATGAATGCTTCTGATATACTCTCTTTCATCTAAACATCAAGCAACAAAAAAGACATATTAAAATTCAACAATAGAAATTGCGTATGATTGTTTATCAGAAAGAAACACAGTAGATACATGATGATAAGTCTGTATAAAAACAATCTTATGTGTACCTTGCATGAGACCAAACTACCAATTGCTGATTCTATTGCAGCTTTGACAGATTCATCCGAAAACTTATTCCCTTGTGGTTCATTACTTAGTTTGGAGTAACAGGTTTCAGACAAATCTCTGATCTGCACAACCACAAAGTATATACATTCTCTTAGTTTGGAAGCATAGAAAACATAAAACACAAATCATAGATATGGTCAAATAAGAGAGTTTTTAGGCTATCTGTGTATGAACCAAAGCTCCAAACTAAGAGAATGGAGAATTACCGGATAAGAGCCATACTTTCCATTAGTCCCCATAAACATCTCACCAAACAACCTTATAAGATTCCCTTTCCAGACTTTTATTCTTGGCAAAGTTGGTGGAACCTGAATAGGTCCAAAATCCACAAAGTCTAGGCAACGAACCTGACAAAACAACACAGGTTCCATGAACAAAAAAAATCAGTGGAAACAGAAAAACGACATCAAAAGCACAAATGACGTAGTTCAAGCTTTAGTTGTAAAAGTGAAGAGTTAAGGAAGAAGCACTGACCGATAGATGATATATGCATCCACCAAGAGTCTGATATATCCTATTCTCTTTTGATGGTTCTCTAAGGTATTTCTTTACATATGCAATCAACCATTCATGCACAAACTTAGACCAGTTGCGATCCTTTATGTTTTCGACAACAATAAGGGCTCCCATGTATTTGGTGCTTAGCTTTGTGTTCGAATTAGGACAAAGGAAACAGGGCAAGGCAACACCCAAGAAACACCTGCAGAACATCGCATCTGAGAGTAGCTCTTTCGCCAAGATCATTTTCCCAAGATATCTGAATGATGGAACTTCACTAAGCCCGAAGATTTCAAGAAATGCAAGTTTTCCAGCATCTTCATCACTGTCAACAAGCAAATCACCGTGTGGAGTTCCCAGTGTATCTGTGACAGCTTGAGCTGATAACTGAATAATTTTACACCCAATCTTGATCACCTCTTCATCAGTGTGAACATTATCAGCGATCCACTGCACAAAGGCTCTTGGCACACAGCAATCCCCCAGCTCAAGTAAATCCCCAAAGCCCATCCACCTAACAAGGGACACGTACTGAGGGACAGATCTGACTCTCTCCAGCACTTTGTCAAAGAACGATATAGAGCAACGACTGTATGCATTCCTTTCATCATCGGCGTCACTGCCATTAGCTTGTACCTTCTTCAAACATAAACAAAGAAACCAACATAAAAACACAACAACTTTGGGCAGAAAATGTTGGCCTATTTGATTGTTTTACGACCAGTAGTTATAATACATTGATAAAAAATGATATCAGGCAATAGAACAAACCTTTCTCTTTGGTTTACGAGCGCTTTTCTGCCGTTTCTCCTTCTGCACACTTCTGACAATCTACAAAAAAGTAAAAAAAATTGAATCATCTTAAGAGCCATTTGGTTGACAGCCATTGGTTGACACAGCAACAAAAAACCATACATAGAATATACAACTGAGACAAAAAATAAATGAAAAGTAAAACTTACCATTCTGAGTAATTCCGAAGTCGTTTCATTACCACTGATATTGTTGTATTGCTGCTTATCATCTTCCGGTGTATTTGGTCCAGAATGGTCAACACTGCGCTTTGCTACAGATGCCATCTTCATACCAAGAGAAACAAAAGCATTAATCTGGGGATCTAAGAAAAATCAGCATACATATTATCAGAGGAGACACTCTGGAACCCATGTAATACTAAAAATACCTATGAAGCACAGTAAAGTATTACAAAAAACATTGTATGAACATATATTAGTTTTCTGCATAGTAGGTAACAAAAATAACAAAGTCAACTAAGTTAAATTATCGGCCATAGCGATACCAATGAATGTAGTGATTAATTTCTTTCCAATATGCAAAAATATTCTGAAACCACACACTTGAGTAACCACATATGGTACACATATAAACACAAGTCATTCAAATTCAGTGCGCACATCTATTTTCAGAAAACACATAGACCCCTAAAACCCCCACATGCGAAAAACATACTCACCCCTGACTTGCAAAAAAGTCCACTGCTATTTTTCAGCCTAATACATATATTCAGAAAACATTCCTGACATGAGAGGCAAAGTAGAAAGGGTAATACCCCTAAACACTAACACCAAGACACATAAATATGGTTTGAACCGAGATCATGAAGCTATTTTGAACATACAAATCCCCCACATGCAAAATCATACTCACCCTTAAACTGCAAAAAGTCCACTGCTATATTCAGGAAAACATAGAGCCCTAACACATATATTCAGGTAAAAAAACATCACATGTGAGGCAAAAAGTAGAAAAGGGAACTACCCCTAAAACACTAACACTAAGACACATGTATGGTTTGAGGCAGAAATCATTAACCTATTTTGAAAGCACAAATCCTCCACAAGCGAATCATACTCACCCCCCTGATTTGAACAGTACAAATCCACCCAAACACTTCAGGTTACAAAAAGCAAATAAGCTACAAGTATCCCAACACTTCATGCTACAAAAGCATATAGGCTACAAGTATCCCAACACTTCAGGCTACAAAAGCATAACTGCTGCAGGTTCTACATACTACACCTGATTCCATGAGCATCCAACTACATAAAGGAGTAAGCCAACACCTGATTCCATCCCAAATCAACCTACTGCAGGACCTACTCTAATAAGCCAACACCACGCTGCCATGTTCGACATGCATCACATACCTAGCCCGGGTTTGCAGTCCCTCGCACGTGCTTGAGCTCAGAAAAAATCGCCGCCTCGGATCTGACGAGCTTGGCGCAGAGTTGAGCCTCGAGAGACTGGACGACACCAGCAGCTGCTTCAGATCTCCTGCTACCTCCGTTGACCCGTTGCAGCGAGCCGGCCCCCGACAGAAAACACCGCTCACGCCGCGCCGGAGTATGGGGCACCCACCAAACCTCCAGCACGACCTGCGCCGCGTAGACACCAACAGGACTCGCCGTCGACGAGCGGGCGAGCGGAGACGCGAACAGGCGGAGGCGCAAACAGGCCGGCGAGGAGCGACCGACCGGGCTGCGGTGCGTGCCCCCAGGTTTCTCCGCCACCGTTCCCCTCCTCCTCACTTCACCGCTCACCGCGTGGCTCTGTCCAGCGGCTCCAGCGGGGTGGATTTTGTCTGATTCAAAATAAAAGATAAGGCGGTCGGGACGACTTTGAATTATTCGAGGAGAGAAAAAAACAACAAGACACCTTACAAGGTGGGCCCACACTCTGAAAAAGAAGGGAAAAAAGAACTATAACCACCCAAAAAAAATTAAACAATAGTACATTAAAACCTAAAAAACAAAAATAAACAATAAAGTTTTTAGCTGTGTCAAATTGACCCTGGAGATCTGACGTGGCATGGGAGGCTGCAGGACATATAAATTTTGGCCGCACCGGACATAAAACTAAAACATTAAACGCCGTGAATGGATGCGTTTATTTCGACGCGTGCTACATCTGGTTAATGGAAGGGCTATCGGTGACCGGTGTTAAGCAAAGCCACGTGGCGTCACAGCTCCCTGCCAATCACACAAAACGCTTGACACACAAACAAAGATTGATAGTATTCAATACCTACAAACAAAGACACGTTGATTCCAACGACCGGACCAATCTCCTTCCCATTTAAACACCCAAATTCCGAACCCCACGGGGCCAACATAGTCTCGTGAAAACATTTGCTCGATTGAATATGGATATAGTTTCGACAAAAACTTAGTTGCAAACTTGCAACTAAAATTACAAAAAATCACTTGTAAAAACATAAAAAGTGTGGCTGCAAATAGATTCCAAAAATAAAAAGATAACTAATAATAATTAAAATTAATTTAAAAGGTAACAAAAATAATAATTAAAACTTAGTTGCGAGTGCAGTTGCAACTGGCTCAAAATATATAAAATATTAAACTCAGCTGGAAAAGTGTAGTTGCAACTAGTCTGTCTCAAAAAAAATCAGTTGCAAGCGCAGTTGCAACTGGCATGTCTCAGAGAAAAACTCAGTCGCAACCGCAATTGCAACTGGACTGTCTCAGGAAAAAACTCAATTGGAAATGCAGTTGCAACTGGCCTGTCTCAGAAAAAAACTCAGTTGCAGGTGCAATTGCAACTGGCTTATATCGTAAAAAAAACTCAATTGCAATCGCAATTGCAACTGGCTTACAACAAACAAAACAAAAAACATTAAATGAAAATAAATAAAAAGAAATTTAACAAAAAAGAGTAATTCAACCTCAGCTGCAATACGCCATTTGGTTCGATGCATGCATTCTTTGAACCGCAACTGTTTTCAAACGACTGAGAAAATGCAGGCATTTGATGGATTTTCTCGGTGTGATAGGGGCGATTGTAAAATATTAAGCAATACCACTACTTTTCAAAAACTCAAACGTACATGAGTGATGGTGTTGGGGGATAATAACCCGGTATACCCAGGACAAGTAAAGAAGATCACCCAGCCAGAAGATCACTCAGCCAGAAGATCAGTCGGCCAGAAGATGACTCAGCTTCAGGATAACCCAGTTTCGGAAGATGCCATAGAAGGAAGATTCTAGATGACCCGGAATCCTTGTACAAGTTGGACTCAAGACTTGGACATCACGAATGACTAAGATTAGGACTCCGTATAACCCAGTTTTTACCTTGTACGACCAGGAGACCCAGCCACCCATATAAGCGGGCTCCTAGGTCATAGAGAGACAAGTAGAGGCCGAATAAGATAGAAGAAAAGTAGAGAGATCTCAAGAGAGAGCTCCCACGCCGGAGTCATTATAACCCGGCAATCATCGCCATTGGCGCACCATGTAACATATTATCATATAGTGATTTATAGCAGGATGTAAGGATCCTCCACCGAGGGGACCTGAACCTGGGTAAAAAACATCTTCTCCCTCGTAGAGCTAGACAAATCTCCTGAACACCAGAGTCGCCTTGCCCCAATTTCAAGTTACCTCGTGTAACATCTGCCGTGTCAACCCCACGACAGTTGGCGCCCACCGTGGGCCTGCGTCCAAGTGTGTCCTCATCAAGGGAGAAGCTCAGCATGGGATGAAGAATCTCGTCATTGGCGAGGTTACCACCGATTAGCAAAAAGTTCGCATCATCGACAACATCTTCATCTGCGAGGTCATCATCAACTAGAAAGAAAAGGATCAGCTGGGTTATGTTACGAGAAAAGAAGATTATCTGATATAAGTCGGCCATGAGAAGCTGACATTGAAAGAGCTGAGGAGCAGCGCGTGAGAGGGTCGACATCACCATTGCCCTCGCGCGCTGACCGGATCTGCTATGCGAATCTCACAGGCCGATCTCGTCAACACAACGATTCCGCCGCCGGCCGGGTTATCCATGCAGGACCCCAAGTCCGAGTTAGATTGTAACCCGGTCAGTGGTCAAAATATCGAGGGCAAAAAATCGCATCTACGTAGTATGGATCAAGTTCCACGAAAAGGGCACGGAGTCAATCGCTAGAGGCTACGTGGAAGCCAAATCAACTTGGCCAGGGCTCAAACCCGCCGCGCAAAGGAATCTGTATCCTGTATCCGTGTGATTGAAAGAAAGGTGGAGGAATAAAAAGAACCGGCAATCGGAGGACAGAGTCGAGAAGCCATGGTTGAATATAAGCCGGATCAGCACAAGTTCTAAAATATGAGTCTGCAATAGTCAGGGAGCAGATCAATCGGACAAGGAACCAGCAGTTGTTTGCATGCACCAGCTCATCGACCGGGTTAAAGTACGAAGGAAAACAAAACGAGCTGGATAGTTACCAGGAGTGCTACTCACGTGCAAGTTCCAAGATTTGTCGAATGTATTGCTTATTAGTATTGTATGTGCATGGCGCATGTAGCACATCGGAACAGAATATCAAGGCTAGATTTCCAGCATGCCATCATCGGTGGTTAGAAGAAACAATCCATCCGCTGGTTTACAAGAGATCATCGTTATTAGCCGGCTTGACAGTTCAAACAGCTTGATGTCGGAACATCGTCGATTTGCCGTTCAAGCTCAATCGTCGTCATGATTTATTCAGCTCCGTCGCCGTCTTTCTAATTGCTGCAATTTGGGCCGGGTTAATCGCTGTTTTACAGACTGCGCGTCATCACGGTCTCAAAAGAGCTAAGTTATTTCTATGGTTAAATTTTTATATTTATTATTCAGTCAATTTAATAAATCCGAGTGAAGACATGGATCCTACCAACTAATGGACCATACAGGAATCTATTGGAGGAAATTCATGAAACATCTCTCGGCTTCACCCGTATTACATATAGTGCTTCTTTTATGTCTAGCACCAGTTATCTTGTTACAATCATTAGCATGGCCCAAGAGCGCTACACAACTTCGGTTAGTGATGCCCGAGAGTGCTTTGCAACAAAAAAAATAGCTTAGCCCAAGAGTGCTACGCAACTTCGGTTAGCGCTGCCCAGGAGTGCTTCGCAATATTGTAAATTTTAGGTCTTGGGGGCTGATTGCTTGAATAGCGCAGTTACAAACTCAAGACCCGACAAATAAGCCACTTTGGTCATGAGGGCTGATTACTTATGAAAAGGTACAACTACAATCTCATGATCCGGCCAATTTTAGAGCCATTATTTTCTTGGTTATCTTACTATTGAGCTCGATGTGACTCGCACTTATATGGCCTGATTGCTCACCTGTAAATTCAATCAGTCATGAGGCCCACTGGGACTTGCCTGACCCTGTTTTTATCGGAGAAGTTGCGACAGACATAATCCATGCGAAAACCGGCTCATAGTTAAAGAAACCAAAAGGGTCATCTAAACCAAAAGGATTTGCAGAACGACATATCATGTTCATGAAAAAAGCAAATCCTTAGGGTGCAAGTACACCATCAGTATAATTATTTGTAAGTTACTAACTTATTTGGACTGATTATTATTCGACATCTTTGCCCAAAAGGAGTGCTAAGCAGATATATCCTATAGCAGTTGCCCTTGAGAGCACGCATAGAGACTTGATGTCCTATAGTTGATTGCCCAAGAGAGCACGCATAGAGATTTTGGATCAGTGGGGTAATGTGGCAGAGTTAAGCGCTTACCTTTAGACATTGATCCAGGTCTTGGGGGCTCTTACTTGAATAGTTTGTAGCTGCAATCCTAAGACCGGGCTTTTATGCCACCAGTTATTTCTTTGTTATACTTGCTTATCCAGTTTGATGCGACTCACATTTTATGGCCTGATTGCACACCTGTCAATTTCAATCAACTATGATGCTTATGCTGGGACTTAGTTTGACCCTGTTTTGCAGAGAGGACGCAACAGAGAAAGTCATGTGAAAGCCGACTAATAGATGTTAAAGATAAACCAAAAGGGTCATCTAAACCATGAAAGTATAGTTATTACATAAGAGAGAGTGTATCAAAAGTGCACAGACGCACTATCAAATGTAAAGTATTGATGAGCATATTACAATGCCCATGGGCCGAATGATTGTTTTCTATGCAGGATAAGACAAAAGTTTATAACATGGCTCAAGAAGCCGGGTTATCAGTTTCCATCTCCTTTGAAGGAGGATCTTCAGCACTGGCTGGGTTATCATCAGGTTTCCTGGACTGGGACTGATGTTCAGCATGAATTGGCTCTCCTGGAATTTTTTCTGTATCATCAGTCGGCTTATCTATAGCAACTTATGTTGGAGTTGGAGCATGACTTGGAGCAGGGATTATTGGAGTGGAGGAGCTTGGAATGACAGCCTTTTTCTGTGCTGGATAATCTAGGAGAGTATTTCATCATGATGAGCAATATAATTCTGGGTTAAGAAGGAGGAGTGAAAGATGATAAGATGTCAGGCAACAATTTCAAGTATATGAGAAAAGCAATTCAGAAACATGGGGACTGAAATATATTTCAATCGGAAATGGTAAGTAAGTCCAGTTGATAACAAGTAAAAGAAGATATAAGAGTGCATTTGTACAAGTTCCGGATGACTGAAGAAGCAGATCACCCGGCACTTGGGGGCTGGTATGTTTTGAAAAGTTCCAGGTTATAATTAAAGAAATTTCTCAAAGTTCCAGGTGATTCTAAACCGATCACCCGGAACTTGGGGGTTATGAGGATTTGAAAGTTTAAAGCTACAGAGATTGCAGTATTGGTAACAGATAATAGCAAGTCCCAGGTTATCGTGGACTAATAACCCGGAACTTGGGGACTGGGGTATTTTTGAAGTTTTCGAAGTTGAACAAAGATACATATTTACAAGTACCGAGTGAGTGAGGACAGTTTACTCGATACTTGGGGACTAGGTTTGGTATGTAATATATGGAGAAAAGAGAGCAGGCCTTCAAAATTCATATTGCCATAATGTGGCGTCAAGGAAGCTTTGTCCTTATCAGTCGGATTCGGGGAGCAGAAACCATTTCCACTTACATCTTATCAGTCGGATTCGGGGAGCAGAAGGCATTTCCACTTACATCTTATCAGTCGGATTTGGGGAGCAGAAGGCATTTCCACTTCTATATTATCAGTCGGATTTGGCAGCAGGCACAGTATTCTACTTAGGGATGGTTTCTATGTTGTCCTACTCAGCAATGGGAGGGCTTGCCTCGTTAAGTCTTGCTTTTGCCCTGAAAATGGTGATAAAGAAAGAAGAAGTAAGTACAAGTGAAGGAAACAAGTTGAAGGCATAAAATGCATAAAGATGATGATTAAAAACAAAAACATTACCCGGTATTGACTACAAAGTCACGAGAAAGTTCGTCGCTGGAGCCTGAAGAAGCTATTAAAGAATATGACTTAGAGATTCTGATTTGACCGGCTAAAAGGATAACTATCAGATTGATGTTTCTGGAGATCAATATTGGAAAAATGAGAAGTACCAGAACAGCGTGGAGAGATCTTGAGGCATTTTAGAGTTGGAGATAAACGAAAAGCCGAGTTATGAAATGAACCGCCAAAAGGAGCTGGTCTGATAACATAACCCGGACCACATCTTATTTAATGGTTATTATGTTTTCAGGAGTTTAACTCGAATAAACCCATCAGTAGCTGCCCTCAAGAAATCATATCAAGATCAAGATTATCAAGTGAAGCAACCAATGAGCTTATTCAAGTCAAACTTGGGGACTACTGTTGGGGGGATAATAACCCGGTATACTCATGACCAAGGAAGAATCAGTCGGACGGCCCAAGGCCTGGACCGGGTGATGTGTACAAGATGTGGGCCGGGTTATAGCTGGGCCAATATGCTTAACATGACTCGTCCCTAGAAGAAAGGACCTAGAAGAACTGGAGTCCGAGTGAAGGAAGGAACCGGGTGACTTGGAGGCTACGGAAGGTCAAGAAGAACCTAGAGTAGGACTCCGTGCTCGTATGTAACTCGGTATTCATTGTAAGTTCGGGAGACCCGGCGTCTATATAAACGGGCTCCCAGAACATAGATAGACAAGCCCCAAGTCTCAAGTCATAAGCAGTCTAGTAACCCTAGTTCGAGATCACCGCTATCAAGCGAAACCCTTGTAACCTGTCTCATAACCCGGCTCTGTTGTCGTAGCCGAGTTACCGTGACCTCGAGATCAATAACATAGAAGCAGGAAGTAGGTCTTTATCTCCAATGGAGAGGCTGAACCTGGGTAAACCCGTATTCCCCAACGAGCGTGACAATCTCCTGAAGGACCAAGGCGCCTTGCCCCAATCATCAAGTTACCTATGGTTCGTGATCCGAATCGCTGCGGTAATGGATGATGTTGATGAGATGACATCACCTACCACCACTCCAAACAAACCTACCTCGTGACCCATGTCGAAAATAAATAAAACGAAATTTAACAAAAAAAATTAATTAAACCTCATTGATCAACTAGTTTGTCGATTTGATTTTGCTATCGACTAATTATGCTCGATTGATCTCAAATCGAGTTGAATCAAAAATTGAATTTCATACAACACAACAAAAACAAAACAAAAACAAAACAAAAAAATTAAATAAAAAGAAATTTAACAAAAAAATAGTAATTAAAACTCAGTTGCAAGCGCAGTTGCAATTGGCCTGTCTCAGTGAAAAACTCAGTTGCAAGCGCAGTTGCAACTGGATTGCAAACAAAAACATATTAAATTCAATAAGAAAAAATAACAAAAAAATAATTAAAAAATCAGTTGCAATCGCAGTTGCAACTGGCCTATCTCAGAAAAAAACTCAGTTGCAATCGCAGTTGCAACAGGCCTATCTCGGAGAAAAAACTCAGTTGCAAGCGCAGTTGCAGCTGGCTTGTCTCAGAGAAAAACTCAGTTGCAAGCGCAGTTGCAACTGGCCTATCTCAGGAAAAAAACTCATTTGCAATCACAGTTGCAACCGCCTTCGAAAAAACAAACAAAAAACACAAAAACATTAAAATAAAAAATAAAATAAAAGAAATTTAACAAAAAAATAGTAATTAAAACTCAGTTGCAAGCGCAGTTGCAACTGGCCTGTCTCAGGGGAAAACTCAGTTGCAAGCGCATTTGCAACTGGCCTATCTCAGGAAAAAATTCATTTGCAATGACAGTTGCAACTGGCTTCCAAAAACAAACAAAAAACACAAAAACATTAAATAAAAATAAAATAAAAGAAATTTAACAAAAAAATAGTAATTAAAACTCAATTGCAAGCGCAGTTGCAACTGGCCTGTCCCAGGGAAAAACTCGGTTGCAAGCGCAGTTGCAACTGGACTATCTCAGGAAAAAAAAACTCATTTGCAATCACAGTTGCAACTGGCTTCCAAAACAATCAAAAAACACAAAAACATTAAATAAAAAATAAAAATATTTTTTTTAAAAAATAGTAATTAAAACTCAGTTGCAAGCGTAGTTGCAACTGGTCTGTCTCAGGGAAAAACTCGGGTGCAAGCGCAGTTGCAACTGGCCTATCTCAGGAAAAAACTCAGTTGCAAGCGCAGTTGCAACTGGATTGCAAACAAAAACATATTAAGTTCAATAAGAAAAAATAACAAAAAAATAATTAAAAACTCAGTTGCAATCGCAGTTGCAACTGGCCTATCTCAGAGAAAAAAAATTAGTTGCAATCGCAGTTGCCACTGGCCTATCTCAGAGAAAAAACTCAGTTGCGAGCGCAGTTGCAACTGGCCTATCTCAGTAAAAAAACTCATTTGCAATCACAGTTGCAACTGCCTTCCAAAAACAAACAAAAAACACAAAAACATTAAAAAAATTAACAAAAAAATAGTAATTAAAACTCAGTTGCAAGCGCAGTTGCAACTGGCATGTCTCAGGGAAAAATCGGTTGCAAGCGCAGTTGCAACTGGACTATCTCAGGAAAAATTTCATTTGCAAATCGCAGTTGCAACTGGCTTCCAAAACAAACAAAAAACACAAAAACATTAAATAAAAAATAAAAAGAAATTAACAAAAAAATAGTAATTAAAACTCAGTTGCAAGCGCAGTTGCAACTGGCCTGTCTCAGGGAAAAACTCAGTTGCAAGCGCAGTTACAACTGGATTGCAAACAAAAACATATTAAATTCAATAAGAAAAAATAACAAAATAATAATTAAAAAGTCAGTTGCAATCGCAGTTGCAACTGGCCTATCTCAGAAAAAACTCAGTTGCAATCGCAGTTGCAACTGGCCTATCTCGGAGAAAAAACTCAGTTGCAAGCGCAGTTGCAGCTGGCTTGTCTCTGAGAAAAACTCAGTTGCAAGCGCAGTTGCAACTGGATTGCAAACAAAAACATATTAAGTTCAATAAGAAAAAATAACAAAATAATAATTAAAAACTCAGTTGCAATCGCAGTTGCAACTGGCATATCTCAGAGAAAAAAATTAGTTGCAATCGCAGTTGCAACTGGCCTATCTCAGAGAAAAAACTCAGTTGCAAGCGCAGTTACAACTGGCCTATCTCAGGAAAAAACTCATTTGCAATCACAGTTGCAACTGCCTTCCAACAACAAACAAAAAACACAAAAACATTAACAAAAAATAGTAATTAAAACTCCGTTGCAAGCGTAGTTGCAACTGGCCTGTCTCAGGGAAAAACTCGGTTGCAAGCGCAGTTGCAACTGGCCTATCTCAGGAAAAAAACTCATTTGCAATCACAGTTGCAACTGGCTTCCAAAACTTACAAAAAACACAAAAACATTAAAATAAAAAATAAAATAAAAGAAATTTAACAAAAAAATAGTAATTAAAACTCAGTTGCAAGCGCAGTTGCAACTGGCCTGTCTCAGGGGAAAACTCAGTTGCAACTGGCCTATCTCAGGAAAAAAATTCATTTGCAATGACAGTTGCAACTGGCTTCCAAAAACAAACAAAAAACACAAAAACATTAAATAAAAATAAAATAAAAGAAATTTAACAAAAAAATAGTAATTAAAACTCAATTGCAAGCGCAGTTGCAACTGGCCTGTCTCAGGGAAAAACTCGGTTGCAAGCGCAGTTGCAACTGGACTATCTCAGGAAAAAAAAACTCATTTGCAATCACAGTTGCAACTGGCTTCCAAAACAATCAAAAAACACAAAAACATTAAATAAAAAATAAAAATATTTTTTTTTAAAAAAAATAGTAATTAAAACTCAGTTGCAAGCGTAGTTGCAACTGGTCTGTCTCAGGGAAAAACTCGGTTGCAAGCGCAGTTGCAACTGGCCTATCTCAGGAAAAAAACTCAGTTGCAAGCGCAGTTGCAACTGGATTGCAAACAAAAACATATTAAGTTCAATAAGAAAAAATAACAAAAAAATAATTAAAAACTCAGTTGCAATCGCAGTTGCAACTGGCCTATCTCAGAGAAAAAAAATTAGTTGCAATCGCAGTTGCCACTGGCCTATCTCAGAGAAAAAACTCAGTTGCGAGCGCAGTTGCAACTGGACTATCTCAGTAAAAAAACTCATTTGCAATCACAGTTGCAACTGCCTTCCAAAAACAAACAAAAAACACAAAAACATTAAAAAAAATTAACAAAAAAATAGTAATTAAAACTCAGTTGCAAGCGCAGTTGCAACTGGCATGTCTCAGGGAAAAATCGATTGCAAGCGCAGTTGCAACTGGACTATCTCAGGAAAAATTTCATTTGCAAATCGCAGTTGCAACTGGCTTCCAAAACAAACAAAAAACACAAAAACATTAAATAAAAAATAAAAAGAAATTAACAAAAAAATAGTAATTAAAACTCAGTTGCAAGCGCAGTTGCAACTGGCCTGTCTCAGGGAAAAACTCAGTTGCAAGCGCAGTTGCAACTGGATTGCAAACAAAAACATATTAAATTCAATAAGAAAAATAACAAAATAATAATTAAAAAGTCAGTTGCAATCGCAGTTGCAACTGGCCTATCTCAGAAAAAACTCAGTTGCAATTGGCCTATCTCGGAGAAAAAACTCAGTTGCAAGCGCAGTTGCAGCTGGCTTGTCTCTGAGAAAAACTCAGTTGCAAGCGCAGTTGCAACTGGATTGCAAACAAAAACATATTAAGTTCAATAAGAAAAAATAACAAAATAATAATTAAAAACTCAGTTGCAATCGCAGTTGCAACTGGCATATCTCAGAGAAAAAAATTAGTTGCAATCGCAGTTGCAACTGGCCTATCTCAGAGAAAAAACTCAGTTGCAAGCGCAGTTGCAACTGGCCTATCTCAGGAAAAAAACGCATTTGCAATCACAGTTGCAACTGCCTTCCAACAACAAACAAAAAACACAAAAACATTAACAAAAAATAGTAATTAAAACTCCGTTGCAAGCGTAGTTGCAACTGGCCTGTCTCAGGGAAAAACTCGGTTGCAAGCGCAGTTGCAACTGGACTATCTCAGGAAAATTTTCATTTGCAAATCACAGTTGCAACTGGATTCCAAAACAAACAAAAAACACAAAACATTAAATAAAAAATAAAAAGAAATTAACAAAAAAATAGTAATTAAACCTCAGTTGCAAGCGCAGTTGCAACTTGCCTGTCTCAGGGAAAAACTCAGTTGCAAGCGCAGTTGCAACTGGCCTATCTCAGGAAAAAACTCAGTTGCAAGCGCAGTTGCAACTGGATTGCAAACAAAAACATATTAAATTCAATAAGAAAAATAACAAAAAAATAATTAAAAACTCAGTTGCAATCGCAGTTGCAACTGGCCTATCTCAGAGAAAAAAATTAGTTGCAATCGCAGTTGCAACTGACATATCTCAGAGAAAAACTCAGTTGCAACTGGCCTATCTCAGGAAAAAACTCATTTGCAATCACAGTTGCAACTGCCTTCCAAAAACAAACAAAAAACACAAAAACATTAAAAAAAATTAACAAAAAAATAGTAATTAAAACTCAGTTGCAAGCGCAGTTACAACTGGCCTGTCTCAAGGAAAAACTCGGTTGCAAGCGCAGTTGCAACTGGACTATCTCAGGAAAAATTTCATTTGCAAATCGCAGTTGCAACTAGCTTCCAAAACAAACAAAAAACACAAAAACATTAAATAAAAAATAAAAAGAAATTTAACAAAAAAAATAGTAATTAAAACTCAGTTGCAAGCGCAGTTGCAACTGGCCTGTCTCAGTGAAAAACTCAGTTGCAAGCGCAGTTGCAACTGGAATGCAAACAAAAACATATTAAATTCGATAAGAAAAAATAACAAAAAAATAATGAAAAAGTCAGTTCCAATCACAGTTGCAACTGGCCTATCTCAGAAAAAACTCAGTTGCAATCGCAGTTGCAACTGGCCTATCTCGGAGAAAAAACTCAGTTGCAAGGGCAATTGCAGCTGGCTTGTCTCAAAGAAAAACTCAGTTGCAAGCGCAGTTGCAACTGGCCTATCTCAGAAAAAAAACTCATTTGCAATCACAGTTGCAACTGCCTTTCAAACACAAACAAAAAACACAAAAACATTAAATAAAAAATAAAATAAAAGAAATTTAAGAAAAAAATAGTAATTAAAACTCGGTTGCAATCGCAGTTGCAACTGGCTTCCAAAACAAACAAAAAATACAAAAACATTAAATAAAAAATAAAAAGAAATTTAACAAAAAAATAGTAATTAAAACTCAGTTGCAAGCATAGTTGCAACTGGCCTGTCTCAGGGAAAAACTCAGTTGCAAGCGCAGTTGCAACTGGATTGCAAACAAAAACATATTAAATTCAATAAGAAAAAATAACAAAATAATAATTAAAAAGTCAGTTGCAATCGCAGTTGCAACTGGCCTATCTCAGAAAAAACTCAGTTGCAATCGCAGTTGCAATTGGCCTATCTCGGAGAAAAAACTCAGTTGCAAGCGCAGTTGCAGCTGGCTTGTCTCTGAGAAAAACTCAGTTGCAAGCGCAGTTGCAACTGGATTGCAAACAAAAACATATTAAGTTCAATAAGAAAAAATAACAAAATAATAATTAAAAACTCAGTTGCAATCGCAGTTGCAACTGGCATATCTCAGAGAAAAAAATTAGTTGCAATCGCAGTTGCAACTGGCCTATCTCAGAGAAAAAACTCAGTTGCAAGCGCAGTTGCAACTGGCCTATCTCAGGAAAAAAACGCATTTGCAATCACAGTTGCAACTGCCTTCCAACAACAAACAAAAAACACAAAAACATTAACAAAAAATAGTAATTAAAACTCCGTTGCAAGCGTAGTTGCAACTGGCCTGTCTCAGGGAAAAACTCGTTGCAAGCGCAGTTGCAACTGGACTATCTCAGGAAAATTTTCATTTGCAAATCGCAGTTGCAACTGGATTCCAAAACAAACAAAAAACACAAAAACATTAAATAAAAAATAAAAAGAAATTTAACAAAAAAAATAGTAATTAAAACTCAGTTGCAAGCGCAGTTGCAACTGGCCTGTCTCAGTGAAAAACTCAGTTGCAAGCGCAGTTGCAACTGGAATGCAAACAAAAACATATTAAATTCGATAAGAAAAAATAACAAAAAAATAATGAA
Source organism: Poa pratensis (assembly GCA_947311845.1). NCBI lineage: Eukaryota > Viridiplantae > Streptophyta > Magnoliopsida > Poales > Poaceae > Poa > Poa pratensis. The sequence goes on along the minus strand of CAMZMU010000034.1, from coordinate 22,790,101 downwards.
AAAGTCAGTTCCAATCACAGTTGCAACTGGCCTATCTCAGAAAAAAACTCAGTTGCAATCGCAGTTGCAACTGGCCTATCTCGGAGAAAAAACTCAGTTGCAAGGGCAATTGCAGCTGGCTTGTCTCAAAGAAAAACTCAGTTGCAAGCGCAGTTGCAACTGGCCTATCTCAGAAAAAAAACTCATTTGCAATCACAGTTGCAACTGCCTTTCAAACACAAACAAAAAACACAAAAACATTAAATAAAAAATAAAATAAAAGAAATTTAAGAAAAAAATAGTAATTAAAACTCGGTTGCAATCGCAGTTGCAACTGGCTTCCAAAACAAACAAAAAATACAAAAACATTAAATAAAAAATAAAAAGAAATTTAACAAAAAAATAGTAATTAAAACTCAGTTGCAAGCATAGTTGCAACTGGCCTGTCTCAGGGAAAAACTCAGTTGCAAGCGCAGTTGCAGCTGGCTTTTCTCAGAGAAAAACTCAGTTGCAAGTGCAGTTGCAAATGGTCTGTCTCGGAAAAAACTCATTTGCAAGTGTAGTTGCGACTGGCTTATATCATCAAAAAAAAATCCATTGCAATCGCAATTACAAAACTGGCTTACAACAAAAACAAAACAAAAAACAAAAAAAAATAAATAAATAATAAAAAGAAATTTAACAAAAATAGTAATTAAAAACTCAGTTGCAATCGCATGTGCAACTGGCGGATCTCAGAGAAAAAACTCAGTTGCAAGCACAGTTGCAGCTGGCTTGTCTCAGAGAAAAAACTGAATTGCAAGTGTAGTTGCAACTAGCTTATATCGTAAAAAAAAAATTCATTGCAATCGCAATTGCAAAAACTGGCTAACAACAAAAACAAAACAAAAACACAAAAAATTAAATAAAAAGAAATTTAACAAAAAAATTTAAAAAGTCAGTTGCAAGCGCAGTTGCAACTGGCCTGCCCCAGAGAAAAACCCTGGTTTATATCGTCAAAAAAACTCAATTGCAATCGCAGTTGCAACTGACTTGCAACAAACAAAACAAAAAAATGTTAAATAAAAATAAAATAAAAGGAAATTTACCAAAAATAATAATTAAAAACTCAGTTTGTCTCAGCAAAAAACTCAATTGCAAGCGCATTTGCAACTGGTTTATATCATCAAAAAAACTCAGTTGCAATCGCAGTTGCAACTGACTTACAACAAAAAAAATGTTTAAAAAAATAAAAATAAAAGGAAATTTAACAAAAAAAAATAATTAATAGGGAAAAACTCAGTTGCAAGTGCAGTTGCAACTGGTTTATATCGTCAAAAAAACTCAGTTGCAATCGAAGTTGCAGCTGGCTTACAACAAACAAAACAAAAACAAAAAAATGTTAAACAAAAATAAAATAAAAGTAAATTTAACAAAAAAATAATTTAAAACTCAGTTGCAAGCGCAGTAGCAACTGGCCTACCCCAGAGAAAAACTCCGTTGCAAGTGCAGATGCAACTGGTTTATATCATCAAAAAAACTCAGTTGCAATCGCAGTTGCAACTGGCCTGTCAAAGGGAAAAACTCAGTTGCAAGTGCAGTTGCAACTGGTTTATATCGTCAAAAAAACTCAGTTGCAATCGAAGTTGCAGCTGGCTTATAACAAACAAAACAAAAACAAAAATATGTTAAATAAAAATAAAATAAAAGTAAATTTAACAAACAAATAATTAAAAACTTAGTTGCAAGCGCAGTTGCAACTGGCCTGCCCCAGAGAAAAACCCAGTTGCAATTGCAGTTGCAACTGGTTTATATCGTCAAAAAAACTCAATTGCAATCGCAGTTGCAACTGACTTGCAACAAACAAAGCAAAAAAAATGTTAAATAAAAATAAAATAAAATAAAAGGAAATTTAACAAAAATAATAATTAAAAACTCAGTTTGTCTCAACAAAAAACTCAGTTGCAATCGCAGTTGCAACTGACTTGCAACAAAAAAAATGTTAAAAAAATAAAAATAAAAGGAAATTTAACAAAAAAAAGTAATTAAAAACTCAGTTGCAAGCGCAGTTGTAACTGGCCTGTCAAAGGGAAAAACTCAGTTGCAAGTGAAGTTGCAACTGGTTTATATCGTCAAAAAAACTCAGTTGCAATCGAAGTTGCAGCTGGCTTACAACAAACAAAACAAAAACAAAAAAATGTTAAATAAAAATAAAATAAAAGTAAATTTAACAAAAAAATAATTAAAAACTCAGTTGCAAGCGCAGTAGCAACTGGCCTACCCCAGAGAAAAACTCCGTTGCAAGTGCAGATGCAACTGGTTTATATCATCAAAAAAACTCAGTTGCAATCGCAGTTGCAACTGGCCTGTCAAAGGGAAAAACTCAGTTGCAAGTGCAGTTGCAACTGGTTTATATCGTCAAAAAAACTCAGTTGCAATCGAAGTTGCAGCTGGCTTACAACAAACAAAACAAAAACAAAAATATGTTAAATAAAAATAAAATAAAAGTAAATTTAATAAACAAATAATTAAAATCTCAGTTGCAAGCGCAGTTGCAACTGGCCTGCCCCAGAGAAAAACCCAGTTGCAATTGCAGTTGCAACTGGTTTATATCGTCAAAAAAACTCAATTGCAATCGCAGTTGCAACTGACTTGCAACAAACAAAGCAAAAAAAATGTTAAATAAAAATAAAATAAAATAAAAGGAAATTTAACAAAAATAATAATTAAAAACTCAGTTTGTCTCAGCAAAAAATTCAGTTGCAATCGCAGTTGCAACTGACTTGCAACAAAAAAAATGTTAAAAAAATAAAAATAAAAGGAAATTTAACAAAAAAAAGTAATTAAAAACTCAGTTGCAAGCGCAGTTGTAACTCGCCTGTGAAAGGGAAAAACTCAGTTGCAAGTGCAGTTGCAACTGGTTTATATCGTCAAAAAAACTCAGTTGCAATCGAAGTTGCAGCTAGCTTACAACAAAACAAAACAAAAACAAAAAAATGTTAAATAAAAATAAAATAAAAGTAAATTTAACAAAAAAATAATTAAAAACTCAGTTGCAAACGCAGTTGCAACTGGCCTGCCCAGAGAAAAACTCAGTTGCAATTGCAGTTGCAACTGGTTTATATCGTCAAAAAAACTCAATTGCAATCGCAGTTGCAACTGACTTACAACAAAACAAAGCAAAAAAAAAGTTAAATACAAATAAAATAAAAGGAAAATTAACAAAAATAATAATTAAAAACTCAGTTTGTCTCAGCAAAAAACTCAATTGCAAGCGCAGTTGCAACTGGCCTGTCTAAGGGAAAAACTCAGTTGCAAGTGCAGTTGCAACTGGTTTATATCGTCAAAAAAACTCAATTGCAATCGCAGTTGCAACTGACTTACAACAAACAAAACAAAAAAAAGATAAAATAAAAGGAAATGTAACAAAAAAGTAATTAAAAACTCACTTGCAACCACAGTTGCAACTAGCCTGTCTCAGAAAAAAATTCAATTGCAAGCGTAGTTGCAACTGGCTTGTCAAAGGGAAAAACTCAGTTGCAACTGGTTTATATCGTCAAAAAAACTCAGTTGCAATCGAAGTTGCAGCTGGCTTACAACAAACAAAACAAAAACAAAAAAATGTTAAATAAAATAAAATAAAAGTAAATTTAACAAAAAAATAATTAAAAACTCAGTTGCAAACGCAGTTGCAACTGACTTACAACAAAAAAAGCAAAAAAAATGTTAAATAAAAATAAAATAAAAGAAAATTTAACAAAAATAATAATTAAAAACTCAGTTTGTCTCAGCAAAAAACTCGATTGTAAGCACAGTTGCAACTGGCCTGTCTAAGGGAAAAACTCAGTTGCAAGTGCTGTTCAACTGGTTTATATCGTCAAAAAAACTCAGTTGCAATCGCAGTTGCAACTGACTTACAACACACAAAACAAAAAAAGGTTAAATAAAAATAAAATAAAAGGAAATTTAACAAAAAAAAAGTAATTAAAAACTCAGTTGCAACCACAGTTGCAACTATCTTGTCTCGGAAAAAAATTCAATTGCAAGCGTAGTTGCAACTGGCCTGTCAAATGGAAAAACTCAGTTGCTAGTGCAGTTGCAACTGGTTTATATCGTCAAAAAAACTCAGTTGCAATCGCAGTTGCAACTGGATTACAACAAAAAAACAAAAAACAAAAAAATATTAAATAAAAAGAAATTTAACAAAAAAAAAATTAAACCTCAGTTGCAAGCGCAGTTGCAACTGGCATGCCTCAGAGAAAAAAACTCAGTTGCAACCGAAGTTGCCACTGGCCTGCCTCAAGAAAAAAACTCAGTTGCAACCACAGTTGCAACTACCTTGTCTCAGGAAAATACTCAATTGGAAATGTAATTGCAACTAGCATGTCTCAGAAAAAAACTCAGTTGCGGATGTAGTTGCAACTGGCTTATATCGTAAAAAAAAACTCAATTGCATTAGCAATTGCAACAGTCTTACAACAAAACAAAACAAAAAACATTAAATAAAAATAAATAAAAAGAAATTAAACAAAAAAAAGTAATTAAACCTCAGTTGCAAAACGCCATTTGGTTCGATGCATGCATTCTTTAAACCGCAACTGTTTTCAAACGACTGAGAAAATGCAGGCATTTGACGGGTTTTCTCAGTGTGATAGGGGCGATTTTAAAATATTAAGCAATACCATTGCTTTTAAAAAACTCAAACATACATCAGTGATGGTGTTTTATAATTACGAACTTTCTTTGGCTCTCTTCCCTGGTTTGTGATCCGAATCGCTGCGGTAATGGATGATGTTGATAAGATGACATCACCTACCACCACTTCAAACAACCTACCTCGTGACCCATGTCAAAAATAAATAAAAAGAAATTTAACAAAAAAAAAGTAATTAAACCTCATTAACCAACTAGTTTGTCGATTTGATTTTGCTATCGACTAATTATGCTCGATTGATCTCAAATCGAGTTGAATCAAAAATTGAATTTCATACAACACAACAAAAAAGGACAAAAAAAGTCAAAACACCAAACACAAAATAAAACTACAACAAAAAAAGAGTAAAAGCCTTCACATAAAAATTAACTTTGGCACATTAAAATAAAAAGAATAATAATTATAACCACTAGTGCATATACTAAAAAGAAAAACATACAGGAAAAAAACCTCTCTATGCAGCCCAGACAAATAAACACAAAGCCCAGACAAATAAAAATGCAAAAAAAAAAAGAACCGAGCCCACAACGAGCTACTCCAAGCCCACCCGCACCCCCTGCTAGCTGCCCACCAACACAAGCAACACGAAAAAAAAAGAACCGACCCACAACGAGCTTCTCCCAGCCCAAGCCCACCCGCACCCCCTGCTAGCTGCCCACCAACACAATCGACACGAAAAAAAAAGAACCGAGCCCAGAACGAGCTTCTCCCAGCCCAAGCCCACCCGCACCCCTGCTAGCTGCCCACCAACACAGGCGACGCGAAAAAAAAGACAGCCCAAAGCCCAGCAACCAACCAGCTACACAAACCGGGCCAAAACATCCACACGCACGAATCATGATGCACACACTGATCGGACGGCCATGCACCTGACTGAGCCCTAAGCTAATTCTCAGCTAGCAAAACCGATAGATTTTCCTTAATTACATTTCTTGATTGTTTAATATTTCGTTTTACTTGTCAATGTGGTGTGGCGACCCGAATCAGCTTTACAGCCAAGTTTCCGTTGAGACACGCAGAACTGAAAGAAAGGAACACTGTTTCTCCCTTGTGCACCTGCACTGCACTCCTACAGTCTGCACCTGCCGCTGCTGCCTGGCTCCTCCACGCACTCCGTCCCCCTCCTAAACTCGCCCAACATTTCACGCATTTCCGCCTCATCTTGACCAGTCCAGTCGAGCGACGGTGGAGAGCGCCGGCATGAGTGAGGTCTCTGTGCAAGCTGGGGAGTGGAGGTGGAAGAACACGGCTACGTCGGCAAGGCCGGAATCGCGTGCCGGGACGGAGATCCGTGGCGTGTACCGGCAACGGAGCGGCGCGTACGCGGCGTCGATCTGGGATCGGTCGAGCAAGAATATGGTGTGGGTCAGCACCTTCGAGACCGTCGAGGACGCTTCCAGGGCGTACGGCGCCGCCGCCGCGAAGCTTCCCCGGCGCCCCGCGCGAGGAAGAAGGCGGCTAGGCCAGAGTCGGACACCCGCACCGGTTTCCGCGGCGTGTACCGCCTACGGAGCGGCGCGCACGGGGCGTCGATCCGGGACCCGTCGAGCCGGGCGCGGGTGTGGCTCGGCACCTTCCGCACCGTCGAAGACGCGGCCAGAGCGTACGCCGCCGCGGCCGCCAAGCTCCCCGGTGCGAGGAAGCGGTCCAAGTTCCGCGGCGTGACCCGGGCCGGCGGCAAGTACGGGGCGCGGATCGCACACTCGAAGGGAGCCGCGCGTACTCAGGTGTGGCTCGGCACGTTCGAGAGCGCCGAGGAGGCCGCCAGGGCGTACGACGCCGCGGCCGTCAAGCTGCACGGCGAGAGGGCTATCACCAACTTCGGTCAGGACAGCAGCGCCATGCTCATGCCAGGTACGCAGCACGGCCATCTCTCGACGGCGGAGTGGCAGCAGGTGGACGAGTTGCTCAAGGACATGGACTCCACCGATGTGAGTTCATCTGCAGCTGAGCTGCCTGTTTTCCAGTTCTTGGCATGATTTAGTTATGCTGATTTAGTCATGGCATTAAGTTATGCCTTGGTGCTCAGGACAAGGAAGCGCTGATTGACGCAGCTGCAACTCTTCACCAGATTGCGCTAGCTGGCCATGCAGATGGGGTGAGAGGCAAACCAACATAGATGATGATCCAAGCGCAGCGGCAAACTGACGATGAACATTCCTGACTCGTAGGCTAGCTGATAGTCCTTTTTTGGCTCGGAGGAACAATGTTGGGGCACCCTTGGCGCTGCTGCAATACTTGATTTTTTAATGTTCTAGGTTATTTTGGTACTTAGGAACAATCATTCTTTTACCGGAGAAGTAGTCTTTTTTTGTGATGTACAAAAACAACTGTATGTACCACCAAGTGAGAAGGTACTCCAGCATAGGTTTGACACCTATGTGTTAAAACGTTGATTTTTTTTTTGTGAGACGATGTTCCCGTTGATAGCTAGTGCGACAGTGTTGATTACGTCTCAAAACCCGACCGTCTTCGCACTCTTTTTTAGAGGTGTTCATAGGGATAGATAAGATTATAGGCATGTATGTGAGCGTCTCCGTTTGTTCTTTTGTTTCTCAGAAAAAAGTCCACGTAACTCAAAAAAGGGAAAATTGGCAATTTACCAAAAGTTTGTTGGCCATGGATGATCTACTAAATGTTGATTTTCCATTGGTTAAATACCCATGCGAAAAGGTTTAAATCTCGCTTTGCTTTAACCGAGAGGGGTTTTCTGTAAACAGAAAAAACCCAACCCTTTGATTGCTAAAGAAAAAGAGTATTTTGATCCTAGTCTGTTATAATCATACTCTTTAATCGTTGTGTGGAGTTGATCAGCAACAACGGCGGAACTTTTCGAGGGGGGGTTCGAGGGGGGGGGGGGGGGGGGGGGGGGAGCCCCTCTGGCGTATGCATAGCTCCGCCCGTTGCGATAATGCAATGTTGATCAAGTTGCAACTCGCCCGTTACGGTGTAACCAGTGCAATATTTTGGGGTGGGCGGCAACAATGACCTCACTCAGAAGCGGACGGTGTCGCCAACAACTTCTCACAACGGGGAACGCTGGGATGGTTAAGACGCCAACGGGAGCTGCGCAGACGCCAGAAACACAATGTTTGCCATAACCTGACCACCGAGCGTTTTGTGATCAGCTCTATTTCATTAATCAAGGGCAGTTTTGTCTTTTCATGTCCTCTTATAATTGGAGGGACTAAGTGGTAATCTTTTATTTGCTTTGAAGACCCTCCAAGTATATTTTACTAATGGACAATCAATTTTGGGTAGATGATCTAAGGCAAGTGAACTTCTGCATAAATAACCAATTTTCCCATAGATAATAGTCAAAGAAGCAACCTTCTCCGCTGCTCGTCCCACACCACCTCCTTGAGAGACATTTTCTCGAAAAACACAGAATGATCGATATATTCCTTCGTTGTCGGTTGTAGACACAACGTGTTTGGGGTTGGGATGGCGCCCAATGCACCTAAGGGCATCTCCAGCCGTCCACCCCAGCGCCCCCACAGGGCCCAAAATAGCGCCGTTTGGGCCTAATAGCGCCGTTTTTCTACCAGTCGTCCCCCAGGAGCCCAAATAGCGCCGTTTAGTGCCGTTTTGGCGCCGACGCACCCAGGCCAAACCCAGCGCGTCGGGTTGCGCCTGGGGGGGTCGGCGGAAGGGAAAACGCGCGTAGGCCAGCACTGTCAGGGAGACAACTCATTTCCCACCCCCGCCTCGCCCTTTCCTCTATCCCGCCCCGTCGCCGCCATCTCGCCGCCGGCACCACCCTCCCCCCTCCGCCGGACTCAAGCAGCTAGGAACCCCACCATCTCGGCCCAAACCACGGCGCCGGCGCCGCCCCTCCCCTCCGCCGTGATCTAGCCGGAAGGATGGCTCTCGGGAAGGCTCGCGCCCACCTCCCCTGCTAGGTGTTCGACGGTTTGTCCGACCAGCCATGGACTCCGACGACGAGGAGCTGCTCGCCGAACTGCTCGACGAGGAAGCCCAGGCCGACCTCGACGACGAAGAACACTTGCTGATCCTCGCGTGCCTCGCCGGCCTGCTCGCGCACGACGCGCGGCCGCGGCATGGTGGCTCGGCGCCCGGCCGCCGCAAGAGCAAGCCGAGGCAGCGCTACGAAGGGTACTGCATCCTCTACTCCGACTACTTCGCCGATCATCCCATGCAGGACGAGGCCGTGTTTCGGCGCCGTTTCCGGATGAACCACAAGCTCTTCCTCGACATCATGCATGCCATCCGGGAGTTCGATACCTACTTCAAATTGAAGAAGGATTGCACCGGTACGGTAGGCTTTACCTCAATTCAGAAGTGCACGATGGCCATGAGGTTGCTTGCATATGGTGCTCCCGCTGATTCGCAGGATGATTATCTGCGCATGTCCGAGTCCACTGTCATTGATTGCTTGAACAAGTTCTACTGGGCAGTGGTGGCAGTGTTTGGGCAAAAATACTTGCGATCACCCAATGCGGAAGACACTGCTCGGATCCTAGCTTGCAATGAAGCAAGAGGCTTTCCTGGGATGCTTGGAAGCATCGACTGCATACATTGGGCATGGAAGAACTGTCCATTTGAATGGCAGGGGATGTACAAAGGCCACAAAGGAGAGTGTAGTGTGATTCTTGAGGCCGTGGCTACACATGATCTATGGATTTGGCATTCCTTCTTTGGTATGCCAGGAACTCACAACGACATCAATGTGTTGCAGTGCTCGAATGTCTTCGCCAAGCTTGTTGAAGGTCATGCCCCTCCAGTGAACTACGAGATCAATGGACACCAGTACACAAAGGGCTACTACCTTGCAGATGGCATCTACCGAAGTGGTCAACATTTGTGAAGAGCATCTCCAACCCTATGCCAGGAAGCGCGAAAGCTTGGTTTTCCAAGTGCCAGGAGGCTTGCAGGAAGGATGTTGAGCGGGTATTTGGTGCGTTGCAGTCTCGATTCGCTGTTGTCCGGTACCCAGCCATGACTTGGTCGAAGGCCAACATGTGGGAGGTGATGAACTGTTGTGTTATCTTGCACAACATGATCATTGAGAGTGAGCGGGATCATCCGGTGCCTGAGACTACTGAGCCATACTACCGACAGGGTCCTCTTGCGGATGTAGATCACCAGGTTCCGGCAACATGGACAGCCTTCCTCGCTATGCGCCAGGAGATTCGAGACCCTGCAGCACATACACAACTGCAGGATGATCTGGTGCAGCACTTGTGCGAGCGCAAAGGCAATGGCAATGCCGACAATGCCAATGCATAATTTGATTTGTTCTATTTGCTTGCATTGTTGAACTATTTGTGTGTGGATTTGTATGTTGAACTATTCTTATGTGTGAATTTGTATGTCCAACTATTTTAATTGTGTTGGCCTTCGTTTTATGCGCGAAATATGGCCCAAACTCGCCGGCTGGGGGGCGGCCTGGGTTCGGCGACTGGGAATCGGCGCCCCCAGCGTGTGAAATAGCGCCGTTGCCCCTCCCAGGCGGGCCAAAATAGCGCCGTTTTTCGGCCTGGGGGGGACAACGGCTGGAGATGACCTAAGCTACTGATCTTTCAATTTTATGGAGCCTCTCGACACGTAGCACTCTACTTCGGCAGCGCGCTACAAAGGTGAGATGAGACCAAAAAAATCGTCGGGAAAGGCAGCAACGATGCAAACTATGTTGCGTGGACACGACATGGTTGTGCGTTGCTTTGCGTCAGTTCAGCATGCACGGCCGCCCAGTCCATACCACTTTCCTGTTCAAAAATAAATAGAAATTCCCAGGTAAAAAAATGACAAATTTAACCCTGAAATGAAAGTTTAACGAGAAATTAATGTCTCTGGACTCGGTGAAAAAGAAATACCGTGGGAAGGCGTTAACCCTTGACCTCAGTGGTAGCGAGACAAATCATATCTCTGTGCAAAAGGAGTTCATATGTTTTTTTTTGCTTCGTTTGACAACAATGAAGGAGTTCATGTTAGTGTTAGGGTAGTGAGCTATTTAGTTTGTTTGGTCGTGGAATTCGCCAAGTAAAGAAATTGCACGGGGGATGGGGATCATCCTCGTGGCTAGCAAGGCCGGGAACTTGCCGCTTCGCTGCAATATACTTTGGGTAGCAAATATGGTAGGGATCTTACTTGATTTGCCCATGCTACCGTATAGGGTCCGCTCGTAGGGTTTGCATAGGCAACAACCATAAGCACATCAAGCTTTTCTATGGGATTAGATTCAACCCACTTGGTGTACTTGTCCATTGTGACTAACAAATATATATTGCGTCCAAGGTTTTAAATCACATTTTTCGCAGCCGACACGTTTGGTTTCTGGTGGAGAAGTACGTACATATCTGCAGCCGGTTGTCCTCTTCCTTCCCCTGGTGGATGTTCCGTCTATAAATTACTACTATATATGTTCCGACACATAATATATTTTATCTTTTTTCTGATTCAGGTGCATTATATTTGTTTTAGTGTGTAGGTTCACACATTTTGCTCCGTATGCAGTTTATATTGAAATATCTAAATCATCAATTTGAAACCGTCTCGAACCGATGGAACTACAAGCAGAAGCCGGATGGTTGGATTTATGTTAAATAAAACCAGTTCGTGCTAAAAATTTGTATATGGTTCGTTTCGTGTTAAGATTTCGTCACAAATCGATCCGGCCAAGAATCCAACCTTGGTTCGTTCCTTGTCATCCTCCTGGTTTACCTGAACAGTGGACTGTATAGGAGTATAGGAGGCAGGGATATGCATGTCATTTCGCGACTGAACCAATTGAAGTAGCAGGAAACTCTGCCTTGTACAGCCTATGGAACGCTGCATGCTCCCCTCCAAAGCGACGCAGACACCTGTGCATGCATGCATGGAGGAGAAAGAGATTTCTTTGTTATGGCGACAACGCATGTACTCCAGCAGAGACAAGCACGCGGAGCTGCTGCACACAGTACTCGACATACGGGATATTTTTATGTAAGGAAAATTTCGCATTATTTGCTTCAGCGTCCACTGATTTTTTTTAAGATACGTCAAAGCAGGCATATCGGTTTCAAAAAGGGACAGGCCAAGAGGCCGTTTACAATGCGTTTAGAGCATCTCCACTCGCACGCCCCAAACGGCTCAAAGACTTTTGGGGCGTGCCAGACAGATTTTCCTTCCTACTTGCGGCGCCCAAACGCGAAAATTGTCCGTCGCGGCCCATTTTTTGGTCGCCCACCCAATCCCTCATCTTGGGGAGTCCTCGGGCGGCCCTGGACGTACCAAAGCGCGACGCCACGTCTGCATCCGACGCGCGGGCCACGCCTGTCAGTGAGGCATGGACTATATGTGTCGTCGTTTTCTCTTCTGATTTATTCCTGCCGGCTTTCCTCGTCGCCACGATCTGGAACGCCGCCGGCTCCATCTTCCCCCGATTCGCACTAGTTGGACGTCGGCGCCGGCGCCGCCTTTGGCTACCTCTCCCCCGCCCTCGCAGTTCGCCGTGCCTTCGACTTCCGATCGCCGGCTATCGACGACTACGGCACCGGCGACCTCCCGCGACCCGCCCTGCCTGCAAGGTGTTCGGCGGAATTACTGGTACGCCTGTTTTTCGACAGAATTGATTGTACGCCGGCGATCGGGCCATTGATCGATCCCCTTTGCATTGCAGATGGATAGCGATGACGAGTTGATGGCTGCGATACTGTTGGAAGAAGAAGAAGCCATCGCCGAGGAGGAAGATGAGAATGTAGCGATCCTCACATGTCTTCTACAACTTCAAGCCGACGAGGACGCCGCTGCCGCACCAAAAGAGGAGGATCGTTGTTCGGAAGAAAGAAGACCAAGCCGAGGCAGAGAATGGAAGGTCATTGCATGCTAGTCTCCGATTACTTTGCCGATGTTCCAGTCGCCACCGCCAAGGATTTTCGTCAACTCTTTCGGATGAACCGTGGATTGTTCAACGACATCGTGCATGTTGTGAGGGAGTACGATCCATGGTTCAAGTTGAAGAAGGACGTCGTCAGAATGATTGGTTTCTCATCCATCCAGAAGTGCATTGCTGCCATGAGAATGCTTGCATATGGAGCACGCCTGCAGATGCTGTAGATGACTACCTACGCATGTCAGAGTCCACGGTTATCAAGTCGATGTACAGCTTCTGCATGGCAGTGGTTGGTGTGTTTGATCCACACTATTTGAGCGGACCAAATAAAGAAGAAACTGCTCGGATCATGGAAGAGAATGTAGCAGGAGGCTTTACTGGGATGCTTGGAAGCATAGATTGCATGCATTGGAGCTGGAAGAACAGTCCATTTGGTTGGCAAGGATTGTACAAAGGAGGCCACAAAGGATATTGCAGTGTGGTACTTGAAGCTGTGGCCGATCATGAACTATGGATTTGACACACATTCTTCGGCATGGCAGGATCACACAATGACATCAATGTGTTGCAGCGCTCTCCTGTGTTCGCGAAGCTCGTTGAAGGCCATGCTCCACCTATCAACTATGAGATCAATGGCCACCAGTACAACAAAGGGTACTACCTAGCCGATGGCATCTATCTAAGGTGGGCAACATTTGTGAAGAGTATCCCCAACCCTCGCGGCAACAAAGCTTGTCATTTTGCCGGTGAACAAGAGAGTGTCAGGAAGGATGTCGAGCGGGCTTTTGGAGTGCCGTAGCAACGGTTTGCTATCGTTCGGTACCCGCTCTGACATGGTCGAATGAACATATGTGGGAGGTGATGAATGTGTGTGTGATCCTGCACAACATGATCATCGAGAATGAGCGCGATAATCCGGTGCATGATCATATGTCATATGACTTTCAGGGTCCTCTCGCAGAGGTTGATCACGACGTGCTGGCAGATTTCGCTGATTTTCTCTCAATGCATTTGGAGATTCGTGATGAAAATACTCATCATGCACTCTAAACTGATCTAGTTGACCATTTGTGGGCGCGACAGGGCATGGTAGCAGCAAACCCGAAAGAGCAAGATGTTTGAGCTGTAACTTTGTTTTTAGGTAATATGGAACTTTATTTTATGTGTTTGAACTATAAAACATTTATGTATGTTTGATTATTACTTGTCAAAATATTTGAATTTAGCTTAAAAAAACATCTAGGAGGCCAGTTTGGGCGCCGCGAGTGGGGAGCGACGACGCCCAAAGCTAGCGAATAGTCCGGACGGAACCCAAACGGCCTGTCCGAAAGGCGTCTGGGCGGCCATTTGGGGCGTGCGACTGGAGATGCTCTTAGGCACATGCGGCCACAAACGCCACGCCACAAGCGTCCACTGATCTTGTGAGGGACGAAATGAGAAGATCTTCCGTCCATTTCACAAGCAAAGAGACGAAAACGTGCCTAGCTACTCTGAAGATAAACATTTGTACTGTAATCATGACTCGCGTCCAATCGATCCTGATCCGTCCACAATTCAAATCAAATGCAGAGGCCGTCATCGCACGCGTCTGCGTCTGTGTCGCTCAATCGCGCGACTTGACAATGGTCTGCGAAATCGGAGATTGGCTGAGGTTGTTCCACTCCATGGATGGATCATATATTGATATGGATCTCCTGTCTGCCCAGCATGGTATACGCATGAGTACATTACAAAAATAACTAGTACCATTACGCTTTCTCCATCATGTAATGTACGTACAGTTTCTATTAATATATCTCCACGAGATCAAGATGTTTTTATGTCAAGTTAATTAACTAGCGTCTCCCAAGCATGGGGTAAACCACCCTTAACCTAGATGTATCGTGGCATGCATTGGGTGCTGTCAAACCGGAAAACATTTCAAAACCGCGTAACATTCTAAACATAAATAATGACATAATTTCTGTATTTTTTTTAGAAACCGGGACACAAGTTGAAGAAACAAACATGTTTGCTATATTGTGGATAAAACAGACGAGAAGTCCTGACCGCTTGATCCCCCTAGCTTCGCCGGTCCTCTCTCCAGTGATGCTGTCGGCCGTTGTTGCGATGTTGGATTTTATTTAATTTGAAATTTTGTATGAGTTATTTTATTTCTTGTCATGGATCTAATTTTAATTGTTGTAGGTGTTTAAACTATGCAATATGGTTTTACTTCCGTTAGAAATATCTTATATCTGTGGACTAGCTAAATGCCCATGCGTTGCAACGGGAGAGAAAATATCAGCACGTGGAGCCGCACAAAGTAAATTCTCATTGGTTATAGCCAAACCGTGTCATAAAATTCAGCAGCACACATTTGTCCGCGCAAGCAAAGTCACGGGTCACAATCGCCACTTCACCCCCACCCTACCAAGACCTTCACCTCCATAGGGGGGGGGGGGGGGGGGGGGGGGTTAGAGTATTCAAAGTGGTAAACTGTAGTCGGAAAAGTAATGCACGGCGCCCATTCGATCACCCGTTTCAGCACCGGCGACACAAGGCTTTCGTCGACACATTGCCATCCAATTAAAGACTAAATCCAGTATTTCAAATTTATCTTTTATGGAGACGAAGATTTCACAACGTATGTTTATGTTTTTATGTTGAATAACGCACGGTCGTTTTTGAACCATGCATGTAGTTAGGATGGTCGCTTTTCTCCCATGCACATGATCCCTCGTTTTCGTTTCTCTATCGATTCACAGAACGTTGTGGGAGGTGGCCGTGGGATGACGCCGTAGAAACGGATCATAGTCGGCTGATCGGGAGTCAGTTTTATAGCTAAAACTCCACTGTAACGGAATATATACAAGGAATGAATAACCAAAAAGACTGCAATGTGAGGAAGCACAAAAATCTCTCTCGCAATCTGCCTTCCTCTCTGTATTTTGCAGTGCAAATCTTCGGAAAGTTCAGAGTTTGAGAGTCTGAAACGACACCTTCACTGTGTACAAATTAACATCTATTCTCATAGGAAATATTACAAAAATATTACCTTAAACATATAGAACTTACAGAGATGCACAGATCTTACAAATGATTATTTCCTGCCCTTGGGTTATTGAAATCTCTTCGAGACAGTCCAGGATCCCAATGCAACAGACACTCCAACCTCTCTCCAAGCCTCGCTGATGGGCTGGACAACGACGTAATCTCGCACTCCTGCTGCTACCGCCTCTCAACGTTGTGGTGATTTTGGCATCGGCTTGTGGCTTCTGAGAACGTAGAACTGGGCTATTATGACTTGGTTCAAGAGCAGCGATATATCTTTAGTTGAACTGGGCTACTATAATCATAGTTGATTTCTAACATATGTACAGTAATGCAACTTGGGTACACATCAGAATCTAACCATGGACGAAAAGGAAGATGGAACGGGCCTTAACAAAAGTCTTTCAGAATCAAGTATTAAAGTAGCACATACCATTAGCTAACTTATTTCAATTTTCTAACGCTAGAACCTTTCAAATTGTAATTTTAATTGCAAATTTTGCACAGAAACACCTGTCGCATTTAATAAGAACAAAACTGAAAACACAACTGTATCTCTGAAGGAAGTAACATATTTACAAAATGAAATTGCAGCTATATAGGATTTTGTCTAAGAATACCTCCCTAGCAACAGGGATCCAAGCTATGGTATGGTGTTCTTATCTACAGCTATATACTATGCAGATGGACGTTCAGTTACAGGGATCCATGGTAGCTTAAAGAAGACTGAACAACGGCTAATTCACATATGTTCATCTAATGGAGTAAATAGCTCTATATAGCTCAAAAATAGATCAACTCTAGATATATAGAAGCATCTGCATTAAGATAAATTTGAAGACACAGATTCCCATGAATAGAAAAAATAAAATTTCTATTCTCCCTAGATCATCCTTTGACTTGAGAGATCAGGAGATAAAAACAACTGATTGGAAAAAGAATTTGATCCAAGGTTGTACCGAGCTTCTCAGAATTAGCATGGATGCAAGAAAAAGATGGGTTCATAATTGCTTGACAAATAAACAACAAACCTTGGTGTTGTCCCTCCTGACGTGATGTTGGGTTGTCTTCTCCAGATTCTGTTGGGAAGAAGTTTCTCTATCATATGAAGTCATATTTTCACAAAGCATATAGATTAGCATATAATCAGACAAAAACAGAACATATAATCAGAAACTAACTTTGTTCTCATAACATGTTAACAAAAGCTATTGTGAAAACAATGTCGCTTCTTCAAAATGTATAGCATTACAAAATAGATATAGTCCAAATATTTAACAGAAACATGTGTATATTTCAGTGTTTTCCTCAAAAGTTTCATAAGTTTGAGCTTCCAAATTATCCATTAGGCTGCTGAAAGTGGATGTTACATTGTAATGGAGGAATAGGAGAGCCACGTGTCAAATCAGAAGAGCTCAAAAGTCAAGAGTAAGCAAAACAGTCATTACCTGGAGAGGAGGTTGCAATAAATCCCTATAATTGTTCTGGAATAAGGTAAACATAAGATTGACAAAGATGTCAGTAAAGAAGATAAATCATGGGTCATGGAAGAGAGACAGTCTGCTAGAGTGGATACCTCAAATCGTTCCTGTTCGGAGAGTCGAGGTAGCTGAAGCAACACTTTAAGTGATGGCAAGTCATATTAAAGGTAAGAAATGGTATGTTGCAGCACCTAAGACCTTTAGAAGACTAAAATTCCAGACCAGTTTTGGGTGGACCAAAATTTTACCGTGAGGTTATTATTAATATTTACTTTGGCATGGTCTTCATCCCTAGGTTCAGACTTCTCCAGAGGTATCCTAAGACAAACCTTAAGAAAGAAACAGCGCAAATAAAAGTTAGATGTTTAAAATACTACAACACGCAGATCTCCTGATTGAGTGTGAGCTCCGAGTCCAGCTGGAGCCCTCCAAATCCAAATCAATCCACTCGCTAATCTTCCCAACAATGTGGCTGCTTCACTCGGACTGGCTGAGGACGATACAACCAAAAACTTCATAAATGCTTCTTTTTTTAGATCAGAAAACCTAAATCCTAGGAGCAAAACAGAACATCCACAATTTTACCATAAACACATACTGAAGACCATTTAAAAGTGATACATAGATTATTTATTATCAACATGCAAATAAATTTCTAATGACATAATTTTGAAGCATTGTAAAATTATTTTTTTATTCCACCTACAGAAAATACATGTTTGGTACAGAAGTACAAAGGACAGTATAATTCCACCTACAGAAAATACATGTTTGGTACAGAAGTACAAAGGACAATATAATTGGAGTAGTTTCTACCATTTATCATTCGTTTATGCACGTAAATTCGACTGAACCTTCTCAGCATAGCATCCTAGAAGCCCTGCCTTGTCCTTCTACAACTTGTGATCATGCCACATCCGACCAACTACTCACTCCGTTCCAAAATAGATGACTTCCATTTGTGTAGATACGGATGTATCTAGACTTGTTACACATCTAGATACGTCCGCATCTAGACAAATGGAAGTTATCTAATTTGGAACGGAGGGAGTACATCATTACTGAGAAGCATTAAAATCAATCTATTATGGACACAATGTCACGAATACGAGTAAGCCAGATAGATCTGCAGACGCACATACTTGCAGGGAGATGCCACGACAGGCGGAGGCGCTCCTTCAAGACGTTGAGATAGTCCATATGGTTGGCTCCTTCATAATGCAGTCCTAAGAGGACATACAAATTTTAGCCCAGTGTTGGATCCATGGTGTTTCACAAGGGACATTTTACAAAACCGGCACAATGCACATGGCTGGACAAATAAGGAGAACCAGCGAGTCGAGAACTGAGAGGAGAGGGCGATGAATGCGCCGAAGCGCAGGATTGTCACCGTCGCCAGTGTGGTCCGCCGGCAAGGTCGATACACGGGGGAATAGTAGACCGGAGACGGCGAGGTAGTCTTGTTGGAGAGCACGCCGGTGTTCTGGAGGCGGCAAGTGGAGAGAGCACGCCGTTCCGAAGGAAGCAGGGGCGGCCGCGCCGGGAGCCAGGCCATTGGGACGTACTCGTAGGGCGGGGCGACGGCCTGCTGCGCGGGTCTCTGCGCTTGGCTGATGTGCGAGGGAGGATATGAGCATCTCCACTCGCGGCGCCCAAACGGCCGCCCAAACGCCTTCCGGACAGGCCGTTTGGGCGCCGTCCGGACTACTTGGCGCATTTGGGCGCCCTCGCTCCCCACTCGCGGCGACCAAATCGCCCGGCCCAAAGGTTTTTTTCGCCAAAATACACTATGCCAAAATATGTCGCCAAAATACGCCGGGAGATGTCGTTGCCCGGCGTCTGCTTGTCGCCGCCGCCGTCGTCGTCGCCGATCTAGATGTTGTCACCGGGCTGGGGCACGTAGCCATAGCCGGGCTGAGTCATGTCGGGGTCATCGACGATCATGTCGGGGTCATCGTCGACCTGGCCGTCCGCGCCGTGGCCGGTCTCGGCGCCGTGGTTGCCGCCGTTCTCGGGCGGAACGAGCCCAAGCTCTTGCAGGATCGCGGCGCGATACATGTTGTGCGCCGCCCTCGCCAGCGGGTCCAAGTTGGAGACGTCAGCCGTCAAGATCATGAAGTCCTGACTCCTCTTCTTGACGGCGGCTTTCTTCTGCTCGAGGTTGATCTTGACGTCGGCCTTCTGCATCAAGGTCGCCGTCTCACTGTCAGGCGTGGGAAATGCGATTTTTGTGGACGAATTGGGGGGAAGCCGGCACTTATTGCGAGGGCCGTCTCACTGCCAGGCGTGGCCGCGCGTCGGAGGACGACGTGGCGTCGTGTTTCCTTCCGTCCGGGGCCGCCCCAAGCCTCCCCAATTTGAGGGCGTGGGTTGGGCGTGCCGGACACAAAACTGGGCCGCGCGGACGGAATTAGCGTTTGGGCGCCGCGAGTGGGGGCGATTTTGTGTCCGGCACGCCCCAAAGGCGTTTGGACGGCCGTTTGGGCGCCGCGAGTGGAGATGCTCTATGAACGGCGCCGTTCGGCGCCATAGGAGATGGCAAGGGCGGGTGGCGGTAGGGTTTGAGGTTGGGCTGCGGCATTGCCTCTCTTCCGCTCGAACGAGGTGAGGTCATGAGGAAGGAAGTCAGACATCAAAGGAACGAGATTTTTGGGCTTGGCCCATTTGGTCGCACGCGGGATGAGCGGAAAGGCGCGCGATGGATGATGGACGAAAACGCTTAACGTAAACATGGGAACCAAACTTTTCTTTTAGATAGGAGAGAAAATAGGTTAAAAACTATTGGGTGGACAGAAGAGAGAACCCTTGTTCATCCGGAAAAAGTGGGGAGAAAAAAACGGCTGCAGATGCCGGAGCACTTCTTACCGTGCTGCAGTATTTTTCAGGCTCCTCCAGGGAGCAGCAGGCTGCGGTGGAGTACTCCTACTTTGGCCGGATAGCCGGATTGGTGAAAATGGCAGGGCGTTGGCGTTGCCTCCTGTCCCCTCTCCCATGCCTGCCTGTGCCTATGATCTGCACCTGTCTGTGCCGCGCGTCTGTTCTATCTCTGCCTCCCAAAAGCTGCATCGTTTCTCCTCCTTCTCGTGGCGGCCGCCGCCCGCCGGGTACAGTCCAGCCGTTCGGCGCGACTGCGCGAGCGTGACGGTGGTGATGGCAGAGAGCGTCCGGAGCAAGGCTTGAGCGCGGGCATTAGTGAGCTCTCGAAGGAGCACGGGGAAGCTGTTGGCGGCCGGAGGGTTGAGATGGCCAGGCCGGACGCCGCAACCCCGTTCCGCGGCGTGAGCCGGAAACCAAGCGGCAGGTACGGGGCGCAGATCTGGGTTCCGTCGCGGCGAGGTAAGGTGTCGCTCGGCACCCTTGCCACCGCCGAGGAAGCCGCCAAGGCGTACGACGCGGCGGCCGTCGAGCTGCGCGCCTGCACGCCGGGGTGGGCGGAGAAGAAGGAGGAGGCGGCCGTCGAGCTGCACGCCTGCTCGCCGGGATGGGCGGCGAGGAAGAAGAAAAAGAACACGGCTGCTCGTCCGGACGCCTGGACCGCGTTCCACGGCATGTACCGGACGCCCAACGGCAAGTACGGGGCGCAAATCAGACACGCCAGGGCAAAAGCTCGCATGTGGCTCGGCACCTTCGACGCCGCCGAGGACGCCGCAAGAGCGTACGACGACGTGGCCGTCAAGCTGCACGGCGCGAGGGCGGTTACCAACTTCAAGCAGACCAGGGAGGGCAAGGACGCCACGGCAGAGACGACGACGGTAAAGAAGAAGCGGGCGGCTCGTCCGGACGCCCGGACCGTGTTCCGCGGCGTATACCGGACGGCAAGAGGCAAGTACGTGGCGTGGATCGGACACTCGAAGACGGAAGCTTGTCGGACGTCGCTCGGCACCTTCGACGCCGCCGAGGACGCCGCCAGAGCGTACGATGCGGCGGCCGTCAAGCTGCACGGCGCGAGCGCAGTAACCAACTTCAAACAACCAGCGAGGACAAGGATACCACAACAAAGACGATAGCGGTGAAGGAGGAGTCGTCGATGGACCTCTTCAACGACTTCATGGAGATGCCGGCGCTCGACTTTCTCTCACCCAGCTTCAGCCCAGGTGCGCAGCTGGACGATCTCTGGGCCGGTTTGCCGGCGGCGGAACGGCAGATCGTGGACGACTTCCTCAAGGACACGGACCTCTCCGATGTGGCGCCTTAACTGGTGCTGGAAAATAGTGATCAACTAGGGCGATTTTTTGGGGAATGACTATTGCGCAGGTGATCAAAATCCTCTGTTTTTTAAATTTACAAGGAAACATGAAAATATAGATTCAGCTGTAATGCTGTTTTTTTTGTGTTGTTATGTTTCCACGTTGCGAGTGATTGCACATCCATATATGATAGAATTTTTTTTTCAGGCCAACTTTGCTTGATCTATCTATACTACTATTAAAAGAGCAAACTTGTTGGGATACTTTAAATCTGGACCGTTCAATATCCGATCAAACAGACCAGATCGTCCCAATGTTTGACAACTCAACAATGTCCGATTTTTCCCGTTTTACCCTCCCACCAAATTACATAATACTACTAAATTGCCACTCATCTCCGAATCGTTATTTTTGTATGACGCAGATCACGTTCTAGACCTTCAACTGCCCACCATCTAAGTCGCCATCTAGCCGTGCTCTCCGTCACGCCAGCGGCCGGACGACCGGCACATCGCCATGGACTCCGGGCTTCCGGCGATGGCGTGAGCCACACCCCCTCGCGCCATCATCCGGCTCGACCTCGCCGAGCACGACCTTAACGACAGCCTCATGAAGATCATGACGGAGAGAGGGTACTCTTTCACGACCACCGCCGAGCGGGAAATCGTCAGGGACTTCTAGGAGAAGCTCTCCTACGTGGCCCTCGACTACGCGCAGGAGCTCGAGACGACCAGGACCAGCTCCTCCGTCGAGAAGAACTACGAGCTTCCCGACGGGCAGGTGATTTATAGATAAAGGGGCTAACGCTTCTCTCTTCGTCCGTACAGTTTACGCTTTCAACCGTCGCGTGGTGCGTCTCCTACACCGCACGGGTTGTTTGTCGATCCAAGATTGTTTCCTCTTTTTCCTTCGTACAATCCTCGAGAACCCCAACCCGAAAGAGATGGAGTCCAGATCGGAGAGAAGTAAAAAGAAGTCAACACAAAGCACGCCTCCTCCTATCCGGGTATAAAGGAAACGGAGCGAAACGCTGATCTACCCTACTTCGATTGCCGCCGCCGCGAGAAAACTGGAGAACGAAGCGGATTCGATCGGCTGATCAGGGTTTCGGCTATACGCCATCGCCGACACCAACCTTGTCTCTTGACGCCTCTGTATTTGGCTAGCATGCTCGCCAAGGGCAGCGACTATGCCGCGGGCCGTCACCAAGAGATGGAGTCCAGATCGTGCCTGCCTGGCTCACGTTCGACGTCGGATCATCGTGGCGCGGAATCGTGGAACTGCCTCGCCGGCTGCGTTGGAGTCGTCCTTGGACGCCATGGCGGGTGCATGCGTCCGCAGCCGTTCTGCTCATCTTGCATAGTTAGCTCTCGGCTGAATTAGGCCAGCCTCATGTCGTCGCTGGCAGGAGTACCTCGCAGAGCGTCGACCTGAACCAGCCCATGTCCAGCACTCCAGCCATGAGTCCCACCGCTGCGAGCCGGTCGGTGAGCTTCAGCTGGTACTTTGCTGTTCCAGGTGGTGCAGGGGCCTCGCGTGGCTCACTTGAGGGCGCTCGCGATCTTAGAGGCGGACATGATAGGCATGGTCATGGACTTTAAAGTTGAGCAGACCTCGCTGCTCTGTTATGGAACTGGCGGAGATTGTAGAGCAGATGCGCATGAGCATGGAGATGTTCAAGTTATGTGCTAACATGTTCCAGATCAGTTTCATGGCACGGTCCAAATTTTTTAGGCCTGCTCGGTTACTGGACTAGCCATGAAGCTTGCGATGATGCTAGAGTGTCGTGTGGTTCTGTGTTTAGCCTGGTAAAATTAGACTTATCTATTGCTGAGATCAGGTAGATCCTTGGCGTGGCGTGGTGCGCAGCATGATCGACCGGAGCTGGTCGGTGGTGAGGTTGGACGGCGCCACTGTCGACGGCCACGAAGGCAGAGTCCACGAGCGCGAAGATGGCGATGCCCTGCTAGGTGTCGTTGGCCTGTCTCTGGAAGGTCGATCATGACTGTATGTTGGTAGAAGGAACGTGCCAAGGGAGAGCAGGATGGCATCGACGTAGTCCAGCCTCGGCCCGAGTCGACGCTGTGATGATGTAGTGAACGGGGGAAGGAAGCTGCGGGACATGGAGAGGTCTTCCGCGCCAGGACCATCGTCATCAAGTACGCCAAGACCAAGTTCTGCATCCGAACATGCACCAGTACCGTCAAAGTCACAATTTGAATTCCCGTGTAGAACATGGCGCCCTCATGTGGGAAATTGTTTCTTGAGCGAACTGTCCTAGCCGACTAAAATATCACTATTTCAAGGTTTCAAGTGTGGGTATTGTTGAACCGGTCGCTCAATCTATGTATCATAAATTCATAAATATAGACGCCAACCAGCTGTTGTATATGTGTGTCCTAGAAATTATTGTTGATTGAATCTCAGAAACTGTGTCTATTCAGCGAGGGTGCTTTGCTGATTGAATGGGACAATCTGACGAATCAGCGCCAAAATTGCATCTTATAAACTGTATATCAAAATGCCGAGAAAATGGCATATGGAAGAAATAGTAAGATGAAAAGGAATGCTCGACAAGAAATTAGCATTGCTTCAAGAAATCAATAGTGAGATTGGTAGAATTTGAAAATTAGAGGGTCTATCAAAACCTTCACGAAAATAGAATAAAGGAAAATTTAGAGAGCTCAATAACTTGACATACATAGTCAAATGACGTTTCCACTAGACTTGGTCGATCGATTCTTGGGCAAATGTTGGGTTTCGCTGTTTTAATTTCCATTAGAATTTTTTCTCCCGGTGCAACGCACGGGCACGTTTCCTAGTACTACTATTAAAAGAGCAAACTTGTCTTGTTGGGATACTTTAAATCTGAGCCCTTCAATATCCGATCAAACGGCCCAGATCGTCCCAATGTTTGACAACTCAACATTGTCCGTTTTGGACCGTTTTACCCTCCCACCAAATCACATAATACTGCTAATGCCATCGTACCTCTTCGTTTTTGTAAATATTACAGAGATTGCTACTGCAAAAAAATAAACGATTTGCTTTCCACGTGGTAGTCGGAAGAGAGACAAAAATAAATCACGGTCAAGAGTCCCGATCGGACTGGTATAAGGGACATCCTCCAAGCTCACGTACAATCCATCTACGTATCAAGCCCTAACAATCGAATCCGGACTAACAGATGCCGAGCCGTCAGGTCTACAAGCCACCGCACCTTGGAGACGAGTTCCTATCCGCCAAGATCCTCTCCTGGTACCGATTGCCGCCGCCGGCCACGTAGTGGTACACCGGCACGCACGTGGAAGAGGCTCGTGCGTCGCGCAACATCTGATGACGAGGGCCAGATCAACGACATCCTCTTCAACTTGGCCACCATGAAGGAACACGAGGCCTTGAACAGGCTCGCCCTGCCGCCGGCCGCGTCGAGTCCAGACGGCACATCGTGGGTTCGGGTACGGCGCTTCAAGCAAGGCTTACAAGGTGTTTGTGTGCGTCGACCACGAGATGAAGAGAGCAGCAGCCTTCGTGCCGGCCAAAACGGAGACAACGACAATCTCATGGTCATCTCCTTTGGTGGTGGTCAAAGACCAGAAACCAACCATGGGTGGTACTCTTACGTCCTCCTCGACCCTTGTGGACGCAGCGATCACCCACCTTTTGGTCGACCCTGTCCGCCTACTGGACCTCCTACCCGGCATGAGACGCGCCTTGGTCGCCGCAAGCATGGTCAGAGCCTTGGTCGGGGCTTCGCGGCCATGTCGTCGGCCACGAGGAGGGCAGCCTCTATGTTGCCTCCTGTTTTCGTTCCTATAGAATTAATTTCGCTCTGGTTTTTGACGATTTGCTACTATATGCAGTATGTCGTCAGGGTCGGATGGAATCTCTTCTCGCTGCTCCTGGAATCGTTCAAGAGCGTCTAAGTGGATCAGATTCATCAGATTGGGATCTCAGGTTCAATGCCTACTCTGTTCGATTTATCCTGTTAGTCTACTGGTCTCCTACTGAAGATTGGGTTTCAACTTTCAATAAGCAAATCAGTGGTCAAAAGTAGTGGCTGATTTCACACAGAGTCACCTTTGTTTGCAAGTATGTGCTAGCTATAACAGAGTTCATGGAAGATTTTGCAGGGCCCGGCATAGGCAAATAAACCAAGAGATTCTTTTACTGAACCCAAGTCGGACATTATGTTAAGTCTAGCTATTCGCATATACTACTCTAGATTTAACATGGGACTGACTACATGATGACGGCATGTTAAGTTGGCTCGAAGCCCTGGATAACTCTAATGTTTATTGTTTTATTATTCAGCTTGCTAATTTGCAGTGCCACAGTTTATCATTCATACTCTCTGAAAGGACTTCACGGTTCTTCATATGTAGCCACTTGCCCAATTAACACATGTTCATAAAGGACCTGACCATCCTCAAAGATGCATTGAAGATTAGCGATAATTCTGCAAGCAACGTGTCCAATTTAAACCAAAAGTATTGTTGATTACAAGACAGGGACCATACAAGTGTATTGCCCATGGGATATTTTCTACATTTTAAGTCAACCCTTTTTGTTCTTTCACAGCAACGTGCAGGGCCATGGATGCACTGAAGCTGGTTAGTTTATGCGACACGCCACAGTTGTACCAACAAGGCTCGATATAGATGTTTTCTTCCCGTTGCAACACACAGGCATTGTGCATGTTCATGTTTTTCTATTCAGCATATGCTACACTGTCTTGCGCAACATATTAGCCTAGACTGTTTTTATTTGTATTGAGTAGCCCTTTCATGTCTGCTTCCATCTTTATTATTGCCGTTAAGGTTAGTTCTTATCTATTTTGAATGAATGTGGTTTCTGTTTGCATATTCGATCTGAAGAAACTCCCTGATCGATATGTAGGATATATCAATAACAAATGTTGCATTGGGCACAATTAAGTAATTGTATTAATCATTGGGTTAGAGAATCATGATAAATCTAAATCATGGATGGTCGTTCCCATTTCAGATGTTGAAAGAATGCAAAGAATTTACTTTCTCAAGTCTAATACTTAATGCTCTTGTGTTTACCTCCAATTTAGTTGCTATACCCACAGGAAGGTTAAGCATATCCGGCAGTGGTGGTGCCAATATAGATGGCAAGGCGCATGGGGAGTAAAGGAAAGCTGCTATGCTGGATGATATGAGTCATTTGCTTCAAGCTTTAGCACACCGAGTTGATGGAGCTGAAGCTAGATATACAATGGGTCCATGTAATTATTCTTCTTGACTCTGTTATGTTTGTTTAGTTCATTTTTATCGATCGTCCAAGCAAGTATGACCAATATAATGTTTTCATAATGATTTCTTCTTCCTATGACATTGAGAATAGATAACGTGCATTGCACGTGCAACACTACTAGTATTATAAATGATCATAGTTTGGTCTCACCATGTTTTTTTTTTAGAGAGTCTCACCATGTTAGTGCTATTAGAGCTGTACTGCCATTCAGACTAGTGCGACAAAGTTTTATGTTATATTATTGCACCGAGCAAGAAATTTTTAATGCAATATACATATTGGGACTGAAAGATAATAGGCCTGGGTGAGATAATAAGCATCCTGATTTTCCTGGCGCAGAATGTTGCCTTGACAAATTAGCAAACTCAACTTGCATGATAGGTTGGCCTCTTATATTTGGTCTGGCTCTAATATGGATCTAATGCGTGCAGCAGCCTGTCCTCTTGGAGCATCTACAGTCGGGGCGCCCAAACGGCTGCCCAAAGGCGTTTGGGGCATGCCGGACACAATTTCTGCCCCACTCGCGCCGCCCAAAATCGATTTCGGTCCGGCGCGATCCAGTTTTGTGTCCGGCACGCCCAGCCCACGCCCTCAACTTGGGGAGGCTTGGGGTGGCCCCGGACAGAACGAGGTGCGACGCCACGTCCGCCTCCGACGCGCGGGCCACGCCTGGCAGTGAGACACTAGGCGGTGGTCGTCGTCAAAGGCGCGTGAACGCGTGGCGACGCCTCGTTTTCACACCGGCGCAGACGCCAGTGAGCCGTCGCGTCCCTCTGCTCGTCGGCGTGAATGCGTGGCGCGCCTTTTCGAGGCACAGCGGCGTTAATGCTACCGCTCTCCGTCAAGCTGCACGGCGCGAGCGCAGTAACCAACTTCAAGCAACCAGCGAGGACAATGATACCACAGCAAAGACGATAGCGGTGAAGGGGGAGTCGTCGATGGACCTCTTCAACGACTTCACGGAGATGCGGGCGCTCGACTTCATCTCACACAGCTTTAGCCCAGGTGCGCAGCTGGACGACCTCTGGGCCGGTTTGCCGCGGCGGAACGGCAGATCGTGAACGACTTCCTCAAGGACACAGACCTCTCCGATGTGGCGCCTTAACTGGTGTTGTTAAATAGTGATCAACTAGGGCGATTTTTTGGGGAATGACAGTTGCACAGGTGATCGAAATCCTCTGTTTTTTAAATTTACAAGGAAACATGAAAATACAGATTCAGCTGTAATGCTGTTTTTTTTTTGTGATGTTATGTTTCCACGTTGCGAGTGATTGCACATCCATATATGATAGAATTTTTTTTCCAGGCCAAACTTTGCTTGATATTATAAATGATCATAGTTTGGTCTCACCATGTTTTTTTTTTAGAGAGTCTCACCATGTTAGTGCTATTAGAGCTGTAATGCCATTCAGACTAGTGCGACAAAGTTTTATGTTATATTATTGCACCGAGCAAGAATTTTTTGCTGCAATATACATATTGGGACTGAAAGATAATAGGCCTGGGTGAGATAATAAGCATCCTGATTTTCCTGGCGCAGAATGTTGCCTTGACAAAATTAGCAAACTCAACTTGCATGATAGGTTAGCCTCTTATATTTGGTCTGGCTCTAATATGGATCTAATGTGTGAAGCAGCCTGTCCTCTTATATCCATGTAATCACTTGGTCTTGTGAGGAAGATGAAACTAGCTAGACAAACATACCGATGGTTGTTTTGAAGCGGACATGCCGATGGTTGACATGCTGATGTATCTGAATGTAATTTTAGTCACATTGGTAACTGACTTCTTGCGTATGCTTGCTTGGGTTAGCAATGAAGGAGCACTTCGTATCTAGTTCGGCTTTTCGGTGACATGGGTTACTTGATCTTCAGCTAAATGTGCTTTGCCTTGAACTTAGCTACCTGTTCTTCACCGAGACTGTAGAGCCCTGGGTTATGTATTCAGAAGATCCCATTTAGTCTATGATAGTCGATGACATGATCATAGTGCAGTTTGGCAGAATTGTTTCACAATTGTTTCGTGTTCAAATAAGTTTGAAACTACTCTCGAAGAAACAAAAGTTTGAAACTATATCTCTACAGATCACTTGTTTATTCTTTGCCCTTCGCTCAGGAATACTGGAGGTATTTATGTCCATCTCTTGATATTCAGCTGGGACAGACTCATTTAGAGTGTATTTTTTAGCTGAAAGAGAAGACCAACAAGCCTTACTTCATGGAGCTCATTATTTTGGGAGCCTGGTCAATTTGGCTGAACAGAAATAACTATATCTTCAAAGAAATTCAGCTTAACCTTTATAGATGCAGAACTGTATTCAAACCTGAACTTACTGGCCCAAGATTCGAGCAATTAGAAAAGAAATATGACTCTTTTTCTGAATGGGTTGGCAGTTTTACTTGACCTTTTCTTCCTTTGTAGTTTGTACAAACCTCTTGTACCTCTGTAGTTACTTGTACTTTACTTTGAAAAAAATCAATTAAAATACACAATAGATTCTTACTATTTCCTTAAAAATATGTGAAACATGAGTTTTTTTAAAGAAGGCAAAAGGTTTACCTTATCGATTAATTCAGAAGAAGATGCCCATTTAATTACCGAAAAAACTGACAAAAACAACACAACCAACACCACAGGGTCAGGCCCACCCACATCACAGGACCAAGCAAACTCAAACCCGAGAACAATTAGACCAAGCTAAAAACACCACTACACAAAGACGCTCCAACATAGATGAAGAAATCAACTAACTTTGGAGTTTCTTACAATGAAACATCCATGACCGACATCGAGGGCAACGTCATCATCCGCACAACACAAGATCGACACACGACTGGAGATGGTAAGCATAGTTAACTTTGATAGCGTGTTCTTTCCAGTATTGCTATTCAGATGTGTCTTAGAAACTTGTGTTTGGCTGCTATTACAGGCCCTTGGAGAGTGTAGTCAAAGAGTGTGAGGTTTGATTTTTTTTTTAGAAAAGTAGGTAAATTGCCTACATTAAATTTTGTGAATACATCTAGTAGGTGCATTTTCTCTTAGGACAACCACTTCTCATCGATGGAGTTAACTATAGGTCAGCCAATTGTATGTCCAATTCATATGCAACTGCAACTCTCGGTTATATGAATCACGACACAAATCCAATCAAAGGGTCGACCAAGTTGTAACTTAATTGACGGTCAACCGAGAATTAGCAAAAGGATTATCTTTAAATACTCTCTCCATTCCAAAATAACCGTCTTATATTTGTTCAAAAGTGGATGTATCTAGACATGTTTCATATATAGATACATCCTTTGGGCAAATCTAAGACACTTATCTTTAAGAAATATTAAAAGGAAAAAAAAGATGGTTCATAAACGGTTGCAAGAACCAGTAAAACTTTCATATTTAAAATCAAAAGCGTTAAAATCACATAAGATTACAAGATTCGTTTGAATAATGACAATCACAGGACAATTTTCAAAGAAAAATCGGCTGAGACATTTTAAAATCACAAAAGCACGTTTTTTTTCTTGATATCTTGTTTTAGAAAATGAAAGCAGTTATCTATAATGAACCCTAGTTTTTTTTTTGCCAAACCCATTACGATTCATTTCCATTTTCCCAAAGTTCATGGATTAATTTTACATTTTTGATAGTTTAACTATTTCGTTTTACTTGTCACTAGTGACTGGTGTCATGGTGTGTGGCGACGCGAGTCAGCTTTACCCTGAAGAAAAGAGGGGCAATTGTTTCTCCCTTGTGCACCTGTACTCGTGCAGTCTGCACCTGCCTCTGCTAGTCTGCTTCCTGGCTCCTCCACATCCACTACTCCGTCCACCAGTCCCGTTGAGCGACGGTGTAGAGCCGCCGAGAGAGCGCCGGCATGAGTGAGGTCGCTGCGGAGCACGTGGAAGTAGCTGTGGAGTGGAGGAGGAAGGAGACGGCTAGGCCGGAATCGGATGCCAGTACAGAGTTCCGCGGCGTGTACCGGCGACCAAGCGGCGCGTGCGGGGCGTCGATCTGGGATCGGTCTAGCCGGACCCAGCTGTGGCTCGGCACCTTCGACACCGTCGAAGACACCTCCAGGACGTACGGCGCCGCCAGAACCTACGGCGCAGCCGCCGCCACCGCCGCCAAGCTGCCACGCCGCCCCTGCGCGAGGAGGAAGGCGGCCAGGTCGTCGGAATCGGATGCCCGAACCGGTTTCCCTGGCGTGTACCGCCTACCGAGCGGCGCGTACAGGGCGTCAATCTGGGATCCGTCTAGCCGGACCCAGGTATGGCTCGGCAGCTTCGGCACCGCCGAAGACGCCGCCAGAGCGTGCGCCGCCGCCTCCGCCAACCTGCCCGGCGCGAGAAAACGGTCCAAGTTCCGTGGCGTCTGCCGGACCCTCAGCGGCAAGTACGGGGCGGTGATCTCACACTCGAAGAGAACCGTGCGTACTCGGGTGTGGCTCGGTAGCTTCGATACCGCCGAGGAGGCCGCCAGGGCGTACGACGCCGCGGCCGTCGAGCTGCGCGGCGCGAGGGCTATCACCAACTTCGGTCCGGCCAGCAGCTTCGTGCGCGGTACCCGGCGCGAGCGCGGCGATCTCTCGACGGTGGAGTGGCAGCAGGTGCACGAGTTGCTCAAGGACATGGACTCCACCCATGTAAGTCGAACACTAGATCTGCAGCTGTCTGTTTCCCTATTCTATTCAAGCCATTTTCTTTTGCTGATATAGTTTTTGTTGATGAAATTCTGCTGATTTATATTTTTGGATGAACTTCTGCTGATCTCGTTTATGCCATTTATGCCTTGGTGCTTAGGAGAAGGAGGCTGATTGACGCGGCTGCAATTCTTCACCAGATTGCGCAAGCTGGACGCCATGGAGATGATGGGAGAGG
Source organism: Poa pratensis (assembly GCA_947311845.1). Taxonomy (NCBI): domain Eukaryota; kingdom Viridiplantae; phylum Streptophyta; class Magnoliopsida; order Poales; family Poaceae; genus Poa; species Poa pratensis. Next base: position 22,758,740 of record CAMZMU010000034.1, on the reverse strand, counting down.
CGAACCAACATGAAGATGATCCGAGCGCAGCGGCAAACTGATGATGAACATTCGTGACTAGTATGCTGACACTCCTTTTTGGCTCGCAAGAACAATGTCGGGGCAGTCTTGGGCGCTGCTGCAATAGTTGCTGATTTAGTTGTTCTGCTTGTAGTGGTACTTGGTCTTTTTTTGTTGGATATGATGTTTTGACTCATAGGCCTAGATGCAAAATGTCAAAAATTCCAAACAAAAACCTCGGTGTAAACCAAGACTGTCTATGTCCGTAAAAAAAGCTTCTTGAAAAAAACATTTTTGTGACATGTATAAAAAAGAGAAAAATGTATCGCGGAAAATCATTTTCTAGCGCCGGAATTTGTCTTTTTACACAGACCACCAAAAAACTTTTTGTTTTCGCAGAACTTTGTGTGCACAAATAAAATGTCCATATGTATGCTTGAATTTGTTTTTGAATTTTTTTGCCATTTTGAAATGTGTTTTTTTTATACTGAGTCCATCTACACCTACAAGCCCAAACAGATTTCCTAATCTCTATATGATAGTACTGCAAAACATGTACTCCTTCCGTTACTAAACCTAAAATGTTTTGAACTATTTCAAGATAGTCTACATTTGGACTGCGTGAGTGAATCAACACACTAGAACATGTCTAGATACGTACGCTGAAAAAGGCTAAAACATACTATATTTACAGTCGAAGGAATATATACTTTTAGAACTAAAACGTTAAGGTATGTTAGCATTTTTTCTTCTTTTTACAGATCGTTTTCCTCACAAGACATAACCATATCGAGCTTTCCGGCTGGCGCACCCCGCGACCCAATCCTGTCCAGCACATCCCTGGACTTGTCCTGGGCGTCGCCGCCACAACTTCGGGAGCAAAGCACTCCCCGTGTCGCAAGCTCCGACGATTGCCGCTTCGACGCTCCTCCATCACTTTTCGCTCTACCGGCGATCGGGGGGAAACCGCCCCGCCACCCGCGCCGGAGACCGAGGCACGGGACCCGAGGGCCACGGGAGCTCTGCCCCGACATTGGAGGTCCGGCCATGGAGGTCGTTGTCGATCTCCACCTACGCTCATCGGAGTTTGTTGATCCGGCCCAAATCCAAATCCGGTTCGTTCCTTATCCATGGCCACCGCTCGTACTTGTTTACCAGAACCGCAGACTGTAGAGTGTAGAGGAGGCAGGCAAGCAGCCACTGCAGGGCAAAGGGGGGGGGGGGGGGGGGGGGGGGGGGGGGAGGGCAGCAGGGGTACAAGACCAAATTGTACACCCACCCGGGACCAATTGAAGTTGAGATCGGTCCGTCCTACCCGGAAACTCCACGGCAGGCTGCATCCTCCTGCTCTCACCACCAAAGCGATGCACACACTGTGCATGCATGTCGTGGTGCTGCACGAAATGGACACAACAAAGCCGACACGAGAATCGAGATCATGGACAGTAGATGGTCACAGAGGAGATCACTGATACTACAGGCTACAAAGGGTGACTTCTTTTGGGCTTATAGATTCCGGTGGACAGAAACTGCGGTGGGCTGAAACTCCAGAAACCCTCAGGAGACTTCTTTTGGGCTTGTGGTGTTTTGGCTTATTTTCCATGTTGAGTTATGAAATGTCTATAACACCCTTCTCTGAACCATGATATGAATTTCTTCCAAACAAGGTTCAGGAAATAAATTCTCTACTTTCTACTACATCAACAGCAGAACCACCACAACACCACCTTATTGGAGCACACATCGAAGCATCAACGCTAGGCAAGCACAGCAGTTAGCAGTACCAGGTCGTGAAATACGACGCATGTACAGGTCGACCCTGGCTGCAGCTTGCTACGAGGTGGACAGGATGTGCGGACGGCGGCCACGGCCGTAACTTGGCTGGCCTGATGACGGGAGTCAGGGACGCGAGGGGAGCCGAGCACACGGGGACGACGAGGTGATGCGAGGCCGCAGCGCCGGCTCCTTGGTGCGGTGCAGAACAACAGGAGCTCGAGGGCCGGCCGCCTCGGATCGGGCCGAGATGAGTCTAGATCTGGCGGAGAGCGGCGGCGGGAATGGGGAGCGGCGGCCGGGGTTGGGGAACGGCGGCCGGGGCTAGGGTTGGGAGCAGAGGTCGGGGGTGGGTGCGGGATCGTTTGTTTTTTCTTTTTTCTTACCGATCTGGTTGACCACGCGAGAGAACGAGCGGTGAGGGTCTTTGCGCGCGGTGGCAATTTGCCAGTAAATTGCGTCAACGACATGTCTCGTTTCGCGAAACGTTTGGGCAGGCGAGCGGAGAAGCTCGGGAAACTGGTGCCGACCAGTTTCTCCCACTGCACTAAAACCGGCTTCTGAGGAGTTTTTCGGTGGGGAGAATCTACACACTTCTTTTCAGCTTCTCAGGTTTGGTACCCAAAAGCTAACTCAGAAGCCTAAAACAAGTCAGCCAAAGATATACTACTACTGCTGATAGGATGCAACTTTTTTTGAAAGAAAGGCAAAAGACTTGCCCTATTTCATTAAATAAGAAGGAGTTTGTAACAAAGTTTGGTGTTAAAGACCACCACCTCAATACAAAAATTAATCTCCCGGCAAAAGGTGACCAAATGCCTCGCCCGGCCAACACCCAATTCCTCGCCTCGAACTTAATACGGGCGAAGATGATCGTCGGAAGGGTGCTAGTGTGTTTAAAGACACGCGCATTGCGCTCATTCCAAATCTCCCAACTCACAAGCATGAGTAGAGAAGGGATGGCTTTCCTCCGTCTTCCATTGGCGATGACAAGTGCTCCCACCAAGATTGGACATCGGTGAAGGACACCCACTCCGGAGGATTGAGATCCCCATGTTGATCCAAGTCTTGATCATACCCAAATGCGAATGGAGAAGCGGCAAGTGAAAAGGAGGTGTCTAGCCGTCTCGTCCTCGCGGCGACAAAGGGGGTGATGCATGTAAAATGCATACATGAACTTTGCATTATTTTATTCATATTCCCATCATATTTGCATCATATAAGGGTTATATTATTGATTTATAATGATTTTGGGAATAATTCACAAGTTCCCCTATTTTTCTGGAATTAACCCTGCGCAGGCAGAAAACCCTATTTCTTTCCTTTTATGTTTCAGGGACCCAAACGACGTCCAAAAATTATGGAAAAATACAGGCGTCAATATTTTGGAAGGAAGAAGACCTGGGAGCGAAGGAAGCAAACAAACGGAGGTCCGAGGACCAAAAGAGGGAGGCCCACGCGGCCAGGTACTGTAGCCGCGTGGGACCCACCAATTTGGCCCTCGAGGCTCCGTTGCCGTCGATCTTTTCGCCCACGACTCCGTCTTGACCTAAAAACGACTATAAAAATAGTCCCCGAGGCTCTTCGGAGGAGAGCGCCCACAAACACAGAAACACGAAACAGAGATCAGGAGCTGCAGATTGGAGGGGGAAAACTCCGGCGGGGCGCTGCCGGAGAGGTCTCCACCTCCTCCAACGACATCTCCATCGACTCCATGATGAAGAGGGAGTAGTCCACCCCTGGACTATGGGTTTGTGGAAGTAACTTATGTATCTCTCTCTCTTGTGCTTCACTAATTAGCACCGTATGAGCTGCCGAACATGATTACGGTCATCTATGTAATACCTTTGTGGTGGATCTTTATGAGTTAATATATGTGTGAGATTGCAATTGTTTTACTTCAGTTATGAAAGTAGATGCATATTATGTACCCGTTCTTGTTTACTTGTTATGATCAAGCATGTTTATGAGAGCGTGTGAGGGGGAACGTGTGCATTAGATGGAGTAACGGGGGGTGGCTAGTGCGGTGAACGTGAGAGAAAGTTCCGCGATCCACTTGGGTATTTTACCTTACTTTGTTGCCTCACTAGGGATAAAAAGAAATACCTTGCTACCGGAGATGTGGGTGTGACCATGCCACTACTCCATGACTAGATCTAGCATGTTCTTATTTCAACTTCATGTCATGAAACTTATTGCTATGCTCTGATTTATCTTAATACTAAGGTGTTATGATTTAGTTCGCATCTTAGTGGAGTATAAGAGAGATTAATAACCAAAAGATCTCTATGTTAGGACGTGATGCCCATATGATTATAACTTGTCATGAAACTTTGTTGCAATCTCATATGTTAACTTTTGTGTTCCATTGTCCACCACATCATTAAAGAGAGAGTGCATTTGTGAAACCATGAACCCCGGTCCATTTTTAATCATAAGAAACAACTTTCCAACAACTTTCATCCACTTTTCATTTTCAGCCATAATTAAATCCGAAAATACAAAAATACTTTTGCATCTTTCATTCATCATATAAAACCCAAAAATATCATTTATCATTGTTTCCATCATCCTTGCATATTTATTTATCATCATTGCATATTTTATTTATTGTTTTGTATTCATAACTTACTCACACCTTGTGCTTGACAACCACTTGGTGAGGTTGAGGGCACAAAACAATTTATCTTTGTTTGCAGGTTTCCAAGGGAAGGATAAGGAGGTAAAGCTTCCACTACTGATTCCCCGAGAGTTCGATATAAACCCTCGAGTCACCTTCGTGGGGAAAATTGTCTTGCCCGTACTACACACTCTGCTATTGGGGTCTCAACCTACGCCTTTGAGGGCTATCAAGACATATTTTCTGGCGCCGTTGCCGGGAATCATTGCTGAAAGTTTTATCCAAGGGTATCTCACAACAAGTCAACTTCATCACCAACTTGTGCAAACACCTAAGCTTGGGGAGGTTGCACCTACGTGAGCACCATCTTATCCATCTTTACTTGCAAACCATTTTATTTTGTTTTGTTATTGTCTTGCATTTTGTGTTGCATATTTTATTTTCAGTTTTGCATAAAAAATTAAAAAAACATAAAAACTTGAAAATGGGAGAAGAACTAAGTTGTGTGACTACACAAACACTCCAAATGATCAATTTATTGCTAGGCCCATTGCCACACCTGAGATACAAGCTGATAGTTATGAAGTAAGTCCTAGTTTGTTGAACTTGATAACTAGGGAACAATTTGGCGGTAGTGCTATGGAGGATGCCTCTATGCATCTTCATGATTTTGTTGAAATATGTGACATGCAAAATTTAAAAATGTGGAAAGTGATGTTCTAAAACTGAAGTTATTTCCTTTCTCACTTAGAGGAAAAGCTAAAGAGTGGTTGCATTCATTACCTATTGATAGCATTAAAACTTGGATGATCTAAAAGAAGCTTTCATTAAGAAATACTATCCTCCTGTTAAAATTTTGCAAAATAGAAACAATATTCTTTCTTTTAGGCAAAATGAAAATGAACATGTTGCATGGCTTGGGATAGGATTAAACTTATGCTTAGAACTTGTCCATCACATGGGGTTAATGAATGGACCATATTACACTCTTTTACAATGGTCTAAATTACATGTCTAGAAATATTCTTGATTCTGCTGCTGGAGGTGCTTTTATGGGAAAAACTGTAGTGAAGCTAAAACATATTGGAGAGCATTTTGCAAAACTATAGTCAATGGCACACTGATAGAGCACCTAATCATCTAAGAAAGTAAACTCCATAGAAGAAACAAATGATTTGTCATCTAAAATGGACACTATTCTTGCTTTCATTAATAAACAAAATATGAAAATGTGCCTTTGCAAGAACTAGTTGGTAATAATCCTGAAAATATTGATGTCAACTTCATTAGGAACTATGGTAATAATGGGTATGGTAATAACAATATAATCTTATAATAAACCCCCATATGTTCCCAACAACCGTCCTTCTATTCCATATCCTAATGCTAGTAATAATAATTGGAAGCCTACCACCACGTAATGATAATTTTGAGGCTAATAAAATTCTTATGGAACAAGTTGCTAGTCATAATACCATGATACAAGAGTTGAATAAGTCTGTTGCTTCTATTAGTTCTGATATTAAAGGCTTACAACTCCAAACTGCAACTAGACAAAGCTTGTCAAACTAGCTGATAACCAAGCCACTTTATTGAGTATGTCTGCAGGGAAACCACAAGCACCACCTGTGGTTGGAATGAATTCTATTAATATTGCTGAAAATGTTCCTCTTACTTTGGAGGAACTCTTAATGAATTATTGAACTATCCTGAATATTTGTTGCCATTTATGTCTCAACTTGTTGGTTTAAAAGAAGAAAGAACTGAACATGATGAATCTCTTTGTTGATTGAGTTAGAAAAGAAGTTGAGAAGTTAAAATGCTTAGTGAAGTCAAGGAACCATTGCTTGACTTAGAAATTGTAGCTTGCATGAATTAATATCTATCTTACAAAAATTTGCAAGTGATCCTTCATTAATGCTAACCAAGCTGGTTTTGGTTCTTATATTGCTAATCATGTCTTAAAAGAAAAGATTGCTAGGTACAACAAGAAGCTATGATACCACCTAAGCTTGGGGATGTATGGATTCCCAAAGTACTAGTACCATTGGAAAAGAGACACACCATGCTATATTAGATCTAGGATCTAGTGTCTCGTTTTATCTAAAGAACTATATGAAGTACTTGAATTAAAGAATCTTGAAAAATGCTCTATTGAACTTGCACTTGCTGATGATTCCATTAAACATGCTTTAGGAAAGTAAGTGATGTTATGGTAGAGTTACATATGACTTTTGTGCCTGTTGATTTTCTAATCATGGATATGGGGAATAAAACCTCTAGTCCAATTATTCTTGGAAGACCTTTTCTTCGTACACAGGTGCTATCATTGATTCAAAAGAAGGGAATGTGAAGTTTCAGTTTCCACACAAGAAATGCATGGAACACTTCCCAAGGAAGAGGGACACCAAAGTTCAAGCTCCCTCATGAGCTTCGTCCACTATAACTATCAAGTAAGAAGCCTAGCTATATGGCTATAAAGAAAGCGCTTTACGGGAGGCAACCCGGTTGTTTTTATTTTGATTTTCTTTGTGTCCTCTTGCTGTAACAAGAGACTTTGTTTTAGTTTTGTTTCTGGAATTTTTAATAAAGTGCCAAGTTTTACCATTTTGGTTTGAAAAAGTTGCTTATAGCATTCGGAGATATTATTCCAGCACAATCTGTGCACGGTTTGATTTTTAATTTTATTCTGTAACTCCGAATGAGCTCATATTTGAACTGTAGTTGCAACTTTTCATCCTCTGTATGCATGAATTTTTCAGAATTTTTGACAAAGTTAAGTAGGGTAGAAAAATACGTTTTGCTGCTGCTGTTTTTCTGGACAGATTCTGTCCCATTTTGTTTGATGCATGCTTAGAACTTTTAACTTGAATCTTTTTGATCCAATTGAGTTTATGAGTAGGCATACAACATTATACACTTCTGGACATTCATATGAATTTTTGTCTAAGGATTATATGCAGCAAGAAACTATTTGTTTATCACTACTAATGTCACCCCACAGAAAAGAAATGGGAGAAACGGTGTTTTGAAGTTTTTTCACAGGGATTAGAGGAGATGCACCAAGAGCTATCTAAGGATGGTGAAACCATAAGCTTGGGGATGTGAAGACAACCCACTGGACCAACACACTCTCGGTTTGCACACGTCTAACTTCTGTTTTTCGATCAATGCACTTTATCGCATAAACTTGGAGCGTCTTTTTGTTTTTTGTTTGTTTGATTTTTATTTTTGAGACCACCACATATCATTTATATATGAGAGAGCTACTGGAAATATGGGTTGAATATGTTGGATGCATTATAAGATTGGGAAAAGGGATGTTTGAGTTGATTTTAAAAGATACATATAGTTGCATGATTCATGAGCTTGTTAATGAGTAATAATTTGCAAGTGTTTTATCAAGAGCTATCTTTTATTCATGTTTTGATGCTGAATGTTACTTTACTTTGTTTAACATGGATTAGTTAGTTCTATGGACACTCATGCATGCATTTAGACGGTCAACTTTCTCCCTCTTGCTAGCCCAAAAATTCCAACAAGCAAAAACTTGTTTCCAACACCTTCAACCAAAGTTTTTCCAGTGAGTCCACCATATCTACCTATTAGCTTTATGCTATTCCGAGTATGTTTACATGTTATTTTGTATCATTTATACCTCTGAATTAAAATGCTTATGTTGTTGATTGTTATGGGAAAAGTTGGTTATATAGCTCTCACGAACTTGATGCACACTTTATTTTATTGCACTAATAAACATGACCCATTGTGATTAAAATTATGATGTTATGAGCTTGACAAAGTCTTGGTTGGAGTTAGCAGAAATGTGTGTCACATGGAACGCTTTCAACATTGCACTTCATTATATTAGTTGATGTCATGTACTTTTGTTTATGGATGCTTATCATGGTGAAATAAATGTGAAATGGAGTAGTTTAAATGAGTTTGTATAATGGTTAGAGAGACGCCTGGGCCGCTAATCTAAGCCATGCATCATTCATGGTGGAAATTTACATATAGTGAACATTCTGTGATGCACATCACAATAAAAAGCTACACAATGGTAAATAAAAGGTGTTGAGATTGTTCATTGTTGTTTGTCTTGTTGTTTGATATGGGCTTGTTCCATATCCTGGGACAAGAGGTACCCCAGTTGACGCTCTTGATGATACTATTTTACTTACAATGATATTTAAATTGAACTTGCTTTGTTTTCCGAGTTGAGTAGCACATGGTGTAGGTACTCGTATTCAAGGGGCATGAGACTTTCAACCATACTTTGTCAAGCACATTACTCATATTTGCTTTCACTTTAAACTTAATCATTCAAGATGCTATGATAGGGGCAATGAGAGCTTGACACCAAGGATTACCATATTACAATCATTAACTTAAGTAGAGAAGTTCAGAAGTTAGATGAAACTTATTCATGTTTACCTCTACTCATATATATCTTTCCAAAGTGTCCACCTTTTATATTCAGATTTCCATCTACACTCTATGACCATTATAGGATGTTCTTACTTATCATTATGCATACTTGAAGTCCATAGTACTTTTTCATTTATGTTACACTTTGTGAATTATCATTGAACATCCTTACATTGAATATTTGATATCACTTCATAAACTATCTTGCATATTGTTACATCTTATTAAGAATGAACCATTTGACTCTATGTAGCAATAGTAATCATCTTTGATATCCATTGATATATTGAAATGCAAAGTCCATGTTAGTTTTATCACCTTCATACTCGAGGACGAGCATGGGTTAAGCTTGGGGATGCTGATGCATGTAAAATGCATACATGAACTTTGCATTATTTTATTCATATTCCATCATATTTGCATCATATAAGGGTTATATATTGATTTATAATGATTTTGGGAATAATTCACAAGTTCCCTATTTTTCTGGAATTAACCCTGCGCAGGCAGAAAACCCTATTTCTTTCCTTTTATGTTTCAGGGACCCAAACGACGTCCAAAAATTATGGAAAATACAGGCGTCAATATTTTGGAAGGAAGAAGACCTGGGAGCGAAGGAAGCAAACAAACGGAGGTCCGAGGACCAAAAGAGGGGGCCCACGCGGCCAGGTACTGTAGCGTGGGACCCACCATTTGGCCCTCGAGGCTCCGTTGCCGTCGATCTTTTCCCACGACTCCGTCTTGACCTAAAACGACTATAAAAATAGTCCCCGAGGCTCTTCGGAGGAGAGCGCCGCACAAACACAGAAACACGAAACAGAGATCAGGAGCTGCAGATTGGAGGGGGAAAACTCCGGCGGGGCGCTGCCGGAGAGGTCTCCACCTCCTCCAACGACATCTCCATCGACTCCATGATGAAGAGGGAGTAGTCCACCCCTGGACTATGGGTTTGTGGAAGTAACTTATGTATCTCTCTCTCTTGTGCTTCACTAATTAGCACCGTATGAGCTGCCGAACATGATTACGGTCATCTATGTAATACCTTTGTGGTGGATCTTTATGAGTTAATATATGTGTGAGATTGCAATTGTTTTACTTCAGTTATGAAAGTAGATGCATATTATGTACCCCGTTCTTGTTTACTTGTTATGATCAAGCATGTTTATGAGAGCGTGTGAGGGGGAACGTGTGCATTAGATGGAGTAACGGGGGGTGGCTAGTGCGGTGAACGTGAGAGAAAGTTCCGCGATCCACTTGGGTATTTTACCTTACTTTGTTGCCTCACTAGGGATAAAAAGAAATACCTTGCTACCGGAGATGTGGGTGTGACCATGCCACTACTCCATGACTAGATCTAGCATGTTCTTATTTCAACTTCATGTCATGAAACTTATTGCTATGCTCTGATTTATCTTAATACTAAGGTGTTATGATTTAGTTCGCATCTTAGTGGAGTATAAGAGAGATTAATAACCAAAAGATCTCTATGTTAGGACGTGATGCCCATATGATTATAACTTGTCATGAAACTTTGTTGCAATCTCATATGTTAACTTTTGTGTTCCATTGTCCACCACATCATTAAAGAGAGAGTGCATTTGTGAAACCATGAACCCCGGTCCATTTTTAATCATAAGAAACAACTTTCCAACAACTTTCATCCACTTTTCATTTTCAGCCATAATTAAATCCGAAAATACAAAAATACTTTTGCATCTTTCATTCATCATATAAAACCCAAAAATATCATTTATCATTGTTTCCATCATCCTTGCATATTTATTTATCATCATTGCATATTTTATTTATTGTTTTGTATTCATAACTTACTCACACCTTGTGCTTGACAACCACTTGGTGAGGTTGAGGGCACAAAACAATTTATCTTTGTTTGCAGGTTTCCAAGGGAAGGATAAGGAGGTAAAGCTTCCACTACTGATTCCCCGAGAGTTCGATATAAACCCTCGAGTCACCTTCGTGTGGAAAATTGTCTTGCCCGTACTACACACTCTGCTATTGGTGTCTCAACCTACGCCTTTGAGGGCTATCAGGGGGCAAACCGGCCATTAGGCCACCCCCTTCGCTCAAGGCGGTCCGCCGTCCAAACGTGGTCTTGGATGATTAACCAAGCAAAAAGTTTACATTTCGGAGGTGCCCAATTCTTCCACACCAAGTTGTCCATAGACGAGTCAATCGCACCGGCAAATTGGGCCTTGTAGGCCGAGGAGCAAGAATAGGTGCCCGAGGTTGTGATCTTCCAAGTTATCGAGTCCGGGACCTCCTCATCAAGATGAAGTTGAGAGGTGATTTCCCAAAGCTTCATAAATTCCTCAAGGTGGTTGATCGATAGGCCCTCGGAGTAGTCAATGTCTTACACCCACGCATCATCGGTGAGAGCCTCCTTAACGGACCAATTCTTCTTCGTGGAGATATCATAAATTAGAGGGGCAATGAGCTTTGGGCGGTTGCCATCTACCCAAGAGGAGTCCCAAAAAGAGGCCTTGGCACCGTCACCAATGGTCACCTTCGATTATTAATGGAAAATGTCAAACTCATCCTTGTTGCAAGGAGCCTCCATACCCACCCATGGTCTCTCCGGGGCGGTCCAATCAAGCCACGCCCACCTAATGCGTAGCGCCTTCGCAAACTTGTCCATATTTAGCAAACCGAGCCCCCCAATGGAGGTAGGTTTACAAACCGCCGTCCAATTGACCTTAAATTTGCCACCGGAAACCTTGTCGGTTCCCGCCCAAAGGAAACTTCGAATAATCTTCTTGAAGAAAAGCATGGTTTCCGGTGAAATTTCAAGAACGGTGAGCGGGTAAATAAGTTGTGAAGTGAGGACCGATTTGGCAAGAGTTTTGCGACCCGCAATGTTGAAGCATCTTCCGCCCAAGGATTGAGTTTAGCCACCGCCTTGTCCTCAAGATGTTGGAAATGAATCCTTTTCAACTTCTTCACCGCGAGAGGTAGCCCAAGGTAGCGAATCGGAAAGCAAGTGGTTGGAGCCGGAAGGTCATGAAGAACGTCCTCAAGATCGATGTTGTCACATCGGATAGGCGTGATCGAGCTCTTCGCAAAATTAGTGACAAGGCTCGTAGCGTCCCCGAAGTTGTTTAGGATGTGAGCAAGAGCCAAAATGTCTTCTCGGAGGGGGCACATGAAGATCACCGCATCATCCGCATAAAGGGAAGTGCGGAACGTTGCACCCTTGCGGGTAGCCGATGGAGAAGTCCTTGATCCGTAGCCACTTGCAATATGAGTTGGAGGGGGTCAATGGCGATGTTGAAAAGGAGCGGTGAGAGGGGGTCACCTTGCCGCAGCCCCCTCCCGTGCCTAATTGGAGCACCAGGGATGCCATTGAGGAGCACGCGCGAGGATGCCGTAGAGAACAAGGCCGAGAGCCAATCTCGAAATCTTGGGGGAAAGCCAAGGTGAACAAGAAGTTCCAAAATATAGTCCCACTTCACTGAGTCGAACGCTTTCTTGATGTCAAGCTTGACAAGGAGGGCGGCCTTCTTCCTCCGGTGGAGCCAACGAGCATAGTATCTCACAAAAAGGAAATTGTCATGTATGCTTCTAGTTTTGATGAAGGCGCTTTGGGCTTGCGAAACAAGGTCGTTCATGTGAGGGGCAAGGCGGAGGGATAGAATCTTGGCCACAATCTTGGCGATGCCATGGATGAGGCTAACAGGCCTAAAGTCGGTGATTTCCTCCGCCCCATCTTTCTTAGGGACCGAAGTACTGTACATGCATGCAGTAGAGTAGAAGGGTGCTACGCTAGCTAATGGCCAAAGCAAGCAGCCTTCCCCGGGGGCCCGGGCCCTCCTCATGCCGTAGCACAAAATGAGAAAGGGAAGGCATAGCCACACTCCGGACTTGACCGTGCGAAGTTACCAGGAACGAGCAGCGCAACAAAACGCGCGCAGCAGTTTGCATCGTTTGAGTTCATGATGACCTAGCTAGCTAGCCGCTAGCCGGGGCGACCAGCTTGAAGTTCCCCTCATGCCACCAGCTTCTGCTACGGCGCAAAAAAAGTTCCCCTTCACTAGAATGCCAAAGGCCCGTTTTCTCATCCTACTCCGACGTCGTCGTGGGGGTGCCGGTTTTGAAGTTCGATGGCGTGTCCGGGGTCGTGCTGCACCGTTCCGATTCTTTTACGACAATGGTTTGTCATGTGGCAAACTATCTTGGAGGTCCGAAAAGCTGCTGATCAGCGATGGAGCCACGTTGAGTTCGTGTGAAGAGGTGATCTGGCACGCTTCAGTTTGGTGGTTGCTATGGTGGTGCTGAATGACATAGATAGGCGTTGGTTTGTCACATATATAGGTTTATCCTATCTTTACCAGATCTATAAGATCGGTGTGTACGTGTTTTGTATATTGTTCTTTATCTATTAATGAGAAATGTATTACCTTGAAAAAAGTTAGCCACACCCACGGTAAAAATCTAAACAAACGTTTTGTGCAAACTGGGGTGAGGTGGCAGGCTGCATGTTCTCATTGAAAGAATATATTCTCGTGGCAGGCAATGGCATGAAATTGGGGTTTGCTCTTCCCTCAAGAAGAAAAAAAGACCAAAAAAATTGGGGTTTCTTCACAATGACATTTCATCATAAGTATTTCTATTCAACTTCCTCAAGGGGTCTGTTTATTCTCATGGAGAGTCACCATGTGCACTTCTCTCAAATCTCACGCGCTAGCACATCATCGCGAGGGACCCCCATAGAAGAACCGTGCATCGATCATGCTACTCAAGGCATACGTTTTGGGGTGACTCTCGTACACGGGGAGGTCCTCCGTCACACGTGTGGCATGACCATCCTCATCGAAGAAGTTTATTTCGCTTATGGATGCTGCTGTGGGTTTTGATGGGTAGTCGCCACTGCCCATGGGCGCCAGGTCCGTGGTGCGGGCCTGGACGAAGCCGCCCATGTTGATCTTCGTCGCCCGATCTGCCAATCCGCCGGTGAATAACGACTTGGGGAAACGACCTATCAGCTCCGGGTCCTGGTTCTTTTTTTGAGAACACAGTACAACACAGACGCTCACAAATACGCACATACACTCACCCCTATGAACGCACGCACGCACACCCTACCCCTATGAGCACCTCTGAAGGACTGAGCCGGCAGATCTTGAGGTTGACGAAGTCACCACAGGCGCCTCGCTGTTGACGGGCACGTCACCTACCACTGAAAGAATAGCGCCGGATAATCCTGGAATAAATCCAGGTAAATGCAAACGCCCATGCCAAGTCTAGGACTTGAACCTGGGTGGGCTGGTTCCACCACAGGGAACCCAACCATCACATTTTTGTACCCATGTGTTACCTACACCTGCCCATAAACTCGTGGGTAGAGTATGTGTACACTCATGTGCCCATGGTTATATCCAAACCCTACCTATTTTGTCATGACATGTGTCCCTATGTTTTTGATCCACCGGCCTGTCGATCACGCGGCTGACGTTAGGCATGGAGTTAGCGGCATCACCATCGAGCTCCATTTTCCCTCTTTAGATCCACATTTTCTCTTGTGCATCAGATCCGACTGGTCGGCGACAAGTAGGAGTGCAGCCGGGTGGCTATGCAGGCATTAGAGATAGTAGAACATGATTGTGATATGGCGCACACGGCAAGATGTGAACCATTGTGTAATAATATCTACCCATGGAAGTAATCGCATCAACATCACACGGCAAGATGAGAACCATTGTGTACTAATATCTACCCATGGAAGTAACCGCATCAACATCATTACCAGACAAGTAAGAAGTAGGATGATACCCTCTAGGGGCCTGAACCTGGGTAAACTCGCCTCTTGTCAGCCAACAGAATCGCCAGCGCCATCTTTCTTCCCCCTCATATGAAACCCTAGGTACCATGACCATGGGATTTGCCGTGTTAACCCCACGTCAATCGTAGACCGGAGTACCGGATAATAATGGAGGATCTAACATGCGATGCGTTATAGGAATCAACGTGATCCAAAAAGGGTTTTGGCCTAATGTTTCACGATGACCCAAGAAGAATTCAGTCTGAGATATAAAATCAAATCTTCTTTAACTCCTCGCGTTGGAATTGAATCTGCGTGAATCAACTCCCACATAGTAGAGCATTAGACCTCAAAGATAAGCAATCAAACAGAATGGTATGGGCCACAAAAAATTTTGGAACTTCTCTGGTTTGTACTCTAAAAAATAACAAGTCTCCCATACATGGAAGCTGCCAACACCCTTTTATATTGGGTGGCTCAAACTTATCTCAGGTGGACAGGCCCAAACTGACTCAAGCACAAACTCGAAAAGAAATGAAATTCTATGGCCCAAAACTTGACCTGGAAATAAGTAAAACAACTTCCGTCTATCTAGCCTCAATCCCTAAACCGAATTAGGTGAATATTTATAGAAAATTAAAGTTGGTCGATGCTCCTTAAGAGGCACTTCAATGCAGAACGGTTCAAACTTCAGAATATATGGATGTCAATAAATATTATGAGTAATAGGTATACTCTCCTCATCACTGCAAGCTCCTCCTCGACAACAAGGCATCTTTTTCCTAGCCACGGTGCACCCAAAATTTTTGCGACATCACTGGCTATACAACTGGAATCGAGTTATTCAGAATTATTCCTATAAAACAGAAGCACAAGATAGTAACAATGAAGACCACTTTTTTTTTTGCAGTAACAAAGGTTGAAGCATTAGTTAGAACTGTGCTTCAAGAAAGCACACATGGTTAAATCACATGCTCATAGCAGTTGAAGCAAAATTATGGTATGATAAGAGCATCAGACAATGCCGCTGGTTGAAAAAAATTAAGTAGGAAAACTTGGTTGACACAAAGAAATCATTTGATGCCATCACACATGGATTGGAACATTATTAATTTTGATTTTGAAAAGTGGTCATCAACTTTGCACGGGCTAGAAACTTTAAAGTTTTATAACCTTGTCTTCTATGATTAAATGCCCGAATTAAAAATATATTGATTGAACGATATATTAAACTAAACACAACTCTAGTTGCAATAGGTGTTCACTAAAATTAGCTGCCATTTTGTTATTTCCGGATAACAAAGCAAACAACCATGATTTGTAGTGCTGAATCCTGTGCGAGTAAATAGTTTTTTCTTTCATATATTCTAATATATATAGCAAGGTGGCTAACTTGTCTAATTGGTACAACACAAACCTAAAACACTTCAACGTCTTTTTTATGAACCTTGGCGCATGCTCTGTTTATAAATTAGTAAGAAGTGCTTGTCTTAGAATATTAGATCGAAATAAACATCTGTCCTGCATAAATGGATATTGGAAGATATGAATTATTATTACACAGATTGCACCATTAGAATAATTGATATAACAAATATCTCTCATGAAGTATAATAATTATTGCATACATCGAAATGTAGGTGCCATTAGAATCATTTCTAAAATAAAAATTACTATTTACTCTTAATAAATGCATCACAACGCCACATCTTTTTCAAAGGTAACTATTTGTGCCATATGGACCATCTTCAACAAGTTTAATCTTGTAATTTCATACATCGAAAGTAAGGTTAGCATACATGCGTGTTTTTTTTATCTAAGCTGAGCACATGGGCACTATTCTAACAAGAAATAGTGTATTATGTCGTAATAGTCACGTCGACTTGTTTATTCAAGATACAAACCGGTTTATACCCATTCCAATTAGACATATTTAGTTGTACTACACACCAAGTTCCAAAGCTCTCATAATCTAGTAGAAGCAATGGCAGGGGAAAGAATCGTGGAATAAAATACTGTAAATTGTCAATTAAAAAGCCACAAGATGACATGAAAAATGAAGGCATGCGTCTTCTATATCCGAAAAACACCCATCTAGCAAATTATAACAGAAAGTGGCTAATTAGATTCAGGTTAGGCTTACACGGTACCAAACAACTTTAAACAGGAAGAAACCATGCATCACATAGAAAACTCAGAGAAAATAATAAAAGATGTGAAAGAATTTGGAGAATATGCAACGTAACCTTGCTCCAGCAACACCACCGGCTTCCATCAACCTTGCCAACATATGAATCTCTTGAAGCGGCTTCTGAGCTAGTCGGTAAATAATAACATGCGTTTGAGATTTTTATGGCTAGAAGCAAAATAAAGTTAATTATGACCAACATCCTTCTCCTAATCATACTAGTTTTTTAGGCTCCATCAAAGTACACCATGTAATGTCAGAAGTAGATGCATGGCTAGATATTGCATGCACGATTATTAGTACTACCATCATAAACTCTGAAGTTAATCCCACGGTAAACCTAAAAGGATGTAACTATTCTTTTGCACGAGATCAGATGTGAGTAATTTCTTCTATCCAATTCAAAATATTATGCTATTAAAGAAATGTTCACTTAGAACCATGGTGTATGTTGTGTTTTAAAAAAAAATAAACGAAGGATCAAACTTTGGCCGACATACATAGCTCCTTGGCGAGAATCATAGAAATTCGCTCCACACACAGGAGTTGAACTCTGGTTGATCGGCGCACCACTGTGTGTGACCCGAACCATTGGGCTACTGCCGCGTTCTCGTGTGTTGTGTTGTGTTGTGGCCTCGGCGACTATGTCCTCTATCTACACTTCACACCGCAGATTTGATTTGACCGCCACCATGAACGCCTACAATAGGGATCAATCTGCCATCATCATGTATGCCCAACGGATTTCACGAGCATGCTCTGTTTGCTAGACACTGTAGTTGCCGTCATCTTGAGGCCCGGCGCCATGAACGGCTGTTATAAAAGGCAATTTTGACACTGTTGACCTCTGGGTGAAACTTTAACACAAAATGAACCTCGGCCGAAACTATTTCACGGCATTGACCCTTTTGAGTAGCGCCTCACGATCAGGCGCTACCCTACACAGGGTAGCGCCTCGTGATCAGGCGCTACACTAGTTGCCAGCGTGGCGAGCCGGGGCCACGGGGGCCCAGTCCAGGGGGATAGCGCCTCGTGATCAGGCGCTATGGTGCGATCATGTAGCGCCTAATCACAAGACGCTACCCTTCTGTTCCAGAAACTAACAGAGAGCCCAGCAAGGGAACGTGGGGAAAAATTCCTAAGTCAATGTGTCGCGCCTTGCCACGAGGCGCTATGCATCTAAACTGGGCACATGCAGAAAAGTGCCAGCAAACTGATGGAATATACAACATTTCAGCAAGTATTACATAGCAAAGTCATACATAGCAAAGTTCACAGCATGTGCATAATAACAACAAGTTCATACATAGCAAAGTTCACCACTACATAACAAAGTTCACCACTACATAGCAAAGTCGAAATGTGAAGAAGGTTCAAAATAAAAGGCACATAGTTCACAACATGATGAGCACGACATAGCTCTATTGTGTCGAGCTATGTCCCTTTCCCTTGTCCTTCCTTTTGGAAGTGCACTCCTCTTCCTCCTCCTTCCTTTTTCTTTTCCGGAAGATTTTACTCTCCCTCTCCGTTGCAAGACGAGCCTCTTGTTCTCTCACCTTCCTCAAACCCACCTCCAACCAACCCGGCCTCTCACAACATGATGAGCCCGAGTCATTGACGAGCTTGGTTGTTGCTTTGTTGGGTTGAGACGCTGCCATACCTAGAAACATTATAAACTGAAAGTTAGAAAGTGTGCAATATGAATACAATATGCGATAAAAAATTACAATAATGGATAGAAACAATATAAAAGTAAGGATTAAATGGAGATACATACGGATACGGCCCAGCTAGATATCCTATCATACTCACGGTCCTACCACCGCCACGGCCTACACCACCATGACCTCTATAACCAACATGGCCTCTTGTAAGCCCAAGTTGCCTCCCTCTTTGTTGCCTTGGAGCTTGTTGGCTCACTCTTTGTTGCCTTGTAGCTTGTCGTGTAGGAGCTTGTTGGGTAGGAGCTTGTTGCATAGGAGCATGTTGCCTCCCTCTTTGTTGCGTTGGAGCTTGTTGGCTACCTCTTCTTCGAGGAGTTGGAGCTTGTTGGCTATTGTCACCTTGTTGGCTAGGCCCACCATGTTGGCTTGGACCTTGTTGTTGGCTATTTCTTGCTTGGGTACTACCTTGTTGGCTAGGCCCACCTTGTTGGCTTGTGCTTGCTTCATTTCCCTTGGCTTTCTTCCTTTGGGGGCATTTCCTTATGTTGTGCCCCTCCACATTGCACTTGCCACAACGAGAGCGCACACGAGGCTCTTGGAATTGGTCATTCCGACATTCCCTCCCACCACTGCCCCAACCATCCATGTCGCCCCTTAGACGTTTTGTTTTGCGTCTTCCCTTTTTGTCCACCTTCGAAGCCGGATCGGGCCATAGTTGAACTCCATGATACTCCGGCCATTGTGATCGGTCTAGGAATGGGTGAAACCTAGGAGCCCATGTGTTTTTCGTGGTCTCGATAGAGAACTCGGACTCTCTCACGGTGCGCGGGTGATTAACATCCACATGTCTAGTACGAGCCGCCGTTAGCAAGTGCGAGCAAGCAAGATGAAGCAATTGTGGCCTCCCGCATGTGCACTCACAATCCTTGAGTGATACCTTGAATGCCCGGCCACCATGTTGGACACCATCGGCCGTGGTTCCTCCCGGTTCGTTTACTTGGTAGATCAACTCCTCATTATCAAATAGTGTTGCAACTTGGGAGTCCGCCTTCATTGACTCGAATTCCACGAAATTATCAACCTTTGGTGGGAATTTGTACTTGTGATTGTGCTTGTTCTTTCCCGCAATCTGTTGGTCCGTCTCGAGTGAGTACTTCAGAAAATATTCATTCAACTTGGTGAATGTGTATTCAACTATTGCAGTCACGGGCAATGCACGCACACCCTTGAGCACCTTATTGAAGCATTCTGCCATGTTGCTTGTCATTTGACCGTACCTCCGGCCATCTTCATCGTAAGCTCTTGCCCACTTCGATCTAAGTTCAATGTGCCTATGGAGAAACTCTTGCCCCCGGCGTTCAAAGATCTGTTAGCGAGCAATCTGTTGTACAAGTTTGCGAAACGACGATCAGAGAAGGCGAGACAACAATCTTGAAGATCATCGGAAAACTCCTTGCTCCCACAAGCCCTATAGAAGTTTGAGCAAAAATGCCTCATGCACCATCGGTGGTGTAAACGAGCATGCCCGGGGATCTCGATCTGCACCGCGTTGAGAATTCCTTGATGGCGATCCGAGATGACACAAACTTCCCTTTGAGGTGGAATTATCTTGGTTCTCAAATAGTGAAAGAACCACTCCCAACTATCATTGTTTTCCGCCTCAACTAAAGCAAAAGCCAATGGAACCAGACGATTTCCCGCATCATTTCCTATTGCAACCAATAGAGTGCCCTTGTATGGACCGGTCAAAAAGGTGCCATCGACTGCGATGACCGGCCTACAATGTTCAAAAGCACGGACACATTGTTCGAATGCCCAAAATGCACGGCCAAATACTCGGACAGTCTTGCCGTCCACACTCCTTGTTTTTTGCCCAAACGGCTCAACCACATGGACCATCCCCGGGTTAGTCGCGGCCATGGCTCCCAACAACCTAGGGATTCGGTTGTATGCTTCTTCCCAGTCACCATACAACATTCTGAAAGCAGCTTGCTTTGCCTTCCATGCCTTCCCGTACTTGATCGTGTAGTGAAATATGTTCTCCACAATTTCAATGACACTCTTAATACTCATTGTTGGTAGTGTCGAGATGGAGTTGGAAACCTTATAACCGAGGAACTCGGAGGTGAGTTGACGGTGGTCTGGTTTCACATCCTTGCCATCCACCTTCTTGCCTCGGCACATGTGTGTTGCAACACAACTAGTTATGTGCCAATCGGGACCTTTCTTCAAAGGTCTTGCTCGCACCTCCCACGGACATCCTTCCTGTAAGCATCTCACCGTGTAACGCTTCTTTTTATCGGAGTGAGCCACCTTAAACGGACGATGGTACTTAACTGAGTACTCCTTGATCCATATCTGAAATTCCAACAAGGTTGCGAACCTCAAACCGGGAGTTATCCCATTGTCCAAATGATTCATATCCCGGTAAGAAGTTGGCCTAGATTCGAGCACGATACCCTTTCCGCCATCAACCGTCGCTTCATCCGCGAGAGTAAGGTCAGAAAACAACGGAATTCGATGATCCCGTCCCACTACCTTCTCGAACGCTTCGGCCTCCTTGACGGTGAACCCCTCCTCATCCACATCTTCATCGGGCCCATCGTCATCCGAGTCCGATGCATAGCATCGAGAATAAGGGATGTCATGCTCCATGGTCTCTTGTTCAATATATAAGTCCAAATCTCCAACATTGTTGTCGTGGAGGTCAATCCCATCCTCATTGTCCTCGTTCTCATCATCCCCGTACTCATCAGTTGAGATGAGTGGTGGACTCCTACCATCCTGGTTCATGAGTGGTGAACTCCTACCATCTAGGTTCATGAGTGGTGGACTTTGGTTCATGAGTGGTGGACTCTTACCATCAAATGGGGAGGCATGTCCGTTGGAGGACAAGTTCACATGCGCATCAAACTTTACCGTGGCAAATAACTCAAGAGACTTGTCAAGCGATTCGGCCACGGTTTCCTTGTATGCAACCCAATGAAGTTCCGAGGTGATACGCAAAAACTTCCAACGGAGATGCACTCCATGACCGGCATTATGTCTTCCCTCCAACTCTACAAACTCATCTTGGTTCATCAAATTCAAATCAATCCTAACTTGTTTCAAAACCTCGGCGTAGGTAGGACTTTGCTCGAACACCAAGGCTACCTCATCCGGATCCGGTTCCATATTGCCTTTCAAAAAGGCCTCTTTATCCACATGATGAACATGAACAATTGTAGGCATCCCTAACATAATGACAACAAAAGACAACTTAAATCATAGCATTAACCTAATAAGCACTAGCATTAACCTAACAAGCACTAGCATTAACCTAAAGATCGTACAAGCATGCCATGGGTCAACAACAAAATCCAAATCAACTACCAATTAGGGTTGAACCGAAACATGCATAATGAGGCCAAATGGGGTCATTTTATTGGACAAAAATTGGGGGATCGGAGGAGAATACCTGCGGGAAGTAGTTGGGGACGGAATCCCCTCGCTTTTCTCTTCAAATCGGAGAGGAAACGGTGGAGGATTAGAAGGGGAGAGAGAGAACCGCCGCCGCTGCCATCCTCCTCTGTCTCTGTTCTTTCTGGTCGATTTGGAAGTTGTGGCTAGGGTTGGGGACGGCCGTGGGCGCGATGCCTGTTAACAGAAGGGTAGCGTCTTGTGATCAGGCGCTACCTGATCGCACCATAGCGCCTGATCACGAGGCGCTATCCCCCTGGACTGGGCCCCCCATGGCCCCGGCTCGCCACGCTGGCAACTAGTGTAGCGCCTGATCACGAGGCGCTACCCTGTGTAAGGTAGCGCCTGATCGTGAGGCGCTACTCAAAAGGGTCAATGCCGTGAAATAGTTTCGGCCGAGGTTCATTTTGTGTTAAAGTTTCACCCAGAGGTCAACAGTGTCAAAATTGCAGTTATAAAAATTGATCTGCTCGTCCCCATGCCCAGTAGAAACCAGTCACAGCGAAGTCCAACTCACCAATGCCCTATACTCTTTTGAACCTTTTCTCTCTGTTTAGATCATGTTGTTATATTGTACTCCCTCCGTTCCAATTTACTTGTCTTGGATTTGTACAAATGCGGATGTATCTATACTTGTTTCGTGTCTAGATACATCCGTTTGTAGACAAATGGATGACAAGTAATTTGGAACGGAGGGAGTACAACACGGAAGGGACTTTCTCAGTTTCTCGGAAACAACCGAAGACGTCCTGGAGTCTTGAAGCTAGCTTGATGCAAAACTGGGAGAGGTCCCGGAACATCTCTAAATTGGAAGTATACGTTAGAAATCAAACATGTTTAACAGGAAGTGAATGCATACTTATGTGAAAAGAAAATTTTATTTATTTCCGGAGCACATGCCGGGAACAAATGAGGCATTTAGTAAAAGCAATAGGAAGCAAGCAAATTTATATGCTTGTAAAACAAGTTAAATCGAATCATAAAGTCATGACTCATGACCATGCACCAAACAACATGTCAAAATACAACACTTCAAAACTTAAATCAACAATGATTTCTCTCAAAATTATGTAACACATGTAATGAAATATAAAGGAATTAGAATATATAAACCTCGTCCAGATTCGTGTGTCATTGACGAAGGAAGACGAAGACCGAGACATGGACAATTGGAAGTCTGGAAGGAGACTCCCCTTCGGCTTCAGATACACAGAGGAGAGAAGGGTGTCTCGTTGTATCTAGCTTCACCACCTTCGACCTTAGCAAACCCGCCGCTGACTGTCAGGATTGCGCTTGCGATGAATCCCGGCGGTGAAAAGGCATGGTGCTAGTCTTGGAGGGAAAGGGCGGGCTAGTTAGGGAGAGAAGGTCACGGCAACGATGGGTGCATTCGGAAGAGCAGTTGCGACGGTGAGTAGAGGAGAGTTGTGTTGGGGCATAGGGGATTTTGGAATCCATACCGAAAGGTTTGCAAAAAAAATCCGATTACAAATAGCTTATTGTGTGATTAACATGTGGGGGTCTCTTACGAAGTCGTAGAAAGCTACCCGCTCCGGGCCGTTCAGTCAAATAGGGATGGACTTCGAGCGCTAGCTCCAATTTTGATTCCAATCGGACTACGATCGAAAGTGTATACCTAATTTATTTTTCTTTTACATTGACTTTACTAGTCTTTGGTATAGGACTCTTATAAGCCAAAAATGGGGCCCTCACGAACAAATGTGGTGAAACATGACATGGTCATGGTCCCCTCGGCACTTTTGATTTGCACCTTTTTCAATATTCAAACATGAGAAATCGTGTGTTAGATATTAACTAAAAGCCAAATAAAAACAACACACACTAATATATTACCAAATTCCTATAAACATACACTAATATACAGTGGCTATAATAACCATCTATATTTTGAATTATATATTTAATATTTACATACCAACAAGTAAATAAGAAAAAAAATATGGGGATATAATAACTATCTAAGAAAGAAACGCTAATACAACAATATAAAAAATGTTCAAGTTTAGCCGTGCAAATGCGCAGGTCACTCCATTAGTTTACTCATATTCCATCGGTACAGAAAGTATTATATGTCAATTATCAAGAGTCAACTAGAAAATATAATTGGTGGCGTCAGAGGGAAAAGTTTCTCCTTACACCATACCACTCGTCAACATCTTACTCTTCATTCTCTAGGAAATGTTATGCCAAAGAAAAAGAGACGCTACTATACTCCGCTACCAGCTGAAGGATGTAAGATGCAGCATACAAATAAGCGGATTTTTACAATATTGAATACTAAAAGGGTGTCTATGCATGCTCTTATAAGTGCGCCCACTAGGATTCAAACCCATGGTTATGGGATGATTAAAAGGTACACCACCATGATAAATAAATAGCTTTGTTACCCATGAAATAGGTAATACATGAATCCCACACGACAATACATGACAGAACGTGAGCTAACTAAAATGGAACTAGATCCTTATAATTAAGTAAATTGACGGAACATATAGAGACAAATAGATAAGTGACCGAGACGAAGCACACAACTAGTCATGCATACGATGCATAGTGAAAGAAATCAAACACAAGCTAGGATCGGTGTATCCCCATAGATAGCCAAACCACACACCTAGATCGAAGGGATGCATAGTGTCATCACCGTTAAGGTGAGCAGTGAACCTGCTGGTGGCACCACTATTGAAGCCACTTTAGACGGAAGCATTGAGGTCCCCTCCTCCGGACCTCATTAGCTCGATCCATTCCTCGTGTTGGGGTGGCGCCTGAGCTTGCGTAGGAGTTCCAATGATCTCCATAGAGTTAGTGACATAAGGAGTCGGCACCTTGGCTTGGGAAGGTTGGTACACCGATGGTTCGCTGCAGATCTTGGCGATCCGGTCGCTGATGCTCTTGAGGAGAACCTCCACCTTGCATCCGACATTGGTAAGCTCCTCGATGGAGAGCCCCGCGTGGCCCTCCAGCATGGCCTTATGCACGAGGAACCTGTTCTCGCGCTCCTCATAGTCGTGCTTGAACTTGAGGGCCTCGCGCTGGAGCTTGTGGGTGCGCGTTTGGAGAAAGTTCTCCTGGTCCATCTTGTTGTTGAACTTCTCACATCTTGTCGGGCTCCTGAACCTGTTCAGAATGGCCACTGCCTCATCATGGGATGGGAACACTTGCGGCACTAAATCTCCCTCGCCATACACTATGACGCAGGTCTTTGCGTCGCACATGGTGGCCACCTCGCCCGCCTTCTTCATCAGCCCCCGACTACGCCGCTGAAAGGTTTCACGACGAGTGGAGTTGTTCGGGATGTACTCGAGGGCTACCTTTTTGCGAGCCATTTCTGGCCACGAGCAAACAAGCATGCAATAGGATGAATGTTGGGTGTTTGGATGATTTCAAAGCCTAGGGATGAGGGGTTGATTTATAGTGGAGGATCGGGCTATAGCTTGCTAAGTATTCATGTTATGATAAGGAGGCATTAAATTACCATCATATATTACCGTTATAGATAGACGGTGGGGATGATTGAATAGTTAGCATGTCATCAACACCCATTAATTCTGCACATCTTTATTTGGCACCAATTTAAAACTTTTACTCTATATCCTTCAGATAAGGAGGCATTAGATAGGGTGATTAATTTATAATCACACTCCATATATTTTCTTTTATTATGCTTATAATTGAATCGCGGGAGAAACATCAAGAAAATGACTTTTCTAAGTATATATAGTTTCTTCAACAAGTTAATCATGACTTACATAATTTGTTCAAGATTATAGGGATGAAAAGTAAAATCAATATTTTGTTCCCTTAATAACTAGTAAGCATGAAGTTTTGTTTAAAGAGACGTGTCTTTGTTACCAGCATATGCTTGTTTGATCTATATATTTCAAAATTAATTTTGTACTTTAAATTTACCTAAAGTAAGATGCTTATTTCGAATGTGTACAATGTACTTTAAATTTACCTATTTTTTTTTCATTTTATGCAATATGTGAATAAATGTTGTTCCATGTATCTGGGATCAAGGACCACTGTTGCTTGACATACATGGTGGATCGATGCTTGTATTGAGTAACATTTATACAAAATGTTTTTTTTTGCTAAAAAGTGTTGACATATTTTTAGACTTATATATTTCAAGGCTGTAACGAATTTCCATCTAAAGGGATTTATCGGACTTTTTTCTTTGCATGTATAACATGACGGACAACCTAGCTAACATGGCTACTCCGTAATGAAGGTGCATGATCGTTATATTAGTTTGGTAGTTAGTATAAACGGAATTATATTCACTGTATGAGTTGCTTTTTTTATATATATCACATATATATATAGGAAAATGGTTATGTATATATATATATGACCAGTAATCTGAAATGTATGCAGTTGGGTGGTGTGTTTTATAAGCCAGTCAAGTTAATTTGAGAAGAGACAAGATAAAACAAATATGGTAAAAATGAAAATAGCAATTTAACCTAACACTTCCATTTGATGATTGTCGTTTTGTGTATGAAGGGCTAATATGTTGGATATCTAGGGAACGATTCCTTATTCACCATCGTCGTTCGAACACCACGGGAACACCATACAAGCCGCAAAATCGATTCTATCCATCTTGTCCCCTTATCACATGCACACTAATTGCATTGGTTTTTCTAACTTGACGTCTATATTCCCTTGACTTTAGAGGTTAATCTGTGTATGACGGTCTAGCCACATTAACCATTTCCCCGATAGATTCTACCCTGAGAACAGTTGTAAAGCCAACCATACTCACTTTGTCCCTTATCAGCACCAACCACTTATCATTTATTTGTCAGATAATCGCTAACCCCACGTACGAAACCTACATATTTACAAAATCCTCAAGAAACGTGTCAAACATGGTTAGTCCCCTCATATATTATTTTGTCATGCCATTTTAAACTATTTAAAGGCGTAAAAAGGGTCAAGTGTTTTACATGAATTAAAGGACCAATGAAAACTAGGCTTACCTAATCTCTATAGCGCCATTCTAGCCATGCCCCGACTACATAGCCAGCTTACTTACATATACATGAATTTTTTATTTCTTTGCCTCTAGTGTCCAATAAAAAATCATGATACAATTATTCCAACTGACACCCTTTTGTGCAACAATAACAATGAACCAGCCCGAGCATTCACCTTATCCTTTACTACCAAAAACTGACTATGCCACATAACTTTATCGAGAACCACTAGGAATCAACATGTAATGTATTGCTTCCCATAAGATCAGGATGTGGCCTACATGATGGTCGTACGATGTTAAACCAGTCTCCGTTTTAAACTAGTCACGTGCGACTGCCTCCGTGAAGCCAGACTGCATGCTTCTTTGGAACATACCCCCCTAATAGGGGACCTCAACTAACTAGGAATTATGATTTGTTTCGTATTAAATGCCTCCAAGAATGAGTCTGGATTTTAAGACGACTAATTATTCTGGTAAATGGTGTGTCCATCAGTTCAATTTGGTCCCTCATGGAGAAATTTTTGTTTTCAATATCATTTGATGTTTCAAATTAAATATGAATTTTCTTCAATAGTAATTCAAACATGCTTCTAGTAATTCATTTCAAAATAATTTAGCAAATAACTGTGATTTGCATTTAAAAAAATGTTTGATTTGATCTATGGAACGATCATTTTTAGTGTGCATTAATTCCTTAACGGTGCCAACTTGTTTTTCGACCAAGGAACCATTCGTCTTGTTCAATGGAAGCATCATTTTATGTTTTAAATGTATCATTCCGTAAACAAGGAAAATCTAGGTGTCCGACCAAAAGTATCAGTAGAGCCGGTGTAATCAGGTAGGAAGCATGAGAAGAGGCAAAGATAATTAAGTAGACATGCTTGGTTGTGTCCAATGTGATGGTGCCACTAACGAAAACTCTAAAAGCCTTGAATTAAAGAGATATAATAATTAATATCTTGACGGGTATGATTTGTTGTGTTTCTTTATCAAATTATAAGCTTCTTGATTTTCACTTAATAAGTTAATATATGGACTTGGCAAGCAGAGAGATGGGCTTGACGTAGTGACGAACTAGGCTCTTACACACAACTATGTAACCAAAAGTTGGCACTTTTTGAGTTCGTGACCAATGTGCTCATATGTGGCAACTTCGTGAACTACGTTTAACTCTTTTAGAAATGTTATGTTATTTTTTTGCCGTGATGTGGCGAGGCCTTTACATCCAAGTTTGCATCCACGTGAACGGCGTGGTGGGGTAAAACTAAAACCACCGTGGTTTGATCAAGGCTGTGTGTTTGGTTGCGAATAACCAAAATTTCTTCTGGACTTAGACCTATTGAGCCATTTTGTGTGAATGTGCAAAACGAACTAAACATTAAGTCAATAATCAGGGTCATACATGGTTAATTTTTTGTTATTAAGATTCGAACCACCTTCAGCATTATGCAGCGAGAAAATTAAGATGGGCTTACGAAGTTGCGAGCCTTGATACACTACAGGAATCAGCAGCTATGCCGACGGTGAAACCGTCGGCACAGGCCCTAATGCCGTCGGCACACCCCTATGCCGACGGCCACCGTCGGCACAGGGTCGTCGGCATAGGTGCCCGTAGGCACAGGCCACCTAGCCGTCGGCATAGGTTAAAGCCGTCGGCACAGGCTGTGCCGACGGCCAAAAAGGGACCGTCGGCATAGAGGTCGTCGGCGTAGGTAAGGTGGGGCCCACGGCAGCCGACCGGGGGGCAGCACCTGTGCCGACGGCTTTACCGTCGGCATAGGTTGAACACGCGTAGTAAAAAAAATCCCCGCCGTCCCTCGCTGGGGACAGGCTGGGCGGCTGCCACTGGGCTGGAGCGCGGCGAGGACGGCGGCGACTTGGCCGCGACGGCAGGAAACCCTGCGGCACGGACGGAGCAGGTGCTGGAAGCGGTCAAGGGCTACGACATGGCCGTTGCTGCTGCCGCTTGGAGTGCCAGGACGGAGAGCTTGGCGAAGATCCGTGGAGGCCGAGACGAGCATGGAGGGACGGTGGCGGCCTCAGCCTGGAGCGCGGCGAGCGCGCGCGTGGAGGCGGCGGACGAGGCGCTGAGGTCGTCCCGCTTGCGACCTGCGAACGGCGGCAAAGAACGCGTCGAGCGCACCAGCGCGGCCACGCGCCTCCTGCGCCTGCCCTTCTTGCCGCCGTCGCTCGCGGGATGTAGATGTCCAAGGAGGGCCGGCGATGCCCGAACGAGAGTGGCTGCTAGGGAAGGGAACGAGGCAGCGGCGTGAGCGTGCAGCATGGGAAGGGAAGGGCGGCGCACATAAATAAGGGAGGGAGGAGCAGAGGCTGACCTGGCCCTTTCCATGGCGACGGGGCGGACGAGCAGGCCAACCAGAGGGTCGCCGTCCACGGACCCGGTTTTCAGATCGACGGCCTCCTGGTGGCGGGCGGCGTGGGGGGAGGTGAAAGGGGGGGGGGGGCAGGCGCGTGGTGAGCTCGTCGTAGCTGCGGCGAGGGATCTGCGGGCGTTGGTTCAGGCGAGCGGCGGCGGCTTGAGCGGGAGGTCGCATCAGCGCACGGCGACGTCCAAGGAGGGCCGGCGATGCCCGGCGCACCACCTCTTCTCCTCCATGGCCTGAGGCCGTCGTGGCCAGCGATTTGGTGGACGAGGAGATAAGGTTCTCCCGTCCGTGGGTGCGTGTGCGTGTGTGGTGTGGACGGGAGGAGGAGATGGGATAAGATTTGGTGGTGTGGAGCCGTGGAGGATCTCCCGTCCGTGCGTGTGTGGTGTGCTTGTTTGGTGGTTGGAGGATCGTTGGATGTGGACGGACGGTTATGATCGGGATGCCATGTCAGCGATCCGTGAGCTCTTATCCCATTGGTCCAGAAGATGTTATAGGTATTTTCTTTTCTTTTCTTCTGTTCTTTTGATTATCTAGCAGTAACTATTGCATATAATATATATTTTTGGGTATAATACATAAAATATGTACTACTAGTACATATAAAAGGAGTCCATGCCAAAGAATTTTTTTATTATTTTTTTCACTGTCTTTTATTTGGTTGCAAAAACGGTAAAAATGACCGTCGTGCCTATTTTTTGAAAGGAGTCACATTTTTCAAAATTATCGACGGTTCTCTGAAACAATCACTACTTGTGTAACTTAAAATGATTTTTAAAAAAAAATTAGAGCAAACTATCACACACTTGTTGTTTAAAATTGAATTACTTTCGGAAAATAGGCATAAAGTCATTTAAATAGGCGAAATTAGGTAGAGACCGAGAAAATTCCTAATATTTCCAGATTATCCATCAAATATGGTCTACTTTGTGTGGAATTAGATGGGTGTCATTTTCCACCATATTTGTTGTACTTGCTTCACAAAAAATGTCAGTTTTGACAATTAGAAAATGAAAAATGATATTTATAAAACTAATTTGAAAAAACTCAGTTCTGCAACATTGTTTGTCATAACAAGACACAGCTATGTGTCAAATATGGACACATTATCACAAACTATGACACGGGGATGACCATATTTAGGTCATTTGACTCGAAACTTGTACATGTTTATAGATGATTGACCTTTTGGTGAAGAAGTTTTTTGGAAACTTTATCAAAACTCAAGTTTATATTTTTTCCTAGTAACTAGTACACATAAAAGGACTCCATGCCAGAGGATTTTATTTTTTGAGTATTTTTTCACTTTCTTTTATTTTGTTGAAAAAACAGTCAAAATGGTCGTCGTGCCTATTCATTCAAAGGGTTCTCATTTTTCAGAACTATCAATGGTTCTGTGATATAACCACTACTGGTGTATCTTAAAATGATTTTTGTAAATTTTTCAGAGCAAACTATCACACACTTGTAGTTCAAAATTGAATTACTTTCGGAAAATAGGCATAAAGTCATTTAAATAGGCGAAATTAGGTAGAAACCGAGAAAATTCCTAATATTGCTAGATTGTCAATAAAATATGGCCTACTTTGTGTGAAATTTAGATAGGTGCCATTTTGCACTATATTTGTTGTACTTGCTTCACAAAAAATGTCATTTTTGACAATAAAAAAATGAAAAATGATATTTATAAACATAATTTGAAAAAACTTAGTTCTGCAACATTGTTTTTCATAACAAGACACACCTATGTGTCAAATATTGCCACATTATCACAAACTATGGCACAAAGATGCTCATATCTAGGTCATTTGACTCGAAACTTATACATGTTTATAGATGATTGACCTTTTTGTGAATTTTTTTTTTGGAAACATTGTCAAAACTCAAGTTTATCATTTTCCCTATCAACTAGTACACATAAAATTACTCCATGCCAAAGGATTTCATTTTTTGAGTCTTTTTCACTTTCTTTTATTTTTTTTGAAAATAATAATCAAAATGGCCGTCGTGCCATGATTTGTGATAAAGTGTCCACATTTGACACATAAGTGTGTCTTGGTATGGCAAACATTGTTGCCAAAAACAATTTTTAAAATATTATTATAAATATGATTTTCCAATTTTTAAGTGCCAAAAATGACTTTTTAAACAAGAAAGTACCACAAATATGTTGCAAAAAGTCATATACATGAAGAAAAAGAAGAAATGGATGTCAAATTTGGATTTCTCTAATTTTTCTAATCGATTTAGACATTTTATTTGTTAAATTTCGATTTATGAATTTAAAGATATGAATTATTCAATATTAGATGAAAAATAGGGGAAAAGAGCTATGCCTACGGCTTACCTATGCCGAGGACAAAGCCGTCGGCATAGCCCCTGTGTCAAATCTATGCCGACGGCATATACTATGCCGACGGCTTTGTCGATGGGCTGGCCTCGTCGGGACCTATGCCGACGGCCCCGATAAAAAACCGTCGGCACAGGGTTTGGCCGTCGGCATAGATCCACATTCCTGTAGTGATACCGCAAGTTTTTTCCTTGCTCTGCAAGCCTTGTGCACTGACAAGTGCAGAGAAGAGGTACTGCAACATGGATGCTTCTATGGCAAGCCTTGAGCACTGTTTCTCTGAAGACCGAAGCAGAGGAGAGTCTCCCTGGTCGCTGAACCCACAAAATTTCACGCGTCTTCTCGACCAAGTTCCAATCCACAGTCCAGTGAGTCCAGCTCCTCCGCATCCTCTACGCACTCGGCCTTCTAAACCCAAGCCCGCCAAGACTTCGCGCGTTTCTGGGGTGGTGCCTACGGTGCAGAGTTTCCGAAGGGCCGCCATGAGCAAGAAAGCAGCAGCGAAAGTCCACGATCCAGGTCGGCGCTCCCGCGGGCGGCCGCTGTTGACGACGACGGCGGTGAGTACTCGCTCCTACACGTCGAGGGTGAGCAGTCCGGCGGCCAAGACGCCGGGAACCATTTCCGCGGCGTATGCAGGCTACCGGGCGGCAAGTTTGGGGCGAAGATCAGAAACTCCAAGAAATCTCACAAATGGCTCGGCACATTCGAAACCGCCGAGGACGCCGCCAGAGCATTCGACGCAGCGGCCGTCAAGATACGCGGCCCGGTAACCAGAACAAACTTCAAGCTTCCCGCCGCTACTGACGACGGCGGCGTGTCCTCGCTGATGCACTTCCCGGCCGAGCCGGCCGGCGACGACGTCCAGCCCAAGTTCCGCGGCGTGTCCCGGCAACCGGGCGGCAAGTTCACAGCGAAGATCAGAGACTCCAAGGGATCTCAAAAGTGGCTCGGCACATTTGACAGCGCCGAGGACGCCGCCAGAGCGTTCGACGCCGCGGCCGTCAAGATACGCGGCCCGACGGCCATAACCAACTTCAAGCAGCCGGCCGCTATTGGCGACGGTGGTGTCTCCTCGCTCCTACACGTCCCGGCCGAGCCGTCCTGCAGCCAAGACGCCGGGACCCATTTCTGCGGCGTATCCAAGCTACCGAGCGGCAGGTTCGGGGCGAGGATCAGAGAGGGAAAAACTCAAAAATGGATCGGCACTTTCGACACCGCCGAGGACGCCGCCAGAGCGTTCGACGCTGCGGCCGTCAAGATACGCGGCGCGGCCGGCAGAACCAACTTCAAACAGCTTGCCGCTATTGACGACGGCGGTGTCTCCTCGCTCGTCCAACGCAAGTCCATTGCGCAGGTATGCGACTGGAAGGGGAAAGCTGCGCTGTCGCTGGGAGGCTTCGATCATTTCCCGGTTGACCTGCCGCCGGCGGAGTGGCAGCAGGTGGACGACTTGCTGAAGGGCATGGACTCCACCGATGTAAGTTCGATCTGCAGATGCGTCTTCTTTGCATTGCATGCCTTGTATAGTTGTGCTGATTTCGTTATGCTTGCTGTCAGGACAGGGAGGCGCTGATGGAAGGGGCTGCAATTCTGCAGCATATTTCGCTAGCTGACATGGGGATTATAGGGCAAAATTGGGCTCTGCTCCAATAGTTTCTAGTTACTGTTGGTACCTGGTCCTTTTTTAGTTTGTTGTTTGGTCTACAAGCAGCATGTGGGCAGGGCAGCAGAACCATGCTCTTTTATTTTTAGTTTGCACGTGGATGCTCTTAGATGATAGATGAGCTCGATCGCGAGGTCATTTGGTAGAAAAAGAATTAGGAACATGCCTGATCTTCATCCTGAGCTGGTAGAGCAACTTCAAGCAGAGGATCAATAGTTGGCAGAGGCAAGAGATGATCATCATACTGGACATGTAGATGAGATTCAAAGCACTCAAAGGGGACCAGAAGATGATCCAAATGCGGAAGATTGAAGCTGAGTTGGAACTTGGAAGTAGTGATTTCACTATCTCATGTGTAATACTGAACTATGTCATATGTCTTTTGGGAGCTGGGAGGTGGAATTTGTGATCTTTCTCAATGTAATAGACAAATACTACTTCTCTGATGTCTTTTGAGAGCTGAATCTTGTAAACTCAGATAACTGTCATGTTTTTACTACATTTAAGGACACAATACCATGTGGCTGCCAAGTTATACATGCTGAAAAAATCCAGCTGAATGCTGACAAAATAGATGGTATCAATCATGCCAACAAATACAGGGTGAAATCATAAACTAAACTCACCGCATAAATCACATTACACAGCAGAAGATCTTCAAATTACATAGCATATGTTAACTGAACTTCTGATTACATTCCATTACAGAGTCATTACATAACCTGACTTCAGACTAAATATTTCAGTTTTTATTACATACCGAATGAAAACTGAATTTCACAAGTTCATTAGCCTGACAGCTAACGGCAATTCACGGACACAGTACACTAGCACAAACAGAATAACTGAACTTCGAGCTTCGGATTGGACCATCACCACCGTCAATGGCGTAGCCGTGGTTTTGCACTGCATCTCCAGGCCAGGTAAATGGTGCATGCTCCCAGGAGCCAAAACGACTCTCTAGCGGGTTTGCTAATTTTTGGTCAAATGAGAACTAAGTTAGAGATCTCGCGATTCATGCACCCTATAAGATGCAAACTGGATTATAGTTGAGATTTTCCGTTTGCAAGTGACAAAAATAACCAGATCGTTGTATTTTATTTCGTGATTCGTGCTAGTGATGGATTACAACTGAAATTCGATGACGACGCCTTGACTGAGAATATTGTGTTTTCGAAAAGACCAACCCATCTAGTAATAATCATCAACAGGAGTACAACGACCCCTACAGTAATAAAAATTACAAAAAGGTCCTTGGAACACCTAGGGACGAGTACAAGCACGGAAGCAAGCCGAAGGCACGTCACCGTTCTCGCCCCTCCCTAGCTAGTTGTTGTCGGACAAAGCTTGTCGTTGTAGATAGACGGGAAGTCATCGTGAAGACCCCAAAGACGAGGAGCAAACATCGCCAAAGATGATAACTCGAAGAGCCAGACCTGCAATCACACTAATAAACACGACAAACAACCGGATCACAGGAGATCCGCCGGACACACAACCACACACCGTCTGCCGTCACTAGGCGCACCACCAGAGCAGAGATTGGGCTGGGAAGGACTTATTCTGACATCGGAATGTCATCGTCAGTTCACCACCCCGACGAACAAACGAAAATTAACTAACACAAGAAATGGGAAACCTCTCGGCGGCAAACGGTAGGGATCCGCTACCCCTCTAAGGGTTGAAAGGCCATCGGAGACGGGGCTGTTTTCCCGCGGCGTCGGCGGAGGGAATGCAAATCCTAGCTTGACATGTCTTCTTTTCTCCTTCCTTTGCTATGTGCCGGTTCGTTCCGACTACCGGCACTCCCTCTTGACAGAGAATTAATTCTCATTCGAAAATTAGTCACACCCATAAAATAGTCAGTGGTCAAAACCAGGTGGTTCTTCGACTTATAAACGTTGTTTTTCCAAGCGTCGAAAATAACATCGTTTCTTCAACGTATAAACGTTGTTTCCCCAAGCATTTGCCTTGCATAGCAAGCCTTGTGAGCTGAGCCCCTGACAAAGGCAGAGTAGAGTTACTGCAGCACGGAAAAGCTTCCACCGGAAGCCTTGCGCCATACTCTGTTTCGCTGAAGACTGAAGCAGAGAGTCTCTGCCTGCTCGCTCAAGGCTCAACCCCCAAAAAATTCACGCGTTTCTTCTGCGGTTCTGCCGGAACGCCGGCATGAGTGAGCTAGCAGGAGTCGACGACCCAGGTCTGCGCACCGGCGAGCGGAGAGGGGCAAAGAAGACGAGGCCGGCCGCCTGGACCGAGTTCCGCGGCGTTTCCCGGCGACGGAGCGGCAAGTACGGGGCGCAGGTAAGAGATCTCACCGGGAAAACTAATATCTGGCTGGGCACCTTCGACACCGCCGAGGATGCCGCCAGAGCGTACGACGCCGCTGCCGTCAAGCTGCGCGGCACGGCGGCCAGAACCAACTTCAAGCAGCCCGCCGCTATTGATGCCGGCAGCGTCTCCTCGTTCCTGCACGCGCCAGCCGAGCCGTCTGGCCAAGGCGTGCACCGGCAACGGGGCGGCGAGTACATTGCGCAGATATGCGACTCGAAGGGGAAAGCTGCGCTGTCGCCGGGAGGCATCGGCACCCCAGGTATGCGGCACGGCGATCTCTCGACCGACCTGCCGTGGAAGCAGGTAGCCGAGTTGCTCAAGGACACGGACTCTGCCGACGTAAGCAAAACTCCATCTGCAGCTACTACTGTAGCTCTTTGCATTCCTTTTGTAGGGATTAATGCCATTATGTGCCTTGGTGAGGTTCAGGACAGGAAGGCGCTGATCGAGGCCGCTGCAATTCTTCAGCAGATTTCGATAGCTGGCCATGGAGATGCATGGTGGGAGAGGCGAACCAGCATGAACAATGATCAAAGCGCCGCCGCAAACTGATGATGAGCATTGTACTCGTAGGCTGATCGCTGCTTGGAAGAACAATATTGGGCAACTAGATGTAATAGTTTCTACTTACTTTTGGCACTAAGCGGTAGAATGTGGCAGCAGAACCATGCTCTCTGATTGTTCTTTGGCACTTAGATCTTGTTGTTCGGCAGCTCGATCACGATGTCATTTGGAAGAAGAAAAAAATAGGTAGGAACATGCCTGATCTTCATCGAGTCTTGGACTAGGTATCCAGAAAGATCATCCTCTGTAACCGAGTATGCTTTTCTGTCTGACAGTACAAGTCCTTGAGAAGCTGTGTCCTCTGCTTCCAATGCAGCCATTAGATTTACTGTCATTTTTGTTTCTGGTCTTACGGTATTACTGCTTGTAATCACTAGCTTTTACTGCACTTACTGCGCCCTGAAACTTGTCGAAGCAGCTTGCCGTTGGAACAGAAGATTCCTAGTCATTACTGGAAATGATTGCATTTGGAAAGGAAGTGTAGATTGTTTCACAGTCATTAGCCAAAGTCAAGCCAATCCAGGGCCCAGGCTGCACCTGAGAAGGCAACAGGGCCTGATGGATACACTGGGTTATTCTATCGCTTAGCTTGGAACATTTTCAGGGATGATATCATGCTGGCAAATAGAACTACTGAGAGTTCTGGTGGTCAAGGGCTTCAGCTGCTGAAAAATGCTCTGATGGTTCTTCTTCCCAAGACACTGGCTGCTGCTACCACCCCCTCTGATTTCAGGTCGATTAGCCTGGTGCACAGCTTTGATAAATTGTACACCAAGATAATGGCTAACAGATTGCAGCCCCTAAAGCCTGCCTTATTAGTTGCTACTTGTCAAAGTGCCTTCCTCAAAAGTCGTTCAGTCCATGATAACTTTGTTTATGAAGCAAAAGAAGACCATTGCCATTATGTTGAAATTAGATATTTCTACCCGCAAATTTTTTTTTTTGGATATTTCTAAAGCCTTTGACTCCATAAACTCGGAATTCTTCTTGAAGATTCTGCAGCATAGTGGATTCAGTGACAAATGGATCAGTTGGGTTGTTGCCCTGTTGGCCTCTAGCTCCACTAAGCTTATGATCAATGGTGAGCTCTCAGACCCCATCCACCATTGGCGTGGTTTTCGCCAGGGAGACCCTCTACCCCCTCTTACGTTCGTCGGGTATGGCCGCTATTATGCAGCTTCACCGTATCGTTGGTGGTCACATCCGCTCCACCATTATATCCCAAGCCCCAAGGTCTAGAAAACAAAGACGATCCCAAAATGTCGGTTCCATGCCTAGCTAATCTCCACAACAAATGTGTAACTACAGATAACCTGGCTAAAAGGGGCTAACTTGAATAATTGTATATTATATAGTGGTGAAGATAAGGGCATGTTCTACGTGGATGTTTTTACATGGTTAACTATGTATAATTGTATATGTTGGGGCTAACTTTAAACTCCCTTTGATGTTAAAGTGTTCAGAACATCGGCACTTCCAATTTATTTATTTACACTATATCTAAGTGGACGAGTTAACATATCATGAAAAGTGTCAGGAAATATTTTATACTTGTGGCTCAAGTTTGACTAAAATTGGGATTTTTTCGGAAGTTTCAGAAAAAGAAACAACTAAACCTTTCAAAAGGAAAAACTGAAAATGTGAAGTTCATAAATTGTCATAGGATTTATTCAAATAAATACGAGTATGTCACAATATTTGTAAATAAATTCAGTAAGAAGTTTTTAATATTTGAACACAACGAATCATATTATTTTCTTGGTGTGTTGTGTTAAAATTTTGGTAGTCAAAGTTATATGTAACGAATAATCTACTTCCTGGAAATCCCAAAATTTCCAAATCATATCATTATCCAAAATTTTGTTTCTTGACGCCTTCTTCGATGTTTCAATCCAATTACCATGTTTCTAACTTTTTCTGTATTTCTTTATTATCTTTTCCTTGATTTTCAACAACGTACAAACGTTGTTTTTTCAAGCATGGAAAAGAACATCGTTTCTTCGACGTATAAACGTTGCTTCCGCAAGGATTTTTTCCTTGCATTGTAAGTCTTGTGCGCAGACGGACTGACCAGTGCATAGTGCAACACGTACGGACAGCTTACATCGGAAGCCTTGTGCACAGCACATATCACGAAGTCGTTGAACGGCAACAGATGAAGCACCGAAGCAGAGTCTCCCTCTCAGCTCACCATTACCCTGCTCCTGAACCCACAAAACTTGACGCGTTTCTTCTCTCTTCTCGTCCAATCCACAGTCCAGCCTAGCTCTAGTCTCTTGTTGCTTGTGGTGACCGCGGTGAGCGTCCGATCGCCGGTATGAGCGATCAAGGTCTGCGCAGCGGCGACGGCGGGGGGAGGAGGAGAACGAAGAAGGGGAGGCCGGCCGCCTGCACCGAGTTCCGGGGCGTGAACCCGCGACCGAACGGCAAGTTCGGGGCGCTGATCAGAGAATCCAAGGGGCAGCTCATAGCCACAGATGGATCGGCACCTTCGACACCGCCGAGGACGCCGCCAGAGCGTACGACGCCGCGGCCGTCGAGATTCTCGGCTCGAGGGCGAGAACCAACTTCCAGCAGCCCGCCGCTATAGACGACGGCGGCGGTGTCTCTCCGCTCCTAGCCGAGCCGTCCGGCCACGGCACGCACCAGCAGGCGAGCGGCCAGTACATTGCGCCGCAGATACGGGGCTCGAAAGGAAAAGCTGCACAGTCGCTGGTAGGTTTCGACCACCTCAGGGCTGACCTGACGCCGGCGGAGCGGCAGCAGGTGGAGGAGTTGCTCAAGGACATGGATTCCACCGATGTAAGTTGCTCCATCCGACGCTGCTGTGTACAGACTATATACAGTGTAGATATGCCATTTTATGCCTTTGTGAGGTTCAGGGTAAGGAGGCGCTGGTCGAAGCTCCTGCAATTCTTCGGCAGATTTCGCTAGATGGCATGGTGGGATAGGCGAACCAACACAAACAACGCAAGCTGATGATGAACATTGTACCCGTAGGCTGATGACTGCTGGGAAGAACAATGTTGGGCAGCACCCGGGGTTGATTTAATAGTTTCTACTTACTTTTAGCACTTACAAGTAGTATGTTTTTTCGCATGTGGATCTTGCTGTTCGGCAGCTCGATCGCCGAGGTAATTTGTTAGAAGATGAAAATAGGAGTACTTCCTAGTTTCCACGAAGGGCAGGTACTGCCTGATCCCTTACACTCGACTTAAGAATCTTAGATAAACATGAACGCCTCCAGATTTATTCACCGGAAACATCCTGCTTTGCCTACTCCCTAATGTCACAATTCAAATATGCACCCAAATTTGACATAGATCAGATGGAAACGAGATTCAACAATTAATGCAGTTCTAGTTCTTCCATGATCGAGGATGGCTCCTACGAAGATAAATCCATAGATTTCTACCAATCAGCTGGCAGCATCTGCCATCATGCTATCTAGACTTCCTTTGTTTTAAAGACTTCTACCTCAGAAACTTGGATACTGAGTAGCATGGTCTACGAGTCATCCCTCTAAATGACACTAGTCAGATAACAAAAGATCTCAACCCAAGAGGCCACCGGGTGTGCGGAGGCGGAACATCAGATTTACTGCATATCAGTAATAGTGAGC
The DNA here is from genome assembly GCA_947311845.1 of Poa pratensis. NCBI lineage: Eukaryota > Viridiplantae > Streptophyta > Magnoliopsida > Poales > Poaceae > Poa > Poa pratensis. The sequence goes on along the minus strand of CAMZMU010000034.1, from coordinate 22,718,898 downwards.
TGCATGATCAGAACCAGCTCTTGAAATGTGTGAACCACACCGCGGCGACAAAGGCACCCCCCAGATGAGCAGAACCTGACACGCGACTCCCCTAGAAAATGAACATGCGTCAAGTAGTTGCAGTGTAGACAAGGAAGCAAGTGGCTATCACAACATGAATAACATTTGGGCATCAGTAATCAACGACATTGGAAGAGGTTTCAAACAAGGCAAGTTCTTCAAGAAATGATGTTGTTTGATGTGGCTTGACTAGCATATTAGATGGATGACAGTCAGACGGTTTGAGATCAGATATTGACTTGCTAAATGCATTGCGATATAAAGTAAAAACAATGATCACCAAAAAGAAGAACAAACAAGGAAGAGATTGTGCTCCCTAAAATTTTCCTGCCAATAACCTGTGAGAAAGATGGGAGTTGGTTTTTACTGCAGTATGCATGCCAATTTCCTTTTCTTTTAACTTTAATCTCTTGGAAGATGGGAGGCGGTCCGATCATCAAAGAAAGCATTGTAGTGAGATTTGGCGGAGTACTTCCTAGTTTCCACGAAGGGCAGGTGCTGCCTGATCCCTTACACTCGTCTTAAGAACCTTAGATAAACATGAATGGCTCCAGATTTATTCACCGGAAACATCCTGCTTTGCCTACTCCCTAATGTCACAATTCAAAATATGCAACCAAATTTGACACAGATCAGATCGAAACGAGATTCAACGATTAATGCAGTTATAGTTCTTCCATGTTCGAGGATGGCTCCTACGAAGATAAATCCATAGATTTCTACCAATCAGCTGGCAGCATCTGTCATCATGTTATCTAGGCTTTGTTTGTTTTAAAGACTTCTACCTCAGAAACTTGGATAATTAGTAGCATGGTCTACGAGTCATCCCTCAGAACGACACTAGTCAGATAACAGAAGATCTCAACCCAAGAGGCCACCGGGTGTGCTGCATATCAGAAGATCCAGCCCTTGAAACTTGCAAACCAGAGCGCGGCAACAAAGGCACCCCCCAGATGAGCAGAACCTGACACGCGACTCCCCTAGAAAATGAACATGCGTCAAGTAGTTGCAGTGTAGACAAGGAAGCAAGTGGCTATCACAACATGAATAACATTTGGGCATCAGTAATCAACGACATTGGAAGAGGTTTCAGACAAGGCAAGCTCTTCAAGAAATGATGTAGTTTGATGTGGCTTGACTAGCATATTAGATGGATGACAGTCAGAGGGTTTGAGATGAGATATTGACTTGAAGTAAATGCATTGTGATATAAAGTAAAAGCAATGATCACTAAAAAGAAGAACAAAGAAGGAAGAGAACAAACCAAAAATTATAAACATCATATGGTTATATACTCAGTAATTACTTCAGTAATGCAAATTTATTCTTCCGGTCTGAATTTAGAGCCAATCTCCCTACGTGTGAATATTGAGCCATATTTTCAGCCCCAGTTCGACTATAAACTAGGAGTTGTATAGTACGGTTAGGAACCACACACGTGCAATTCACAAGTCTTTAAGTTCCGAGTAACAATAAACGAAAGTAGCAGTGACACAGCAAAACTGACTGGCCAATGAACATAAGCAATAGAGCCTAAGGGCAACAATGAAATTCACCTACTACTAGAATTGTTTGGTACCCGGATTTAACACAGATTAGATATAGAAAAAACTATAGAAAATAGAGACTAAAGTTAAATACATACTCCCTCCATTTCACATTGTAGTGCATTTCTAGATTTTTTTTCGACAAAACAAGCAGCCTGATGATGTCAATTAAGATTGTCAAATTCTTGTGTAGAAGTGCATTGGAAATAGAATGTTGACTTATTTTCCCACTCATAAAGCTTGAAGCAGGAGCCAGGAGAGGTAGTGCAGAAAAATGAAAGAGTAATTACGACCCAGAAAATTAACGAGGCAAAGGAGCATTGGGAGGATAGAATGCACTGCATTGTGGCAATTCTCAAAAGCCCAAAATGCTACATTCTGAAAAGAAAGGAGTACCTTCTTCACCCTCCATAAATCTGCACCGATCAAATAAGCTCCCTGAAATAAGTAAAGTCAAATAAATTATGTTCACACTGTCACAAAGTGAGCAACTATCCATTCCAGGGGGCAAAGCCCAAGTACATGTACAAGTGTAAGGTGAACAGTAAATATACATCAATATACATCTAACACCCCCCCTCAAACTCATGGTGGGTCAACAACACTGAGTTTGGAGAGGAAGAACCCATGCTGCGCTCGAGTCTGTGCCTTCGTGAAGAAATCCGCCAACTGTAAGTCGGAGGGCACATAGTGAAGAGCAAGGATCTGATCCTGCACAGCAGCACGCACAAAGGAGGCATCCACACCGATGTGCTTGGTGAGCTCGTGCTTCACCGGGTCACGCGCAAGGCTGATGGCACCAGTACTGTCTGACAATAGAGAAGTCGGTGCAGCAGCAGAAACACCAAAATCTGCTAGCAACCATCGCAACCAGGTCACCTCAGCCGTCAACATAGCCATCGCTCGCAACTCAGCCTCGGCACTGGAGCGGGAAACTGCCTTCTGTTTCTTCGTCTTCCAGGCAATGAGAGACCCGCCAAGAAAAACACAATAGGCAGACAGGGAGCGGCGATCAGAAGGATCGCTGGCCCACGTAGCATCAGAGTAGGCCTGGAGCTGGAGAGAGCTGGAGCGAGGAAAGAAAAGGCGGCGAGAGATCGTGCCACGAAGATATCGTAGAACACGGAGAAGGTGACTATAGTGGACAGAACTGGGAGCAGAGACGAACTGACTCAGAATGTGGACAGGATATGATATGTCTGGACGAGTGACAGCCAGATAGACAAGGCTCCCAACAAGATGGCGATAGCGTGTCGGGTCTGTGAGGGGATCACCATCGGTAGCACGAAGCTGAACATTGAGCTCCATAGGAGTCTCAGCAGTGCACTCATCACCAAGAGCGGCGCGAGCAAGAAGATCCTGAATATATTTTTCTTGGGAGATATAGAAGCCATCAGAAGTCGAAGAAACCTCAATCCCAAGAAAATAGCGAAGAGGGCCAAGATCTGACATCAGGAACTGCTCACGGAGGCGGGCCTTAACAAAGGCAATATACTCAGAGTCATCGCCAGTAATGATCATGTCATCAACATATAAGAGGAGGAGCGTCCGACCACGAGGTGAGGTGTGGACAAACAGCGCAGGGTCATGGTCGCTAGGCACAAACCCAGCAGCAGTCACCACAGAAGCAAAACGCTCAAACCAGGCGCGAGGGGCTTGTTTAAGGCCATAGAGAGAGCGCCGAAGACGGCAAACCATACCATCAGGAACAGAGTACCCCGGTGGTGGCTGCATATAAACCTCCTCGCGCAACTCACCATTGAGAAAGGCATTCTGGACGTCAAGCTGAGACACAGACCAATGACGAACAGAAGCCACAGCGAGAAGAGTGCGAACAGTGGTCATGTGGGCAACAGGAGCGAATGTCTCATCATAATCGCGTCCCTGCTCCTGCTGAAAGCCACGAGCCACAAGGCGAGCTTTGTAACACTCAAGAGAACCATCGGAGCGAGTCTTGATCTTATAGACCCACTTGCAAGTGATGGGACGAACACCGGGAGGAGGGGAAACAAGGTCCCATGTGCCAGTGCGCTCAAGTGCAGCAATCTCCTCAGCCATCGCAAGCTGCCACTCAGACTGAGCCATGGCATCCCGATAGGAGGTGGGCTCAACAGTAGCAGAAAGACCGTACTGGGAAGGAGAATAGCGAGCAGGAGACCGTAAGGAAGGGCGAGAACGAAGGTTATGAACCGGTGTAGACGGGGAAGGTGGCGCGCCGGAAGTAGAGGGTATGTCAGAGGAATCATCCACAGCACGAGGACGACGAGTGTAGTGGAGAGGAAAGGGAGAAAGGGGAGGACACGCCGGAGCGGTAGGTGGAGAGGAAGGAGGAGGGGAGGGTGGTGTCGGAGGTGTATCAGAAACCGGGATACTCGGCGGAGGCGGAGGTGGAGGAGGAACAATAGGCACAGAGGGAGATGTGTCGGGGAGTATAAGGAAGGAGAGATCGTCAACTGAAAAAGAGGAGGTGGTAGGACGCGGATAGTATGGACGAGACTCATCAAAAGTCACATCACGTGAAATACGCAGACGACGACCGACAGGATCCCAACACCGGTAACCCTTGTGCTCATCACTGTAGCCGAGAAAGACACACTCAACCGACTGAGCAGTCAGTTTGGTGCGTTCTCGCGGAGCAAGAAGGACATAGCACACACACCCAAACATACGAAGAGCGGAGTAGTCAGGAGAGTGACCAGAGAGACGCTCCATAGGAATACCACCCTGTAAGGCAGCCGAAGGCTGGATATTGATAAGGTAGGTGGACGCAGAAATAGCCTCAGCCCAAAAGTGGGGAGGAAGAGAGGCAGCGATCATCATGGCACGACTTGTCTCAAGCAGGTGGCGATGCTTACGCTCAGCAACACCATTCTGAGCATGGGCACCTGGACAAGAGAACTGGGCAAGAGTACCCTGCTCGGCAAGAAAACCACGCAACATCTGGGAGATATACTCACCAGCCGAGTCAGCACGAAAAACACGGATGGGCGTGGAAAACTGGGTGTGAACCATGGCAGCAAATCGCTTGTATATGGAGAGAACCTCACTCCGAGATTTCATCAAATAGAGCCAAGTATAGCGAGAGAAGTCATCAATAAAAAGAACATAGTAGCGATGACCACCTTTCGAATCGAAGGGAGCAGGACCCCCCCTCAAACTCATGGTGGGTCAACAACACTGAGTTTGGAGAGGAAGAACCGCTGCTGGCTGCTCCTCCGTGCTCCTCCGTGCTCCCGTGGTAGCTCGTGCGTGTCCAGCGCATCGGGCCGGAGTGCGAGCAGCGATCCCCTTTCTCTCACTCGAACCGGGCTGCAGGCCGGGGGATAGCCAGAGGCAGCCGGACCTGGGGCCGGTCTCTGCCGGGCTGCAGGGCGATCCAAGTGAGAGAAAGGGGATCGCTGCTCGCACTCCGGCCCGATGCGCTGGACACGCACGAGCTACCACGGGAGCACGGAGGAGCACGGAGGAGCAGCCAGCAGCGGCCGGGGGAAGCGCCGGCGGCGGCCGGGGAAGCGCCGGCGGCGGCCGGACGAGCTTGGGGCGGCTGCAAGCCGGACGACGACGGCGACGTCCGCACGGAGCAGGACGGCCACGCGAGGGCGGCGGCGGCCGCAGGAAGCAGAGGCAGAGGTCCGGCGGCGGCCGAGCAGAGGCAGCAGGCCGGTGAGAGGGCGGCGACCGGGCAGCAGGCCGACAGAAGCGGCGGCTGGACGGGAGCAGGCCGGGCAGCGGAAACAAGCCGGTCGAGGACGGCGGCGGCGGCGGCCGGAACGACGGCAGTGCGGCAGGCCGCAACGGCGGCAGCACGGCAGGTCGACGGCGACGGCAGCAGGCCGGAGTTGCTCGGCTACGTGGTGGTGCGGGAGAGAGGAACCGTGTGCTCTGATACCATGTCACAAAGTGAGCAACTATCCATTCCAGGGGGCAAAGCCCAAGTACATGTACAAGTGTAAGGTGAACAGTAAATATACATCAATATACATCTAACACACACTACCAAGCACCCGGCCACATGTTTAACAGATTTCCTTTAATACAAATAAAAGCTTCTCACCGCTAATGCAGCTGGAAGAGGAATGAAGTACAAGTATATTGTTTTCGTCGGATGCAGAAAAATGTCGAGAAGGATAGTTGCATTAACTGCAGCACTTGCACCCTGAGTGACATGAAAGGATCATATTTAGGTGTAACAACCAGTATCTTTTGTACAAAAGCACCAAAGGTGGCCATTTTGTGTTTGTCATATTATATTAGAGTAAATCACCGTATCGCTGCTGATCACCACATTTACCATCCAAATAATTTTTCTTGCTATAGGATAATAAAAATTGGTTGGTTGGGATACAATGTTCCTGTAATATATGATGGAGTACTCCTTATTTGATTTTATATTTATTTAATTTGGTCAAGTTTATAGGAAAAAACACAAACTTTTATGATACTAAATCGATACAAATATATAATATGAAAACATATTCCATGATAGATCAAATGATATTGATTTGGTATTGCGAGCGTTGGTATTTTTCCTATAATTTTGTTCACACTAAAGAAAAACTGACTTAAGACAGACACAATATGCGGAGCGGAGGGAGTACAATATAAGACAAGAAATCACTTACAAGCGCAGGAGTGCTCCATCCTCCAAAACCCTGGGATAGAAGCATTGCATATTAAGTTTATATCATAAGCAAATGTAACTGAATGTCCTGGATTTAGAATGCTGGTCACTGATGTAAAAAAAACTATGGACGTCATAAGATGCTACCTGTTTTCGTGGAGCTAGAAAGAGCATGTCTGCCAAAAAGAATACAGATCCAAAAGCTGCTCCTTCTATGTACAACTCTAAAAGAAAACCAGGACTAACAGTGCGGGCAATCTGATGCAAAAAAGTGAAAGAAACTCAGCATGCGCAAGAAGGGTGATAATTGGCCACCACAAAAAACAGATGGTGAGCATGTACTACTGTAGCAACTCCTATATCATGTGTAAGTAAAGTTGTATAAGATGTTGGTCTGACTACCACTGCAGGAAATACAAGTTTGGATAAAAAATAGCATATTGCCACTCGTTTACATTAGATTTTCAGAAAGCGTGGCGTGCTCTACTACAGGGGTTGCTCCCAGGGGAACTGGGAAACCAGGAGTGAACTATCTGTATAATGACAATAGTTCTCAACTTATCTACTCACTTGCTTATTTTTACGGATTGTAAATATGTAAAATATAACCGTTGGCATGCTTTATTTCTCATTTCTTCCTTACAAACAAATATGTGTTTCTATATCCTCGACAGAGTAAAAGAGTGAGCATCTTACGCTTGAACCAAAGAAGTAGAGGCCCATCATATTGTGGAAGAGGTGGTTAAAATCTTTGTGGCTGAAAGCACTGGTGAGGACTGTGTGCCACCGCAAGCTCTTGACATTGTCCACCGAAATCTGCTCATCAACAAAAATCATCAAACTAGTGATACACTAACTGTGTGTCCACCACTCGCGAAATTGAAGTAGATGTCCCTCAACAATGTATGAGAGAAGTTACAGGACGAACCATGAAATGATTCACCATGAACCTCAGATCCACGTAGCTGAGAGCGCTCGTGAGCAATGCGTGCAGATGCCCGCCCACGTACATGTCCAGCCAAATCTGCTCATCAACAAAAATTGTCAACTGATACAAATTGTCCACCAGTTGGGAAATCGAAGCAAAAGCCCTTTGGGTAGCCACTGACCATGTAAGGACTCGACCTGAACTTGGGATCTGCCAGGTGCCAGAGCCCGTAGACGGCCACATTGGTGCCGACGAGCATCAACACCATGTCATCAGCTGGGGTCGTTGTCCAGTGCGCCCTAGGGATCGAGACACCGGACCGAAATTGAGTGAACAAATGACCAAAAAGGCGAGAACTTTCTTCTCGCCGGGTAAAAGACGGGAACCGGAGCCTCACCAGGGCGGCGACGCCGTGGAGCAACGTCGACGACGAAGAAGCGAACGAGCCCGAGGCCTGCTTAGCTGCAGAGAGACGCATCGTCGAGGGACCCAGCGGCGCGCGCGGCGGCGGTCGGCGCCCTCCACGACGGCCCTGGCACTCTCGGCAGGAGCGAGCCGGAGCTGCGCGCCAGGAAGTTCGGCGACGGGTAAGGGGAGGCGGACGGGGAGGAGGCGGAGGCGGCGGCGGCAGCGAGGGGGAAGGGGGAATGGAGGAGGCGGCAGTGGGGGTGGCATGGCGGAGGGCGGCTTGTTGCGCGAGGACGGGCTGGAGGAGCCTCCGCCGCATGGCCGCCATTCTGCCTCGCTTCCGCCACCACAAAGGCAGGAGTTTGTTGTTGGCTGTCCCCGCCGATGGGGTTTTGATTCGTTCAGTTCCACTTCGGGAGTTGGCGGATCGATTGCGGTGTGTTCCTCGTGTGGGAACGTACGGCACACAACGCCGACGGCAAGGGCAACCTGCTGAGTATTGGATGTGCATAAGAAAAATCAATAGACAAAACCACCTGCTGGGTATCAGCAGATTCTTCACGTTGATGCAGCCTCTTTTTCGAGGATGATAGGACGGGATCGGTTGGTTCTATGGTGTGTGTGTGTGATGATTTTGGGGATTTTGTTGATGGTTCATGTAAAAGTTTGACCCATGTTTTTGAGGTAGAAACTGCTAACGAAATAAAGCTATGTGAAGGTAGGATTATCGCTCGACGACTGGCATTTTGTCCCCTAGTTGTTCACTCGGATTGTTCAGGCGTGGTTGATGCCATCAATCCGAATGAAGGCTTGTCACCGTTTTCAAAGCTTGTATTTTTTTCCGCTGAAAAGTGGGAAATGCCCGGCCTCTAAATTGATTGATGCATACATTATCAAAATATTCAAACAAAGTACAGTTTACGGATCACAAAAAATCGGTACATGAATCAGCCACCTAAAATTATTGGTGCAGAGATTGGATATAATTGGAATCACTTTGACACGATGTTTTGACTCGTGGGTGTAAACGTACCATTACGAAACAATTTTTGAATATTTTTCAAAATTTCAAGAAAATCCAAATAAAAATGTCGGGTGTACATCCGTACATTCTATGTTTGCACACAAAATTTCGTGAAAAAAATACATTTTTGTGGTTTGTGTGAAAAAGACAAATAAATGTTTCGTTTAAATTTATTTTGGAGCAATGGAGTTTGTCTTTTTACACAGCCCACAAAAATGTCATTTTTTCACGAAATTTTCATGCGAACATAGAATATCGGGTATACATCCAAAAAAAATTGATATTTTTTTACATTTCAAAATGCCATTTTTAGTGAACTGAATTTAGTGAATATGACTTTCTTATGCACACGGCAAGCTTTCATTTAGTATACTCAAAATGGCATAAGAAGGTCATATTTTCGGTCTTGGGGGGTGCTACTAGGGACACAATCCCTTATCTAGATTAGCAAGACAAATATATGGGAGTGCGTGATACGCTGAACCTCTGGATTGCTAAAAGCATACATTACTAGAAGATGTAACTGTTATTGCTATCTAATGAAGCACTACCGATGTTAAAGAAAATGTGAGCTTTGCGTTCACCAGAAGGGAGGATGTAAGAATGTCCCAGAAGGAATTGTAAAAAAATATTTTGCTACCATATTTAGGGGTGGGGTTAGGGGGATAGTACATTTTTTGGGGTTGAAAATTATAGGAAGCTTTAGATAATTTTATTTCTTAGAATTTTGAATTTTCCCATGTAGGTTGTTGGCTTTGTATGATTGAAAAACAATAAAATCTCCCTACTTTACATGAAAATCAAAAGGATATTTTCTATTGAGCCCAACCTAATGGAGATTTCACTTCTTTGCAATGAACATTATCCTTATTTTTCTTAGTAGTGTAATTATATAAGGGGTAGGTGCAACACCCACAAAAGGTTAACGGATACCTCCGGATGGTGAATCTCAACATGTCACATAACAGAAAACAAAGAAGCTAGGGCTAAAACATGAACATGCCCTTGTAAGTTCCTCTATCATTTGAGCTCCCTACATTGTAATCTTCAATAGGAGCCTCCGACAATATTTCCTTCATTAAGATCACCTACCATACACGGAGTATACATGGTCATTGCCAATTTGCCATGAACTGGGCGGCTGGCGGCGCCGTAGCCGATGCGATGGAAAGGTGGATTTTTTTTTAGGCACGATGGAAAGATGGATGCATCCGGAATCCTGATGATCAAGTTCGGATCAAATATTGATAGAGCCGGCTGTGCGTGGGCTTGAGCGGTCTAAGTCGATCTTTCATGCTGGCCTCTAGAGTCCACTCAGTGAGCCCATAACGAAGGTCCAATAACATGTACTGTAGATATGTTGTCTTGCCAATCTTTTTAGTAGTTTTTCTTCCCTAAAAAAAGTAGTTTTTCTACAAGTGAGGTGTTTTGCTTCCTTCCAGTGTTCTCGGTATTTTAGAAAATCCGGGCATGTTATTTTTATTTAAAAAAATTAAAGAAAAATTCGGTAATAGCACGCTATACCGTTTTGAGACTTGTCTCGCTAAATAAATCAATATACAATGTCTAGCTATTAGCACATAGCATGATATAACATACTAATAGCATATTTTAAAGCTGGCGCCATTTCCTTGGTATACATACACATGTTATTACATATCTGCAGAGTTTTGCGTTATAATTCATTACATTGTAGGCTACAAAAAAATCATGGCTCTAAAAGGCAAAAAAATAGTATTTTTCTTCCAGCTGTTGTCTTTTTGTGGGCCACGTGAAAAAATATTTCGATGCAGATTTGGGCATACACAGTAGGTATGTATATATACTTGTATGCTTTTTTCAGAATTTTGAAAACCTATAAATGAATTTTTCAAAAAGCAAGATCACTGGAGCTAGGAGCTACAAATGATTTTCGATTTTCTGCTTATTGCCTTCTGGCTTTTCCTCTAAACATTTTTTTTAGTAGTTTGTTATGTGCACTGACTCGTCCACCGTCGAAATAATCGTAGGAAACTATTACAGAACATGCTATCACTGAAAAATCGCCGATGATAGCTGCCACGCTCCAGTACAGACGACACTTTCTCCAAAATATTTCAACTCACGGACTCTTTCAAGTAGTACTTTTCATCAAACTTTCTGGTGGAATTGTGACCATAGGAGGCCACACAACAGAGACAAACCTCAATAGCAATACCACTACTCCAAACCTTTTCTCAGATCGCTTCCAGATTACCGTAGCAGAGTTTCATATACCTCCAAAGAAGGACACAAGATCTGAGAGCAAATAACTTCTTCAACACCTGAATATCTATTTCCATCCAAGACACGGAAATCAAGTTCCACTGCTAAGATGTATCCAATCTGCAAAAAAGAGAGCAACCACAAGCCATATACATACTGCCATGGTTAATGAAGCATATCACAATAGAAGTAAGCAAGGATATCATGTACTACTCCTCACATGTATGTATTAACAGTAGCCTAATTTTAACTTTATTACACATACTTCCCATATCCTGTTACCCAAATCGAATTTCCCAGATAACATGAATATATAGTTATAGATACGGGAGCCAAACATTAATATATGTACATCCAATGCCCATACATAGTGATGAACACTACTACCTCTGTTCCAAAAAATGAGGCATGTAAATTTGGTCAAAAGTCAAAACTTACTAAGTTGACATAACATATAAGAGAAAATGTAAATATATGCAGTACTGAATATATTCACTATGAAAATACATTTTATGGTGGGTCTATTAATATTTATTTTTTATTGTAGATGTTCATATTTTTATCTATAAGTTTGGTCAAAGTTACAACATCTTGACTTTTGACAAAATTTATATGCCTTGCTTTTTGGATGGAGGGAGTAACAATTTTTCCTATTTTAATGTCAGTTTATAGATAAGATCCACTAATAAAAATGAAAGTGCAAGAGGCACGGGTCATTTCCAGAAATAAAACAGCATGATTCGTTGAAAGACTATGGACAGGGTCACAGGAGGATACCATGCATTGGCAAAAAAGGCAATCTGAACTTTCCATGGATGAGCTCTGTAATTTGTTATCATAAAGTATCTTTGATTTTACAAGGAATGTGCAGCTTATAAACATGTGCAGGAGATGGAGTATTCAGTATCCTGTCAGATTCATATCTTCAATGTTTTCATGATACACCTACATTGGAACAACGATAATAGGCACATTAAGGAATCTAATTTTGATGTCAGAATGGCTACATGAAGACATAGCGTTGACTTTGGACCAACAAGCTAATTGATAGCATGTCTGAAGTCTTCAACATCCTGTTTTATCAGTTGTTTAGTAATGTGGATACAGTGTCTAGCCTTATAAATAGCAGGCTGGGTACAACTTGAGAGATAATAAACTGTTATTATGTTTTTATTGTTCAACAATTTAGATACACTGTCTAGCCCTTCATTGACTGGAAGGATACCTATTTGGTTATCAAAGCTCACAAATCTGAAGATACTAGTCTTATTCAACAACCAACTCACCAGATCAATGCCAAGCTGGATCAACTCCCTAAACCACCTGTCTTACTGAATGTATCTAACAGCAGTCTTATTGGGGAAATCCCAATCACCTTGATGCAGATGCCAATGCTAAAATCAGATAAGCCTGGCACCTTGGTTTAATTAGTGCAGCACCATCACTTTAATACCGCATAGGCAGTGCTTGGCCCAAGTGCTAAATCTTGGTAATAACAAATTCACAGGTGTCATCCCCCGAGAGATTGGTCATCTGAAGACACTCTTTTTCCTGAACTTGAGTTTCAACAACTTTTATGGAGAGAGATCCCACAATCTATCTGCAACCTCACGAACCTGCAGGGGCTAGATTTGCCTAATAACCACCTCGCGGGTGCAATCCCCAGCGCACTGGAGAACCTTCACTACCTTTCGCAATTCAATATTTCTAACAACGAACTAGAAGGACCTATACTATAGCAACAGGACAGCTGAGCACATTTAAGACATCTAGTTTTGATGGATACCCAAAGCTTTGCGGCTCTATACTTATTAAACATTGCAGTCTGGCTGAAGCAGCTCCTGTCTTCATCATCTCTGCAAAACTATGCAGCAGTAAGATCATCTTTGCGATTGTCTTCGGTGTGTTCTTTGCAGTAGGATTGCTATATGACCAGCTAGTATTATTTAGATATTTTGGCTAAGTTCAGTAATATGGTCTGGTACGCAGGGGATAGAGATAAAAATGCCTTAGTTGTTCACATCTTTGTATACACCAGCACTTGGGTTTACTAGTTAATCTTATAAAGTGGCATATTGTTTGCTTGCTGAATAATAAAGTTGCACGATGTTTGTTTTTCTAACTACAGCTAGCAGCCTTATTAGAGGTGTACAAAAGCATTTCGTTGTATGAGATGGGCCATTCAATACCAAGAAGAAACCCTAGCTACCTTCTAGATGGCTGCTGATAGAACAAGTGGTCCTCTAAAAGAGAAACTACTGGCAAACTTTAAATGAATAGCTCTATCTTATAAATACAACTAAAGAACTGCGGTTACATCCACCCTAAATTTCTAAGCTAGAACATTGCTCAAACGGAGAATTGTGCGAATTACCTCTGAGACGCGGATCAACGAGCCAAATGTGCTAGACCGGCCACAATCCGCTGGTTCACCAGCTTCCTGAGCTTGTTGTTCGATTCTGGTGGCCCGCACGGGGCAGGTTGCCCTGGGCGAGGATTCGCTAGCTGCCATGACGCGAAGAGTGAGGGACTGGGATATGAAACACTAGAATGGCTTCTCTAAGTTGAATTTTAGATAGCTTATGAAGGAGGCAATGCAGCCACTGGAATGGAGGGAGGAGGTGGCAGGGGGCGTAGCAGCATGACCGATCGGAATATTTCATATGGGCCAGAGATTTTATGGAAGCGCCAATAACTCTACTACTCTACTAAGTACCAATAGTTTGAAAGAAGCAAAACCAGAAAATTTTATCAGTCTGCAGCATGAGTATTGGGCAGCAACGCAATAAATAGGTCGGTCAAGATGAGAAAACTAGTCATTTTAACCTTACACGCCGGTATATTCTTCAACCATTTCACACATAACCAGGAACCTTGGGGCAGGGAGGTAACAGGTGGATTTCTTGTTACTTGATTAATATAGATACAATGCCTAACCTTACTAACCGATGCGTTCCTTCACCGTTCCACCGGCCGTGCTCCAGCTGTTCCTGCAGCTCTTCTTGGACTCTCTCGCCACCTCATGCACCGAGCAGGAAAAGCACTCCCCACTCCGGTTCCTCGCTGGGCAAGGAGTACCACGTCTCTTCTTGTTTCTTGCGACCCCTTCATAGAGTGTTGATGTCTTGGGCATGGTGCTACAGAACAAGGGCTCTGATACAAATTGTCCCATGCCATATTACAAAATGGGGTAAAGACCAGTATAAAGGCTGGTTCGAGTCGAACTGTAAGGAGATAAATGATGAACCATGGAGGAGATAGCATATTGGTTTCTCATTCTTTTAATAATTTTGGTACAATTTCAGGCTTTATTATTGGCCGGCTGCTATCTGATCCATTCATAATTATGTGACACAGTGACAGTTGTTTATAGGCCCCATATTTATATTGGTAGATACATTACTAGTTCGATAGGCACGGCTGTTGCTCTCCCTGCTAGTGTCGCCATGATTTTTGAGTCGCCGAGTCAAGTCAAGTCACCGAGGCTGCGGCTCGTGACTTGCCGACTTGAGTCAACGACTCAGCGCGTATAGTCGCCCCAAGTCGACTGCTACAGTACACGCCAAAGTTGGCCTGTCACCCCGAGCCCAGCTCCCAGCAGCATTGTTTCATCCAGGCCCAGCAGACAGGCCAGGCCAGACAGGCCCAGCACTGGCCCAGCTAACCGCTCCCAGCTTCAGCACGTGATGTGAATCCTCCCAGCTTCTCACTAACCCTAGAACACCAGCACGCGTGAATCCTCCCAGCGCCGCCAGCCCGTACTCGCACTCCCGCACAGCCTCGCTCGAGCCTCTCCCCTCGCCGCCGGCCTCTGCTCCCCGTCTTCCTCTCTCCGGCGCTCGCCATCCCCGCTCCATCCTCGAGCTCCATGAGCCGCGCCATTGCCAAGCTCTGCCCCGAGCCCGTGCGTCGACCTCCGGCCACCGTCCGTCGCCGCCAGCACCTCCTCCTCCCGTGTCCCTGCTCCCATGTCCCTGCTCCGCGTAAGTCGCTGAAATCCTCAGGCAAAAGTCGCTGTATAGTCGCAGCAAATCGCCGTCGAGCCAGTGACGTGGCGCGACTTGCTCCGTGAGTCAAGTCGCCTGCGCGACCCAGCCACGCCGCGACGACTTGGCGATTAGTCGGCGACTAATCGGCGACTATACGGCGACTCAAAAATCATGAGTGTCGCTATCCAATTAGCAGTCGGCCAATCATGACCCATGTTTGCTGCACACACGCTACAACAAATGTGTACTGTATACAATGAGGAAAAACAGCTAAACAAAAGGCAGGGTAGTCTGTTGAAAGGAGACGAATTTAGATCATAGGTCAGAGAGTTGAACCTTCAGGAGATAACAACATACCAGTTTCTTATTGCATTAATAATTTGGATACCATTTCTAGTTGGCTGGGCTACAGTGTTAGAATTATCTGCGTAAAAAATATATTAAGGCAACAAACCCAATCTTTCTCATAACTATATTAGCCGTGTGAAGCCAGAAGAGAAGACCACATGGTCAGATTAATTGCTTACTGCATACAGTATCATCTTCTACGGATGAATATAGACTAGTCTTATGGAACATTTGACAAAATACACCGGGTAGTGCTAGCGTAGTTGCCTTTTGCGCAGCCGGCTGACCGTGGCCAACTTGACCATGGCCCAGTGCCCATGCTCTACAGTCCACATCCATCATGACATGAAGAATATTCTGAATCATGCTGTTTAGCTCTGATGTACAAATAGAGCCACTACTAGATGATAACTAGTACGAGCACTGCGTTCATTCTCTTCAAACAACAGAAAAAAATAAGGGAGGAAACACCAACCAATAGGTTCCTTCACCGTTCTTCTGGTCATGCTGCAGCTATTTCTGCTACTCTCCTTGGCCTCTCCTGCCACCCCATGTAAAGAGCAGGACAAGCGTGCCCTACTCCAGTTCCTTGGCGGCCTATCTCGAGACAGAGGCCTTGCCGCGTCATGGCGCGACAACGGCACGGACTGCTGCAAGTGGGAAGGCATCACTTGCAATGGAGATGGGGCTGTCACTGAGGTCTCCCTGGCATCAAAAGGACTTGAAGGGCGTATCTCAGCGTCCCTCGCCGACCTCACTGGCCAGTTGCGCGTCAACTTGTCGCACAACTCCCTTTTCGGTGGCCTTCCGCGGGAGCTCATGTTCTCTGGAAGCCTCATCGTCCTCGACGTCAGCTTCAACCGGCTAAACGGACCACTGCACGAGCTGCCTTTTTCAATTACCACAGAAAGACCTCTGCAGGTACTCAATGTCTCAAGCAACCAGTTAAGCTCAGAATTTCCATCAGCCACATGGAAGGTAATGAAGAATCTGATCGCGCTCAATGCCAGCAATAACAGCTTCACTGGCCACATACCGTCTTCTCTCTGCCTTGGCTTGCCATATTTAGCTTTGCTTGACCTCTGCAACAACCAATTGAGTGGCGACATTCCCAATGCACTTGGTAATTGCTCCAAGCTCAAAGTGCTCAAGGCTGGCAACAACAACCTAAGTGGGATTCTCCCTGTTGAAATCTTCCGCGCTACCTCGCTGGAGTACCTCTCCTTTCCCAACAATGGTTTACAAGGAGAACTTGATGGAGCACATATAATCAAACTCAGTAATCTGGCTACTCTTGACCTTGGAGGGAACCATTTCAGTGGCAAGATTCCTCAATCGATAGGTCAGCTCAAGAGGCTGGAGGAGCTCCATTTGAGTAGCAACAACATGTTTGGGGAGCTGCCATCAACTCTGGGCAACTGCACACATCTCAAAACCATTGATCTGAAGATCAACAACTTTATTGGAGATCTAGACAAGGTGAACTTCTCTGCCCTGCAAAATCTAGAAGTTTTAGATCTCTTGAGGAATAATCTCAGTGGCATATTTCCAGAAAGCATTTACTCATGCAGCAATTTGACTGTACTGCGGTTGTCTTCGAACCATTTCCATGGTGAGATCTCACCAAGGATAGGTAATCTGAAACAGCTGTCCTTCTTATCAGTTGGCTATAACTCCTTCACGAATATCAAAAGCTTTTTGAATTCCCTTAAGAGCTGCAGGAATATCAGCACCCTACTTGTTGGTAGGAGCTTCATGAATGAGGCCATGCCACAAGATGAAACCGTTGGACGGTTTTCAGAATCTTCAATATCTCTCTGTACGCCAATGTTCGTTGACTGGAAGGATACCTCTTTGGTTATCAAAACTCAAAAGTTTGAAGATACTATCATTATCTAATAATCAACTCACCGGACCAATGCCAAACTGGGTCAACTCCCTAAACCACCTCTTCCGTTTGGACGTATCAAACAACAGTCTTTCCGGGGAAGTCCCAATCACCTTGATGGAGCTACCAATGCTAAAATCAGATCAGACCATCTATTTGGACCCAAGCATCATTGATCTACCAATTTATGTGACCGCGTCAGTTCAATATCGCATGGGCACTGCTTGGCCCAAAATGCTTAATCTTGGCAGGAATAAATTCACCGGTGTGATCCCCCAAGAGATTGGTCAATTGAAAGCATTGGTTCACCTGAACTTGAGTTTTAACAACTTTTATGGAGAGATCCGCAATCGATATGCAACCTCACGAACCTGGAGGGGCTAGATTTGTCTAATAACCATCTTACAGGTGAAATCCCTGCCGCACTTGGGAACCTTCACTTTCTATCGGGATTCAACGTTTCTAACAATGAACTAGAAGGACTTATTCCAGCAACAGGACAGCTGAGCACATTTCAGGCTTCTAGTTTTGATGGGAACCCAAAGCTGTGTGGCTCTGTTCTTAATAACCACTGCAGTTCAGTTAAAGCAGCTCCTGTCTCCGCCATCTCTGCAAAACAATGTGGCAGTAAGATCATCTTTGCGATTGCCTTTGGTGTGTTCTTTGGGGTAGGAGTGCTATATGACCAGTTAGTATTATTCAGGTATTTTGGCTGAGCCCACTTCAACTGTAATATGCTCTTGTATCATTTGATATATAGAGATAAAAATGTATTGCCTTCACATTTTTGTATCCACCTACAATTGGGTCGCTTATTAATATACAGTATTTGGCAAGTATTTTGAAGTTACACGGTGTTCATTTGCTGAATAATAAAGAGTTTAGAGCTGTAAAAAAACATTTCTGTGTACAGAATGCACAATTCAATAGGAGTACGCTCAGATGGCTGCTGATATAACAAATGGTCTAAAAAAGCACTACTGACAAAGTTTACATTTTGGTATAACAGAAAAACTGCGGTTACAGCCATCCAAAATTCTAATCTAGAACACTGATCAAGTAGAGAGAATTGAAGTGGGCGAATTACCTGTGAGCCGCAGATGGTTGAATCGTATGCGCTACACCAGCCACCGTCCGCCGGTTCGCCATCTTCCTGATCTCGCTGTTCCATTCTGGCGGCTCGCACGCGCCGGGTTGCCGCGGGTGCGAAGATTCTCTAGGGATCGCGAGCTTATGCGACGTAAGAGCAGGAAAATGGATCCTCCTGCGTCGTGTGTTCGACAGCTTCGTGCGGGAGGCGATGCGGCCGCCGGAGTCGAGGGAGGAGACGGGGCGGGCGGCGGCGGAGAAATGCGACCGATCGGAGTATCCCATATGGGCCGGATCCTACTGCGGCTGGTCCAGTCCAATAGATACCGGTCATGGAGGTTGGGCTCGGATTTTCTCCGTGGGCCAAATCTGATGTGAGGCTGGGGGTCACTTTATATTGGGAGAACGAAAATAAAATAATAGTGAACAAAAAATGCAGGTCAACCAAAAATAATAGTGTGCCGAAAAGGAATTAAATTCAGGTGATCCAGAAATAATAGTGAACAAAAAAGTACCGCTGAACCGAAAATTAATAGTGAACAAAAAAATAGTGAACCGAGAAGGAACTAAATTTGATTGAACAAAAAATAGTGAACCAAAAATAATAGTGAACATTTTCCAAAATCGGAACCATTTACAAAATGATTTTTTAAAAAATGAACCATTTTCAAAACTTAAGTTTGAGTGAACCAAAAATAACTGTGAACCAAAAAAACCGGTGAACCGAAACTAATAGTGAACAAAAAATTATGGTGAACCAAAAATACCGACGAACTGAAAATAACAGTGAACCGAAAAGTAAATAAAATTTGGATGAACGAAAGAATAGTGAATAAAAAATGTCGGTGAAGCAAAAATAATAGTGAAGCAAAAATATCGGTGACAAAGATAATAGTGAACCGAAAAGGAACTAAAATTCGTATGAACCAGAAATAATTGTGAACCGAAAAAAACTAAAATTCGGATGAACCGAAAATAATAGTGAACCGGAAAAGTAGATTGAAGGGTTTAGAAAATGTTCATGGGTTAACGAAAATATTCAATGGTTCTTCAAAAATATTCTAGAGTCCAGAAAAATGTATTATTGCATTACCAAAAAATGGAAAAAGAAGAGGAAAATAAAAAATAGACAGGAATCACGAAAAATGAAAAAAAAACAAAAATGGAAGAAGAAAGAAAAACAAATCTGGAAAAAAGGAAAAAAGAAACCACAATAAAGAACAAAAAGGAAAGAAAAATGAAAACGAAAAAGTATTTTTTTCATTTGAAAATATTTGAAAATCACAGAAAGAGAAAAAACAAGATTAAAAAAGAAGAAACGGGATGGAATTTGAATGAATTGGGGCTGAATTTCCCGTTGTGAAGGGAGTAAATACCGTAGCAGAGCCCAGCAAAAAAAGAGCCTAAACTGCAGGCCCCGAGCTATGCTAATCGGGGCCAAATGCTATATATCGCAAATTAGCGGCTAAGGATGGCAATTTTACCCACGGGTACCGTACCCGCGGTTAAGTCGCGGGTAGGGTACGGGTATAACCTCGTACCCGTGGGTATACCTATACTGTAACATCCCAAATTTTGGAACTAAGAAAAACTTAGTTTAACAAGACCCAAAATTCAGAGGCAACAAAAACTTTTTGAAATATTTCACTGATGGTTGTGTTTTCCTTCCCATTGCTCTGTTGACCTTGTGTGACTGGTTGTTTAAGTTGTGTGACTTGCTGTGATGTTGATCTTGTTGTGTTGCTACTTGTGTGGATAATTCCTCTGTTGTGCTCAATACTAAAATGAAAACCCACTGATCACAAAATTGGAATGTTACTTGAAAACAAAACAAGACCTCTATGATTACTCCCACTCTCAAAATAAAATCTTGATTAAAAGAAAGGATCTTATTTAGTTTCCCTCCCTACCTATTTCTCTATTTTGTTACAACAAATATTTTATCTTATAAAATCCAGGAATGAGATGATAACCATCTCATTATCATAGTACTCTCTCCCCCAATAATATCTAATCTCCAATTACAAAGATATTTCCATTTGTCAAATTGGTTTTATCCAAAAATAATATATTCAAACCCTATGAACCAATGTGGTTCAAAACATTTTATTTTCAAATACCAATTTTTGTGGAGCTTCTACATGTATATGGGAGGCTACCTGAATTTTCTCAAATTTTTATAAAATGCTTAAGTGCCCCAAATAAATCCCCAAAAACCTACTGGTTTTAAAAAGGAAACAAAAGAAAATAGAAAAGGACTTGGTTGTGATGGAAAATAATTTGCCAGGGGGTTTTCTGCAATTTGTTCTTCTTCTTCCTGTAGCCACGCCGCCGTGCTCCTCGTCCTCACTCCCGTGCGTCGCCCGCACCGGTCCCCGCCCCCTCCTGCCGCGTCGAAGGGGACACGACGCCGCTCCTGCCCGGCCCTGCTTCTCCGCGGCCGTGCCCCCTCTTCCTCGCTGTCCCCCAGCTCGCACAGACCGCGCGGACAGAGCAGCACCGACCGCGGCCATCCTGCACGCATCGCACCGGACCCCCCTCTCTCTGCTGCCCTGCGAGGAGTAATAAGAATGCCACAACGCCGCACCTCTGCTCTCCCTCACTCGCCTGCCCCCTCGCTCTCTTTCCTCTCTCTCTTTTTCTTCCCTAAGCAAGCCCCAAGCCGCCGTCGCTGCCGCCATCGATTGAGCGCTCCCCGACCAAATCCAAGATCACCAGAAGGTCCGCCTCGTCTCCCTCTTCGTCCAAGACCAAGGAATCGCGAAGGAGCGCACGGAATCGTCCCCGTCGGGTTCATCCCCTTCCTCTCCGGCCGCCGCCTTGCCGGCAAGCTCACGGGTGACACGGTCCTCCATTCCCCGCCATTTTCGTGTCTCTGTGCTCCCCTCATCGCGCTCTACCTCACGAGCATCCCCTTTTCTTTTTAGGGTCACCGGAGCCGCCACGCCGTCCTCGCCGGAGCTCCGGCTCTCCTAGCCTCTGTTCGTGTCGACGAAGAAGAAGCGGGCCGCGTAACGCTTCGCCGACGCAAGCTGGGCCGCTGGCTGGGCCGCTCTCTGCGCTGCTCCGTTGGATCTGGGCCAGATCTGGCCCATTTCCCTTTTTCTTTTAATAGATCTAATCTCTGTTTTATTTCCTGTTTAAATTTTGCAGTGCAGCTTTAATTCATTTGTGGTAAATCTGTGATAGATAATTGATTGATTTAAATTTTGTTGTGTGCCTATGTGTTTTCTTAGACATGTAGCACTGGTGCATTTCAAAAATATGATTTGAGGAGTGGTCTAGATTAAATCTTGTAGAAAGTATATTTTTCACTAAATATTCAATATCTAGAGTTTTATAACTCCAAATATTGCAAACTAAAATTCTATGGAAAGCCTGAAGTGACACCTTTCTAGATCTGTTGGTCTTGTATGCAAATGAAGCCTAAAACAAAAGTTCTATTCATTCTTGTAAACACATCAGTGTCTCTTTAGTGATTTTTGTAGATTTTTGTGAGATGATTTTCGGAGTAAATCCAATTGGTTTGTCTTCTATATGTGTAGGAGAACATATCCCTAGCTTGGTTTGAATTTAGGAGTCACTGATTGACTGTGGTGCTAATTATAAGTTTTAGGCATTTTCTGCCTATTTTTATTAGGACTTTATTAATTGTTGTGTTATAACTTTATTGTCATAAATGTGTTTCCTAGCATGTGTAGGGTGGTAATCCCCTGTTGGGATGTGTTTTCTTAATCTTGCTAGCATGTTAGAGGAGCTATTTGTGAGTCATGTATTTGTTAGGGTTTTATTCCCTATATAGCTTTTCTCCTAATAATTAGGGTTTTGTTAAGCTTGATTATTTTGATGTGAGAATATTGTGTGTGATTAACATGTATGCCTTGCTGGTTAATGATTGTTGTGGTACTGTTGCTTGCATGTTATTATTGTTTAATAGGTTATAATATGTTAATACTGTTAGTGGTAATTGTTAGACATATTGGTATGAGTAATATGTTTGCATGGCTTGATGAACTTGATGGACTTTGAGTTGAGTACTAGCTTAAATATCTTGTTAGTGTATCCACCTTGGCTTGGTGAGATAATTTGAATTACAAAGATTAATTGGTGTCTTAACTTTTGTCTGAAGTATTTCCTGTTTAGGGAAAATGGTTGTTAAGTACCTTTAGTAGAAGATGCCTTGGTGCTCTATGTTTTTAGCATATGTTTGGTGTTACACTCCTGTGAGTATAATGCCCTTGTAAATATAGATTTTAGTTGTTGCTTGATTAAACTAGTGCTATGTTGTGGTTTGATTACTTGTGTGTATACCACTTGTGGTTTGGTTTGCTTATTGCGTGTTGTTTTATTTTCATGTTGCGACGCTAGAGATAAACGCTACCGGGGTGGTATTTGGAAAGGATGTATCGGAGAAGGATGAGAGTTTATTTCTTTGATCAGTGAGAAGAAGCCCCGGGAACATCATGCTGAAATCAGGCAAGCTATTCTCTGAGCTTGCATCTATATACCTCTATTTTGGTTCACATGTTTTACTTATAAAGAGCATATGTTATTTATGTGATGTTTGCCACTAAAGCTATGAGTTTTGAAAACCCTTCTTCCAAAATACAAGTATATTATTTTGACACCCTATATGGAGTTATTAGATGGAAATTCTTTTTCAAACTATAGCATGGGAAAAATATGGTTTACTCAAAACTCCTTTGGAAGTACTTGGATAAATGTGGAATGCCGTGATATCGGTGTTGAAGTGGAGAAATGGTGAATGGTGATGTTTATGAAAAATGCACATGACGTCTTTGTACTATGACGACCAATTAACCCGTGCAACCACACTACCTGAGATGGGTAGGGCTTAGCCGGAAACTTGTTTATTTTAGTATGGAGCGCCTCAAAATGCTTAGGAGAACGAGGTTCTCTGAACCAAGTTATCTAAATGCGGGATCCAGTTTAAGTCTGGTTCGCTGCTGGTTGCAAACAGTGGGCCTCCTGGCTTGGCGCAGTGTTGCTTGGAGAGACCGGATCGATACGATGGCCATCTCCACTGGGTGCCGGGGAGATCCAGTCCCACTGAAGAGGAGGCTCTATACTAGGGTCAACATAGTGAAAAGCTTTGATCATGTTATCCGAACCACCACATACTGTCGTATGAGGACCGTGGCTGATCACGGCGGAATGACAGTTTGGTGTGGTGAAAGTGCACCACCTCTGCAGAGTGTAAAACTATTCGAATAGCCGAGTCCTCGGTCATGGACGGTTGGGAGGCTGTCCTCTGACCATGTGCAAGTTTTGGAAAAGTTTTGAGATTTAAAAAGGAAAATGGAGATGTTCTATATATGCAACTATCCAGAAGGGCTGGTATGAGGTTGCTGGAAAAGAGGAGGACCCTGAGGGGCTATGGTCGAGAAGTGCAAAGTTTTGTGTCTTGAAAGTGGAAAAATGTTTTATGCAACTATACCAAAGGGTTGGTATAAGGTTGTGGGAAAAATGATTTGACCAGGAATGGTTTTGGTCGGAAAAGGAGGAGTTTTGGAGAAATAAACAAAATGGTGATTTTCCGGGAAGATGTTTCAAAAGAAACTTCTTACCTTTTTAAACAAAGATATATTTTCGGGAAAAAGTTTTAAAGGAGACTTCTTACAAAGACAGGTTTATGGGAAAAGTTCTAAAAGCCTTATTTCCTTTTTCAATAAAGATATAGAGATTTCAAAACAAAGTGTTATTAAACAAAAGGATTTAAACAATACAAAGAGTAGTGCATGCTCATTCCGGGGGTAGTTTGCGAGTACATTCAAATGTACTCATATTGGTTTCGTCCCTGGCTATTGTCTTAGCCAGATTCTGAAGATGAACAGTCGAAGAAGAAGACTTCACTGATGTCAATGCGAACTAGGGCGTTTCCTAGTCAGCTGCCTGTAGGGTTGGCAAGTGACTTGGGCTCCACGTTGATTTGGTGATTTCCGCTGTAAGTACCTGTTGAAGTTATGACTTCAATCAAGTAAGTATATTTATTCGGTATTTATGGGTGTTCTGTGATACCAATTCGAGTTATGTGCAACAACAGACTGATCATGAGATTGTTGCAGGAAACATAACGAGTATCTCGGATACCTAATCCGGGGTCCTCACATATACCCTGCCCATTTATATACCTTACCCGTGGAGGTCCAACATTTATTCTCGTGAGCTTGTGAACCTATGGTAAAATTGTCAATTTGAGTTGAGATAATTGTCATGTACTTAAATATATGTTATTTAATTGAGATAAATGTTTTTATTTTATCAGTGTGTTAGCGATGAATGTTAAATATGTATAACCTGTGTACTATTTGATCTACCGTTGGGTACCCAACGGGTATGGGTACCCGTCGGGTATGGGTACGGGTAATGTTCCATACCCATGGGTACGGGTATGGGTAGAGTTTTGTACCCATTTGCTACACGGGTATGGGTATGGTATTGCTCTACCCGCCCCATACCCTACCATTGCCATCCTTATTAGCGGCGCGAAAGGCTCGCGCCGCCTGAATCCATTCTCTGTTGGCCGGCCCATCTAGGCGGATTTCCCTTTTTATTTTCTTTTTTCTCCTCTATTTCTTCACTTTTTCTTTTTCGTTTTCCTTTTTCTTTTTATTTTTCGTTTTATTTTCTGTTTTATGTTTTCGTCTTCCCTTTTATTTCCTTTTTCTTTTTTAAATATTTTTAAAATTGTTCATTTTAAAATGTTCAAAATTCAAAATTGTTCAAGCCTAAAAAAATGTTCAAATATGAAAATTGTTCACAATCAAAAAATCATTTCAAAAGAGTTGTTCAAATTGAAAATTGTTCAAATCTAAAAATTGTTCAGATTTGAAAATTATTTAGATTTGAAATTGTTCATATTCAAAAATTGATCACTTCAAAAAAATGTTCAAATTTGAAAATTGTTTAAATTAAAAATTGGTCGGATTTGAAAATTGTTCACATTTCTAAAAATGTTCAGATTGGAAAATTTTCCACTTTTATGATTTTAATTTTTTTGTTCAGATTAAAAAAATGCTCAGGCTTTAAAAAAATGTAAAAATAAAAGAAATAACATTACTCCCTCCGATCCATATTAGTGGGCATAGCTTTGTCTAAATTCATATGTATCTAGTTAAGTATTTAGACTAGATACATGATATATCTAGACAAAGTTGTGCCCACTAATATGGATCGGAGGTAGTACCTTTTTATTGGGCCGCTTTTTGAAGCGGCCCATGAAGCACTCCCTTTAGGCGGCGGAACGGTCTAGCGACGCTGCGGAGCGATATATAGCTCATCCTCTAATCGGATGGTCTCTCTGTACGTATGCAGGCAGGAGCAGGTTGCCGAGTCGCGGCCCATCGCATATCCTACGCAGGCGAGCACGCGCTACGGCTCACGAGGAGCGATAAATAGTGGCTGCGGTTTTACGTTCCACTCCCTTGCGCCGCCACTTTCTCCTCCATGGTCATGGGTATACCTGGCCATGGGCGGGGCCGGGCTTTGGGCCGGGCCTAAAAAAGCCCACGGGCAAAATCTCAGGCCCAGGCCCATCCGACCTTCGGCCCTATATTTCAGGGCCAGGCCCTCCCATGAGCGCAAAATCTCATCGGGCTTTCGGGCCTCGGGCCGGGCTTCTTCCTGAAAACGTCAATATACAAAGCCCAGGCCCAGACCCATGTGACATTCGGGCCTAAATCTGAGGCCCAGGCCCACCCACGGACAGGCCCAGGCCCTGGAATTTCGGGCCGGGCCGGGCCGATCGGGCCGGGCTTCCCATGGCCAGATATAGTCATGGGCCTCATGGCCTCTATCCATCTTCCTTCCGCTGGCATTCGCGTGCATGCCGACAACACACACAGCTTCTGTCCAAGGTAAGCAACATTGCAACTCTAGGTCTGAGATTTTAATAGGTATATTTGCTCATCAGATATTAGGCTGACGCAGCTTTAACGCGCAAAATCGATTCCGTTTTGAGGTGCAACGGCTCGTCCTCAATGTAGATGACCATCTTATGTCAACAATGGCAGTAAAGGTAACGTGAAACTATGGCAATGGAGTTGAGGGGTTTGCTGAAACATTGTTACTACTGCGTAGTTGAATTTGCAATGGATATGATGAGGTGTAGGTGCATATGACCATTTAACCTCAACACTTATAGTACACTGGTATTTTAAAATGGGTGACATTTTACTTAATGAGAGTGTTTCTTTATGATGGTCCCTTCATTTCAGAATCATAAGCCTTTCAATAATCTTTTTTTTTTTGAATTTTGCCTTTCAATAATCTTATGCCTGCAATATATCAAACTGAATTTTGTGCGCTGGATGCTAACGTATTTGGAAAAGGTTGTCGAAACTTTTGTCTCAGAGAGCCTTTTACCGGTAGCAACGATTCATGAGCTCTCGACATGTTCGTAGAAACAACGAAAAATAACACATCATATACGTATCTAGAGTTGGCAAGTGGACAGTGCGGCCCATTAAAATGTGTACTGCATGATGTGACGGTGCCTCTGTTTACACCAAAGAACATACGATTGAAAACACAGTTAAAAAAGATGACTAATGTTTCATGTTTAAAGAAAAGTCTGATATTCACATGTCACAGAACCCACAAATCCGCTGGATCAAATGTTCCTCAGGTAGCCAATTTTGTTCCCCTTAAACCTCCTCGATCACAGCGAAAACTGCAGTGCCACAGAGCCAAAGAGCAGCACGAGCATCATGGCGGCAGACATGACCGGCAGGTATCGGCTGGAGCCATTGCACACGAGCTTGTTGTTGTGGTAGGAACACACAGATTGCTTCCTGAAAAACAAGTAAACAAACTCACAATCTAAACTAAAAACTTGTACACGTTTAGCGTAATAAACTTGTCAGTTAGACGCAGCAATTCGTAATTTTACAGAAAAGAAAGAACCACAGTTAAATTCCGGCACGGATAGAGGATTAACATGTGTCACCTGTTTGAGCAGAAGGTGACGACGTAGTCGGCGCCGGAGCACTGGAAGAGGCTGCTGCGGTCATCGTAGGCGTAGCTGTACGCCGTGGGGCAGGCCTCCTTGAAACTTCTTGGAGTATGGCGTGGGCGGGCAGGTGGAGGGGCCCCCGAACTTGCCGCGGCAGCAGTACTGGTCGGTGTTGAAGACGTCGCAGGCGCTCCGGCACGCCACGGTCTTCCCGCCGGCGCCCTTGAGAGAGAGCTCGGCCGGGCACGTCTCACGGAGGTCGCCGTCGCACCCGGCCGTGGAGCAGTTGCCCTTGCCGTTCATGGGCGTCACCGTGACGGGCAGGTTGAAGCCGTCGACGAGGGACACGTCGTAGAAGTCGGGGGAGGCGAGCGTGAACTCGGCGAGGCTCGCGGGCGGGTCTCCCGACGCGCCGGCGCACTGGAGGGCCGGACCGCAGGAGCCGGTGGCGCACTTTCCCGTGCCGGACCCGTCGAAGGCGCAGTCGGTGCGGCCCCAGATGCGGCCCGACCAAGCGGGGGGAGCGGTGTAGACGACGGACTGGCCGGACTTGAGCTCGAAGCCGCCGCCGCCGAAGCTGTCGCCCGGGGTTATCGCCGGCCACACCGTCGTCTCGCACTTGTTGATGATCGTGAACATCCTGGCCGAGTCGGCGCGTGTCGCTGCACCTGCATGCACACAGTGTCACGGTGTGACATCGAGGCGCCAAAGACTGCATAAATGTATGTGCTAACATAAGTAAAATGAATACCTGACAAGAAGCAGATGAGCGTCAGAGCGAGCATCGCAGCGGCTCTCGGCGAGCAACCCACCATTGTTTCGCTACTCACCCAGCCCCGGCACAAGATAGACGACAGGACTTGGAAGCGCAAATGGCCGTTTCGCGCGCGCGTGGGGTATAAATATGGCGGGAAGCAAACTTAGCAAAGGATCGATCGGCAGAGGGGCTGCGATGCCCGTGAGTTTGAAATGATAAAAGAATGGAGGAGAGGTACAGGGAGAGGAATCAAGAAAGGAACACGAATACGTGCGGGGGAGGAAGACCGAGGTGGCGGATGACGAGAAGCTTGCTTGCTTCGCCGGCGGGGATGGGATCCATGGAGGCACTAGCGGAGAAGAACTGTAGCAGGTACAGTACTACCTACGTTGTTCTGTTATTCTGCGGTAAAAGTTTCAGAAGTTCTCCCAGGAGAAAAGTGGCACCGTGATCCTTCATTCCTTCCTTGCTTCTGCTTCTTGGTCTCCTTTATCTGCTCTGCTGGCCTTGTGCTGCTGCTGCTGTATTCCTTGCTCAGATTCCTCGTTCAATTCCCGTGCCGCTGCTACACGCATGCAACGTATCACAACAGCGGGAAAGCCTGGTCTCTTGACTCAGCGCTTTGATCACTCGCATAGTGGTGCACCGCCACGTGTCCAAATCTGCTGTGAAAGTGTTTCGTGCGACTGAAGCTGACTGTGAAATTCTACAAATTTGACCCTTATTTGGATTTTTAACATAAAATGAATATGAAGCGTGATACTAGATGATCTGTTGAGACGTGGTCTTATCCATCATATCCGTGCACCGATCACCACGGTACCGGATCTAGTTCGCCGACTCTCTCGTCCACCGCACGTGACCACCTTCACCGATGCCGTCGTGCAGTGCACCGGATCTGCTCCACCGACTCTCTCATCCACCACAACGAAGTTGTCATCGACCGCTCCAGATCTTCTTCCCCGACGCTGATAGTCACCACAACCACAACACACTCGGCGACCTCGACGTGACCCGCACGGATGCCGAGTAAGCTTGCACCACGTCATCGACAACCCCAAATCTTCTTTCCCGACGCTGATAGCCACCGCAACCACACCACCCTCAGCGACCTCGACATGACCCGCGCGAATGCGAGTAAGTCTAGACCCAGCTACGAACTAGGTAATCATATCTTCCTACGCGTTCTGGTTTTCAAACTTGTCCCAGTGAAATTTATTTCTGCTTTTGTGCGCATATCAAACTAGTGGCAGTGGGGATGTTTGTTCGTTGTACTACATAGTCACAAGTACTATCATACCAGCCTATTCTTAAATGACACCATAAACTCGTTGTATTTGGTTTAGCCTCGAGGCATTTGAACGCTATTACGTAGTGCCAAAAGTCAAGTCACTTAACATATTGGTTTCCATTCCCTGCTCCACAACTTCAGAAGTGATACCATTATAATTTATATCTTGTTCTTCTTAAAGGTAGATGCCTGTTATTATTTTATTCACGACAATTTTTAAGCCACTGAACATATTACAAGCGATTCCATTATATTTTGTATTTGGTTGGTCCTCTAAGCTACAACAAAAACTGCCTGCAACTATCATGCTGGCTATCGTCCTGCATTTTATAGTTCACATTATGATCGTCATACTACTGCGATTATAGTTTTGTGTGTCATCTCGCTCTTAGAAATCTGCAACAGTAACTGGAGCTCACACTTGGAGCGCCCTAAATCATAGATTGAAGCACTGCTATAATCATTGAAGTACACGTCCCTTCTAATTTTGCTTTATATACAAAATGTTTATTATGTTGAAACCATGCAGAGTAGGAACAACTGGCTTTCTACATATGGTGCTGTAGTGAGGCTTGACAAAAAACTATTCTAAGTCCCATGTTGTATTCTGATGTACTTGGCTATATAAGCCACATGATGGTTAAACTGCTTATTTATCCGTGACACTATGTGAATCTACATCTGTAGTATATCCATTTTGAAATGACCATACTAGTTTATATATGACAGATACATTGTTTAATAGATCATTTCATTATGTTGGTAGTCTGTATTTTGCACACAATGATTCAATTGCTTTCCATAATTGATTTTTACTTTATTAGTGTTGGTTGCTGATAAAAAGGGTGAAACCATCTGTTGTTGATCTGAAGCACATTGTCTATAATTATGTGTTTGTCGAAATGATCTTGCTACTATATAGAAGGTACTATATAGATTCATGGCATCGACGGATCTATATCTCAGGTAAAGTTTTGGTATCGCGAGTAATTGGAATGATGTATTTGTAATCAACAGGTTCAACAGAGTGTCTTCGCATAACAGTAGCAGTTATTCAGGTTGTCCACGGACCTGACCCTGGCCGATGATTAGATGAGCACATCTAATTATAACTACACGTTATCGAACCTGTAGGGTGGACACGCTTAAATTAGGATTGGTTACTTGTGTATATTGGTTGGTCTGGAACATAGTGAGAAAGTATCATCGGAATGGTATCTGCGTGATAGATATATTTATATATATAGAGAGATTATAAAGGCAGACATTGGATGTCTCGGAGTGATAGAAGTTACTATCATTGTCGGATTTATTCCGAGGGTGTTTATGTAGATGGTAATATTTATCCGGAGTATTTTGTCTACGCACACTGGGTATCCCGGATCATGTAAAAGTGTTTTATATGATAAGTAATTAATTCAGGGAATATTCTGTAAAAGGAAATATTCAAATAAGAATTAATTAGACAAAATATTAATTAATTAAATATTAATTTATTTAATTGATAAATAATTATTGGAAAAATATTAAAATTAAAAGGCCAATAAAAGGTGGCTACCACAAGGGCCCTAGGGGCCCACATGGAAGCTGCACCACCACTAGGTGGTGGTGGGCCGAAGCCGTGCAGCGGGGGGGGGGGGGGGGGAGATCCCCCATGGTCGAACCCTAGTGGGCCCATGGGGGAGGCGACCGGTGGCGACGAGCAAGGGCCTGCCGGCCAAGGTCGGTGTGGCCAGGCGGGCACCACCCTAGGTGGGTGCGGCGGTGGGCCCCACCCAGGGCGGACCAAGGAAGGAGGGGGGAGGCGAGTTGGAGTTGGATTCCAACTCCCCCTCCCAAACCGAATTGGGGTTGGGGTCTTTCCCCTTCCATAAGTCCTCCACCCCTTGGCCATCTATATAAACCCCACCCCCTCCTATTTGGGACACACAATAGACACACAAGTTTAGATCTCTTCTAATTGGATTAGAGGGAACCTCTCAAGTTTAGAGGCAACCTCTCCGATTAGACTAGATCTAATCTCTCTCTTTTTCCTTCTCATGTGTTGAGATCTCCACCTTCATATACGCCAGTAGTGCTTCAAGCTTGGACGGCGAAGCCCTGCTGAACCTTTCCCGGCGTACGCGTGCGACTCTCAGAGGGGTGAGACGTCTGACCCTCGCTCTGCTGGACCAAGGAGATCAAGCAAGGAGAAGACGGCAAAATCTCTCTACCTGGCTTGGTTGAGAGAATCTGCTACAGGCTACTTCAACTACGTCATCGGCGCTTCTTCCGCAACTTCGGTGCTGGTAACGTATTCAGTCTAGATCTTCGGATCTTCGTATTCGCATGTATCTTCATAGTATAGATCTTGGAGCGTTGCGTAGCATGTTGGACAAAAAATTTAAATTTCCGTTGCGCAACCCAACAATTACACTGTATATGTTGTCTATCTTAGGCACACACTTGTTTAATTGCATGCCGGTCCTTTTATTTTTACGAGTTAGCGTATGATCAAACCATGCCAAATTGTACTGTGAATAATACAATTATAAGGAGCAGTAAAAGCTCAGTGGATTGCTCGTGTTGTTATATTGCGCAAATGATGAGTTATGTTTAACAATGAACATGGTAGTGTGTTTGCCTTGTTTGTTATTGTTGTAACTTCTTATATCTTAGTTTCATACTGCAAATAAAGCTATGAAAGCAGGAAGGACCCCGAAATCATGTCTAATCTCACAGAGGAGCAATAACACTGGCAGTTTCGCTTTCTTCCATCCACAACACCTATCAAGACGCCGATGGTTCAAGTTCTCTCAAACCAAGCTCCATAAAAGAATCATGATGTATTGACGACTTTGTTCACCTGTTGAAGCTTGACGAGGCAATTAGAATGCTCGATTTAGTTACTATTCAATTTGTTGAGAGCTATGTAATACTTTTGAAAAAATTCTAGCTGATGTAATATTTAGTTAACTTATTCATTATTGTCCAGTTGCATGTTGATTCACACTGGCCGTTAGTGTATGAGCCTTTTAGTATCAGGGCAATTCGATGTGATGACAATTATCGTCACAAATAATCCATGTAAAGCTAATCAGCCGACTAGCTTATTAGTGGGCCAGACCACAAATGTTTAACGGGCCAACCTAGTTACCTAAACGGGCCAACACATTTAACCTTAATGGGCCGACTGTATGGACCTCAACGGGACAGCCCATCAATGTTAACATGCCAGTTCACCTAGTCAAAACGGGCCAACATATTAACTTTAGTGGACTGACCCATTAATCTTCACGGGCTAGCACTCACCTTAACGGGCCATCCCATCAAAATTAATGGGCTGGCCCATTTTATTACTAACGGGCGGCCTACTTCAACTTGTCGGGCCAGCCCATTCAATCTTAATGGGCCAGCCCAACTACCCCTAACGGGCCAACCCACCCACGCCTAACAGGCCGGCCCACCTAACCGTATCAGTCGACCTACCAAACGCTAGCAGACCAGCCCACCAAACCTAGCAGGCCGTCCCACCTATCCAAACAGGTCGGGCCACCTAAACCTAGCAGACCGGTCCACCTAATCTTAATAGGCCGGCCCACTTAACCGTGAAAGGCCTAAGTTGGGCCACCGTGACAGAAGAGATGACGATGTGACTGTGATCTTACGAAGTTTGCGGCTGTCTTTTCCATGGTTGATGTCCGAACCATTTATATTACCATGATTCCCGGAACCGTCGTTCTGCCACGGTGCCCCTGTCGTGGAAAAAAGGCTTTTAGCCACGAAAAATCGTCTTTCTACCACAAAAATCGAGCGTGCCAAAAACCCATATTTTTTCTAGTGTTAGTAGATATTATTTCGATGTGTATTACATTTTTTTATTTTGTGAAACCTTTTGCATATGATTTTCCATTTATTTTAGTACAACGCGACCGTATTTTATAGGGTCGTCGGACTAAAACCGACTTTATATATTTTCTAAAAATTTAGTGTTGTTCGCGACATTGTATAATTAGGTCAATATTAAAACTAATGTGTCCGACGTGGCACATATATGTAAATAAATTTATATTTTCATAATTGGACAAAACCCTATAAAATACGGTCGTACAAGACGGTGAGGTGTGAAGTTAGGTAATATCATGGATAAGATCCACTCGCACACTTTGATCTTCATTTGTGTTCCCGTCTGACCTGCCGCTGTGTGTCTGGCTTTGAGCTCTTTTAAGGTAGGGACACATAGCTACTGACCGTCCACCCAACTTGATTTGATAATCCAAATCCATCCATACTGATGGATAACGCGAGTAGTATATATTTGGCCAGGGCAAAATGTGTAAAGAGAACAAAAGGAATCCCGCAGACCTAAGTTTATTGCCAGAGATTTTTCCGAGGGGCATGTGGGCCTGCCGTCCCGCCCCGTCCATCCTGCTTTTTTGAAAACTCGAAAATAGGTCGTCCAATAATAGGTTGCGGACACAACTAGTTGCGGAATATTCGCTCTCTGCACACAGCAGATACA
Organism: Poa pratensis; assembly: GCA_947311845.1. Classification (NCBI taxonomy): domain Eukaryota; kingdom Viridiplantae; phylum Streptophyta; class Magnoliopsida; order Poales; family Poaceae; genus Poa; species Poa pratensis. Next base: position 22,685,229 of record CAMZMU010000034.1, on the reverse strand, counting down.
CAGGACAGCCACACGCCGCCGCTAGGGCTTCCGGCCGTCCGTCGGCCCGTGTGCTCGTGGTCAATGTCTTTGCTCGAGCTGTCTCCCATATTTCCATCGCCGGAGAGTTCTGCAGTGCTATCGGCTGCCGTCTCCCAGTCTGATGAACTTAATCAATTTACTTTGCGAATAGTAAAACTTCTGCTGTTCATGCAAAACCCAATTAGCGCAGATTGTTCTTGCGCCACGCTTGGAACAAATCATGACTGATGAGATATCCATTGCATAGCTCGCTAAGATGGAAGCAGCACACTGCACAATAACACGCACCTGCAGATCGACGACTGCTAGTTTCTCTCATACGGTGTACGACTTGCAGGCGCGCGCACGCAGGGCTGACAGATAGGGACTTGATGAAGAGGCTGAACAGCGGCAGGGACACCAAACGAGCACGTCGCCGGATGACCAGCGGAGCCGGCGCACGTTGCAGGCACCTTTCTAGGCGGAGGCGATTTCATTCAGATTAATGAAATAGGACCGAGCGACAACGTGGGATCCTCCTGGCTTTGATTCGATTAATGAAATAGGACCGAGCGACAACGTGGGGATTCTTTATCGTGGTGGGTATCGTGTTGCCTGATGATGGAGACTGGAGAAGCCAAGCTAATTGGTTCGGCGAGGTCCTACTTACCGTCCAATCAGAAATCGATCATGTTAATCTACACATTTCCAGAACCAGCCTGTATCTGGTGTCAGTGGCCGGTGAAACATCTCGCGACAACTGGGTTGGTGATACTCAGCGATCACAGAGCGGCAAGCACTGTTACAAAATTGATATCTTGAAATAGTGCGATCGAGCAACTTCTTCCTTCTCGGCCCGGTGTATTTATTCTCCGTCCACCCCGACCAAACGACCGAGATCGCACATTCGCACTGTCCACTGGAGAAAACCAAAGGCATGGCTTCGTCTGCTTCCAGGACGGCGATGGCGCTGGTTCTACTGGTACTGGCGGCGGCGCAACCAGCGCGGGCGGATCGTCCGGCGTGCTACACGCGGGTGTTCAGCTTCGGGGATTCCCTGGCGGACACGGGCAACTACCGCTTCGTCTACCCCAACAAAACCTACGCGGCGGTGCTCAGCCTGCCGTACGGCGAGACCTACTTCAACAAGCCAACCGGCCGCTTCTCCGACGGCCGCATCATCATCGACTTCGTTGGTACGGCATCGCACGACCACCCTCCCGACCAATGAGTTTTCTAGCAGGAGTACTAATTCGCGACCAATGAGTTTTCTAGCGGACGCGCTGGGGCTGCCGTTCGTGCCTCCGTACTTGGGCGGGCGGAGCCCGGAGGACTTCGCCGGCGGGGCCAACTTCGCCGTCGGTTCCGCTACGGCGCTCAGCCCGGCATTCTTCAGTGAGAATGGGGTGCCCATTCGTGCTGACACAGTGCACCTCGACATGGAGATGCTTTGGTTCCGCGACATGCTCAAATTGTTCTGCCCCAACGATTTAACCGGTATGTATTTATCAAGATTTTTTTCCGACTTAAGGAGCATCGCTCCGAACTTCAGTTAAAAAACTTATAAACAGAGTTCAAAAGAGCTTTTATTTCAGAAGTAGAACACACGCCCAGGACCTCCACCAACTTTTTCTCCACTTATTAGATAAGCCATGCACTACGGGAGAGCTGACCTGTGCCGACGGTGATTTACCGTCGGCACAGATGCCTTCCCCGTCGGCACAGCCCTGTGCCGATGGTAACCGTCGGCACAGGGGTCGTCGGCGTAGGTGCCCGTAGGCACAGCCTAGAAAACCGTCGGCATAGGTCGAACCGTCGGCATAGGCTGTGCCGACGGTTTTTACCGTCGGCATATGTTTTTTGAAAACAAATTCCAATTTTTTTATTTTTAAAAAAATTAATTTTTTTATTTTGCAGGCTGTGCCGACGGGAAAACCGTCGGCATAGGTTTCCAAAATTATTTTTTAATTTTTATTTATTTATTTTTATTTTACACTGAAATTTCGAATTTTTGTTTTTTTTATTTCGAAATTTCCCAATTAGCCACACACATTATCTCTAATTATATATTAGACACAATCTAAGGTCAAAGTACTTACCGCAGTCAAACTTCCCGTTCGGTCACTCATCCTCAAATTGCTCCAGCCCAAGCACGATTAACTTTTGAGTTCCTTCCAAATTAGCTTCCAGATGAGATGATAGAACTTACTGATATTAGTATCTTATCAACCATGTTAACCCCTGGGTCATGATGTTACACTTTTTATTGTTTAAATTTTGAAAATTTAGTTGAATAAATAACAATGATTATGTAATAATAATATTTGAATAACTCATATCTTTAAATCATATTTTCAACCATATTCTCCTTTTTACATTTAATATGGAATAATTTATATCTTTAAATCTGTAAATCAAAATTTAACAAATAAAATGTCTAAATTGATTAGAAAAATGAGAGGAATCCAAATATGACATCCATATCATCTTTTTCATCATGTATATAACTTTTTGCAACATATTTTACAAAAATGACTTTATGCCTATTTTCCGAAAGTAATTGAATTTTATGTGAAAAAATAGTCAAAAAATGAAATCCTTTGCATGCATACAGTACTGTTTTTACCCTATCTAGACACCTCAGAATAATCTCATATTTTACGGGTGTGTAGGTTATGCAAAGTTGCAGTAGTGGTTAAAATTTCAGCTCATTCGGAGTTACAGAAAAAAAAATGAAAAATAAAACAGTGAGCAGATTTCAGCAATTCCTGCACCTGCGTCTAGAAAACACAAAACCACAGTCCCAAAACTGGCTACTAAACGATTTCTAACAGCATCAGTACTAACCATAGCTCAGAACAATCAACGAAAAAGCAGTACAACTACGCAGCAGACTTTTCACCACACGGGAGCCCACCCTCTAGATTTGTGAAATAATGTAAGAAGATCAATTGATCGTTTTGTTTTCGATGAAATAAGGCAAGGATTACATATCTACATCCATTTCTGTCATTATGGAACACATTCAACTAAAGTTGTAGGCTCGTGGATACTATTGCATACAGAAGTTTTTTATCTATATATAAAACTTAGAAATCAAATTTTGGGCCCTGTGCGGGCCGCACGGGTCGGACATCCATGGGCCCGGCCCTGGTTGTAGCCGATAGTACAAGTTGCAGCAAATATGTGTAGCCACTGTTTTCTTCCTAGTTAGAAAATTATGAAATATTTTTTCCACATGAAGGGGTTTCCATGAGATGATTTGTTGAAGCCTCTCTTGTGATCAGATGTAAATTGTGGCGAACTTGATTCTAGTCCATTTCTGTTTCATAACTGTCGAATAGTACTGTTTCTCTAACTAAAGACAAATATTGTTTTTGGTACTTTATGAACATAATACTTGTGAACTGGATGTCATCCTCTTTTTTGGTCCCCTCGAACAAATCAAAATGACTACATAACAATTCAGAGTCACCTTCACTAAACAGATTGCGCCAACATGATGAAAAAATCTCTCTTCATGGTTGGTGAAATTGGGGGCAATGATTACAACACACCTTTTTTCGCTGGGGTGCCCTTTGAGACAATCCGCAACTTTACCCCGAGTGTTGTTGCCAAAATTTCTGCTACCATCACTGTGAGTTATTTGCTACTGTTGCAGCTCTTGCTATCTTAATTTGTTACTATTGAATTCCGATCCGAGATATAGTGAAGGAGTACACCGTTAGTAATGCAAAATGAATTGAGTTTTCAGGAATTGATAAAGATAGGTGCCAAAACATTGCTAGTTCCTGGCAACCTTCCAATCGGGTGTATCCCGTCGTACCTCAAGAAATTTAACAGTGACAAGGCAGAAGATTATGAGTCAAAAACTGGTTGCATACATTGGTTGAACAAGTTCGCACAATACCACAACAAACTCCTTGTGCACGAGTTGAAAGAGTTGCGAAAGCTTCATCCTGGTGTGGCAATCATATATGCTGATTACTATCGAGCTGCTATGGAGGTCTTCCGTTCTCCTAAATTTTTTGGTGAGTTAAAGGTCTTCTACTATCTACTGTGAAATCACTTTGCAGAATATAGGAAAATGCTTTGACCAACCTATGCCGTTCCCGGGACAGGTGACTTCCCAAACAGGAAATTTCTGTAAATTTTGCAAATAGGTTGTGTTAATATATTTTGAATAAAAGGAAAAAAACAGAACTATCCAACTGTGGGTCTCAAAGAATCAAACCCATGACTTCAGCATTATTTGTATAACTTATTACCAAGGTAACACATTTTTTTCTTGACGAAGGTTAACACTAGTGGACTAATTTCTTGTTGTAGTTGGAACATAATTTTCTGCATTGATTAAATATCACTACTGGACTAATTTCTAGAAGTACTTCTCATCTCTTCTTTCCACTTCTTCATAGTGCAATGTACAATGACTAGAGAAAGAAGCATTGCGTCGTTGGCTCTAGAAAAGACAACGATATATACATAACTCTTTAATGGGGAGAAACTGTAACTACTAAGTACATTAGAGGAGCATGTTAATTGGAATTCTAGGAAATTTTGTTTAGCAACAACACATTATCGATTGACACTTGGCAGAACTAAATATTTCATAGGTATGGTACTTTCATTGTAACTTCAAGTACAACCGGTTTTGTTTGGTAACACAGTGTGATAGCAGTCAAGTCATTCGATTAGATGTCAAGGAATCGACACATGAATTTGGTTGTACATAGGCACAATGTACTAATAATGCCATATCATCTCTTTCATTAGGTGCTTGGACACGTATAGGCTCGTCAAGCATAACACTTTTGCTGGCTAACCCCTTGTTCGCATTGGTATAACTGTTGTTCAGGGATCGAGTATCCTTTGGTGGCTTGCTGTGGTGACGGATCTTTTGGTCACTCTGGAGGATGTGGATACGGAGAATATAAGGTTTGTGATGATCCACAAAAGTATGGATCATGGGATGGCGTCCATCCAACAGAAGCTGTATACAAAGTCATGGCCGATGGCCTGCTAAGAGGCTCGTACACTCAGCCTGCAATTGCCAGGACCACCAATTCATGTCCACAACTTACTGAGATCGTCTCTTCTGTTGAATACAAGGTCCTCTATGACTTGTAATGTTTGTAATCGTGTAAATGTACTACTCCCTCCGTCCTAAAATAAGTGTCTCAAGTTTGCACAAAAGTGGATGTATCTATACATGTTTCATGTCTAGATACATCCACTTTTTGACAAATCTAAGACACTTATTTTTGGACGGAGGGAGTACTATTTTTCGTTCTAAACTTTTTCCCAATTGTACCCATGCTAAGCTATGTTATACACGACACACAATTGTTAAAATATGGCCAAGAGACAATAATAAAAGTTATTAATATCTGTTTTATAATTAAATGTTTATGTTTTATACTATAATTATTTAGGTTTCATGATTGAGACGAAACCCATACACACGTATAGAAAAATGATCACAAACAAGTACCCTAGTCTCGCCTAGAGTCGGGTGAGCTATCTATTGAAAAAGGGGTCCCGGTTTTTTCCCGGGCTCGTGGCCTATGTTTTGGGCTGCTCTCTGCTCGACCGCAATATTTCCGACTAGCACGTTATGTGTCCTGTCTGCACGACTGCACATCACAAGTCCACAGCGGCGCGTGGGAGCGAAACTAACGAGTCATACCACTGCACGTTTACCGCTCAGGCCCCGGTTGGAGTGATGTTTATTCCAACCCCGTAATTTCCCACGGACCTTTAGGACCCGCTTGGTTCGCCCTTTTTGGGCCGGAAAATGTCGGGGAAAAATACGGACCTGTGGTGCTCACGCTGAAATTACGGACCTCTTAGGCCAACGCGGGTGAAACATTTCTGACGTGGAATCTGACCCGACGAACCAAGCGTGGCCTTAGGCCCTGCTTGGATACCGGAAGGCCCCGCTTAATTGGATACCGGGTTTTCTGGCCGGAAATGGCCAGGAATATTTACGGATCGTAGAACCTCCGTAAATTAGCAATACGATATGTGCATATTTCACGGAGGGGAAAACGAAACGGGAATCCAAGGGAGTCCTTAGCTGTAAATTATACGGACAGTACCACGTCCGGATTTCTTCTCGACAGAATCGGTAGTTTTGGGCTAATATACGACAATCCAATCGGGCCCTCGTGCATCTATTTCCATCCCAACGCGCGGGATACCATCTGGCCCTGCCGCTGTGTGTGTGGTTTTGATTCTGATGATCAATGGAAAAATAGGAACGAGCAATAGCACGCGTGGGGATTCTGTATCGTCCGTCTTCCCTGCGACTTGATTGCTGGATGATGGAGATCGGAGAAACCAAGCCAATGAATTCGGCGAGGTCCTACTTAATTATCTCGTGCAACCAGAAATCGAGCACGCGTGTTAATCTACTCATTTCCAGCACTAGCTAGCCCGTATCTGCTGTCAGTGGCCGGTGAAAGATCCCGCAATAGGTTGGTGACACTCAGCGATCAGAGAGAGCGGCAATCAAGCTCTGTCGGCTAGCTCAAATCACTACAGGAATGGCCACCTGTGCCGATGGCTGCAGCCCGTCGGCAAAGGACCCAATGCCGTCGGCACACACCTATGCCGACGGCCACCTAGTTTGTCGGCACAGCGGCGGGTGGGGCCCACATTGGCCGGGCGAGGTGGAGGGGTCTGTGCCGACAGCCGGCCGTCGGCACAGCGTCGCCACGTGGAGGCAGCTGGGCGCTCCAGGGAGGGGCCTGTGCCGACGGCAGTGTCGTCGGCAAAGGTACGACCATTTGGTCACATTAAGGGGTCTGTGCCGACCGGCACAGGATTGCCCAGAATTTTTGTTCCAGCGGCTCGTTTTTTGCAGCAAAAATAGCAGAAAAAAATAATCAAAAATCACGACAAATTCACAACAAACAAGATCACACAATGGCTCCATATATCATCAAGTAGATACACACATAGGACCATCATCAGGTAGATACATACATAGCTAGATGTCTAGACGTCCAAAGCCGTACATCTATTGCGCCGACGGCGACGGGGTGAACCCCATATCTCCCCGGCTGATAATAGGTGAGCGTCGGATCGGCGCAGCAGAAGCACCGGAAGAAGGCGAAGCACCAGGAGAAGCTGAAGAACCGGAGAAGGACCACCAGAAGCGCTTTCCTTGCCCTGGCTCATATTGTTCAATCAACTGCATTGAGAAAGAGAAAACAAATAAGCATCAAGACATAATAAAATGTAGACACTAAGCATAAAGACATATGCAATGAAGAAGCATGTCGAAAAATAAATACTAAAGAATAAAAGACATAATAACATGTAGATACCAAGCATAAAGACGTAATGCAATTAACAAGCATGTTGGAAAATAATTACTAAAGCATAAAGACATTATAGACCGTCACCTATCGTCATCACTCTCCTCATCAGGTTGTTGGTTCTCATTCTCACTATCACTATCACTATCACGTGAGTAGTAGGGCGGAAGCTCATCGCCAGGCTCGTCATCGTCGTCATTTTCCGCATGAAACTTCGAGAGCACATCTATGTCCTTCAAATCCACCACTGACTCACCACGAGTGTGTGCATTGTTCTCGAGGTCCTCGAGACCACCTATTTGTAAGTCAAAGTGTCCGAAGTCCTCTTGCTCTTGATAGAAAATTCCCTCGTACGTTTGTAAGTCAAATTCCCTCGAGGTCCTCGAGACCACCAATTTGTAAGTCAAATTCACCCGGTTCCTCCTGTTCCTCCTGTGGAGGTGGCGAATCCGGCATGTAAGCAGCATGGTGATCATCCAGCATGTTTCTCAACCCATCGTACTCATTGGCATCGATCCGCTGCCGCATCACCCCAACTCTGAGACGTCCGTACTGATCAAATTTGACATGCGTGACGTAGTTAGGCGTATACCCATACAACCAAAGATGTTTAGTCATATCTTCCTTTCCTTGACGGTCACGATTCTTGCAATGAGTGCAAGGGCACCTTCCACGAACTCCTTTTGCCTTTGAACCACGCCCTAACTCCTTCACTAATATATTGGTCTTCATCTCCCACTCCTCTGTTCTTTTAATCTTATCGACACGGCCACTGTACATCCACCCATTATCAGCCATCCTCTGCTTTATTGGGAGCGAAACAACCACGGAGTCTTTTAATATGCACTAAGTAATAATAAAATGATTTAGTGTCACCAGATTAATTACGGTCAAATTTTAATCTTTACAGCATGCAAGGGTTCACCTACACTTCTAATAGGAGGGCCTATCCCGCCCGAGTACGTGTAGATCGAGCCGTGTTCCATGTTCTACCCCGACCCGAGACGGAATTTCGGCAGCACCTCCCCGCTGTTCTTCAGAATACACGTCTCGAGCTTGTCAAGCCGAGAGGGTGTGCATCCGAAGAACAACAGGGAGGTGCTGCCGAAATTCCGTCTCAGGAAGGGGTAGAACATGGAACACGACCCGCTCTACACGTACTCGGACTGTCCAACAGGACAACCCGGAAGTGTTACGGTTATAAATATGCAAAGATGGACAATCCTGCATATTTATAAATTTGTAACCCTTCCGGATGGGATCTGACTCGGGTTACGCGACTGACTTGGTGATCTAGACCAAAATAAACCTATGCAGCAAGAGAGGCGAAAGATTTATACCCTCGAAGCGTGATCGGTGGCCGGAGAAGGTCGAGGACGTGCTCCGAAAGAGGGCGACAAAACAAAGGGCACCGAGGCGGCCCTCCTCAGCTGGAGAAGCCGCGACGACGCGTGGGACCGACGGTGCTGGCTGGCGGGAAGCTACGTCATCTAAAAAGTACAAACAATCGAAATATATAAGCAAATATCCCTCCATTTTACCTAATAATTAAACATAAAACAGAATAAACCATAGAACGATGTAACCATATTAGCTAAACATAACACATATAGACAAGTAGCACAATAATACATAGGTAACATGTATGATAAGTCTAGCAGTACAACAGGTAGCAAGATAAGTCTAGTAGTACGACAGGTAGGATGATAGACATCCTAAACTCGACTCGCGCCGGTGTCAGTGGCGTCGTCCAAGCGGTCCCAACAAGAGGACAGGCTGCTGCTAGAGTCCTCGCCCTGCTGCTGCGTGCCGGAGGGGCCGGCCTCGCCCTGCCCGCGCTGCTGCCGGCTCTCGCTGAAGACCTGGTACTGGACCGCCATCACCTGGGGATCAAGGAGGAGATCCTTGACCAAGGGGTCATCCTCCTCGCGCTGGTGGCGCGCCCTGAGCAGCCTCTCTGCCTGCCGGTGCTCCCTCTCCTCGGCCTTCGTCGCGATCCTCATGCCATCTGGCGCTAACATATGCGCCACGCTCCGCTCATCCTCAAAGTTGAGGATCGCTCTCGCCCCAAAGTGCTGGACCGCCGCACAGTCGTAGGCGCGGGCCGCCTGCCACTTGCACCTGAAAGTACCAGGCTGGATCTTCCTGTGATCCACTGTGATCTGAGCTGCCCAAGTCGGGATCTTCGTGGGTCTCCGATGAACACCACGAAACTTTCGCTCCGGCTCCGACATGATACTTAGTTAAGTAAAAGCATTTGATACACGGGTTAGTCAAGGAAGCATAGATAAAAAAAGCAGGCCTACGTGATTTCTTACCCTCGAAGCGTGATCAGCGAGGTGGTCACGAAAGAACGGCAACCTCCGGGAGAGCGACGGAATCGGATCAGCGAGGTGGTCACGACGGGGCCTAGTGTACAAAATGAACAAAGGTTAGCAATTATTGTTCTTACACAAATTCACAAGTTTGCCTAGTAGCTAAACAACCGAAAATTAATGCAAAACATGATTTTTTTTTGTCCTAATCTAACTATATTGCTTAACTAACATGGTTTATAATCTGCAACAAATAGTAAACTAAAGAACAAAAAAGAAAAAGAGAGGAAATGTGGCTTACCGAGCTGCAGGGAGTAGCCATGGGCGCTCCTGCGAGGGGGAGATGCTGCTCTGACGGCGGGGCGTGCTCCTTGTCGGGATCTGAGGCGGCCGAGTAGCAGGGAGCAGTGGAGGATGTGGTGGAGACGGGAGGAACCAGCGGGCGTCGGGGTGGAGGGTGGGCGGCGTCGCGGTGGAGGGTGGACGTCGGGGTGGACGGTGGACGGAGGAGGCGTGGAGGAGGAGGTGGGACGGCCAGAGCGGAGTGGCGGCGCACGGGTGGGGGAGAGACGCGACGGAGTGGAGGAGGCCGGTGTTGGGGAGATGCGACGGAGTAGTGGAGGAGGCCGGCGAGCGGTGGTGCGGTGACGGGCTGCGGCGGCGCTCGGGGTGGGTCGGGGGCGCCGGCGACGGAGGGGAAGAGCTCGGGCGCGTGGTCGATTTGGGGAAGAAACTGTCGACCGCGCGCCCTGGCCACCCAAAATAGATAAGAGGAGTCTATGCCAACGGCAAAGCCGTCGGTATAGGTATTTTTTATTTATCCTATTATTAGCTATTTTATTAACATTTTAAATATTATAATTTATTCCATTATAACTGAATACAGTTTTATTATAATTTATTGTATTATATGGTAGGGCCACACGCAAATTATTCCGGCGCTCCGATTATCCTTTTCCAGCCAAACCCTAGTCTGGTGGGCCCGCATATCTACCCCGAACTTTTCTCCGTACAATGGTTGATCTTGGACATTTACAACACACAACACACTTGTATACATATGGTATGGCACAACCTAGGTTTGGGTGGGGTATACATACATATGGTGGGCCACACGCAAACATAGACGTGCGTCGAAAGGGGGTAGGCCAGTGAACTTTTTTGCCTGGTTGTGTTAGGTTAGGCCATAGGCACATGGGAAACCAACTTTTATCACAAGTTTTTACATGATTGCCCCCGTTTCGTCCGAAGTGGGAGTTTTCACCTCTAAGTGCAGAAACTCACTAGAGAGAAAGTGAACTTGGTGAAGCCGGTCACACCCCGTAGTAGGATATTGCACATTTACAACACACAACACACTTGTATACATATGGTATGGCACAACCTAGGTTTTGGTGGGGTTCCGACGCTCCGGGGCCCCGCTTCGGCGAAACCCTGAATCCGCTGGAAAAACCCTAACGTTTTCGTCTACCCCCATAGACGTGCGTCGAAAGGGGTAGGCCAGTGGACTTTTTTGCCTGGTTGTGTTAGGTTAGGCCATAGGCACATGGGAAACCAACTTTTCTCACAAGTTTTTACAAGATTGCCCCCGTTTCGTCTGAAGTGGGAGTTTTCACCTCTAAGTCCACACACTTGTTAGAGAGAAAGTGAAGCCGGTCACACACCGCGGTAGATTATTGGACATTTGAATCACCCAAAACACGTGTACACATATGGTATGCATCAACCTAGGTTTTGGTGGGGTTCCGACGCTCCGGTATAGACAATTATTCGCGACGTTATTTTATGTGGGTGGAAACCGCTATTCGGCGTAGCTATGTACATAGAATATGAATGAAACATATTAAACTTAATTGAGAGTAATAAATAGATACATAAAAAAGAAGATTAGGCTAAAATTGTAAAAAAACGGTAGAGGCCTGTGCCGACGGCGTGGCCGTCGGCATAGATTGCCGTCGACGTCACCTGATCCTCTGTGCCGACGGCTGCCTGTGTCCCGGCGGGGGCCGTCGGGATAGAACAGCTGTGCCGACGGCCGTTTCTTTGCCGACGGCCTTGCGAACGGCTGGTCCTGATACGCCCCTGTGTCGACGGCCCCGATAAATAGCCGTCGGCACATGTTCTGGCCGTCGGCACTGTTCGCCATTCCTGTAGTGAATGATCTAGTTGCGCATCCTAGGTAGTCAAAGGACAGTCGGCCCTCCTAATTGAGTGTGTGATTTATTTTAATTTGAATAACTGTATAAATTATTTTAATTATCTTTATGAACAATTTTATGTGTTCAAAACTATGTAATATGATTTTATTCTGGATATTTTAGATTGAATTGTCTTCTGTTTGAGAGAAAAATTGGTTTAAATTTTATTGGGGGCGTCTATTGGGAGCGGCCGGTGGGGCGAGGCGCTCCTAAAAGGGCGATAACCTATGCCGGCGCTCCCAATAGCACTTATTCGACACGCTTGCCAGACGCTTTATTGGAAGCGCCGGTGGAGATGCTCTTATATATTCTCCGTCCACCCCGAGCAAACAGGAGGTCGCACGTCCACTGGAAGAAAAAAGGCATGACTTCGTCGGCTTCCAGGACGACGATGACAATGGTTCTACTGGCCATGGCGGCTACACAACCAGCGCGGGCAGATCCGGCATGCTACACGTGGGTGTTCAGCTTCGGGGATTCCCTGGCGGACACGAGAAACTACCACTTCGTCTACCCCCAACAAAACCAGCGCACCCGTACTCTGCCTGCCCTACGGTGAGACCTACTTCAACAACGCCACCGGCAGCTTCTCCAATGGCCGCATCATCCTTGACTTCGTTGGTGCGACACCGCATGACTACCCTCGCGGCCAATGGATTTTCTAGCAATGGTATAGACCCTGAAGTCAGTGTGGGTGCGTCAGCGGATACGCTTGGGCTGCCGTTCGTGCCGCCGTACTGTGGCGGGCGGAGCGCGGAGGACTTCACCGGCGGGGCCAACTTCACCGTTGGCATTCTTCAGTGAGCACGGGGTGCCTCTGCCCGCTGTCACGACGCACCTCGACATGGAGATGGTTTGGTTCTACGACCTGCTCAACTTGTTCTGCCCCCAACGATATAACCGGTATGTATTTATGAAGGTCAATTGATGGTTATTCTACATTCATTTCAGCAGCGGCAGAGGACGAAAAAATATAAGAGGTCGGGCGATCACTGAAAAAATGGTGTAAATACTGAAATAGTGTCGAGATATTATATCTATATTTGATTCATAATCACTTAATACAATAAAAATATAATCATATCTGCATATAAATAAAACATAAAGGCATATAATGGCAAAGCTCTACTGGTTTTTTTTTAAATCTTCTTAAATTTGTTAATAAATTGTTTCAAATATCTTTCGGCTAGATATATATAGCACATCATCAAATCATTAATAATCCATCATGGAAGTCTTTTTGCACATTCGCGGGTCGGTCTTGATGATCTATGTCGTCCAGAAGTTTATTGCAACTATTGTCGTTGGTACCGGTAAAAGCAATGTTAGCTCAGTTAGACGATAAACTGTAGAAAACAAGATATCAAGAAGTTCTCTAAACTCTTTAAGTCTTCTACATATAATTAAATAACGATAGATCTAATATAATTGTAGCCAATAAAATATACAAAGCCAAATTAAACCGTAATCTATCACATACGTAGAGTTGGTTTCGGCCACCCCATAAGCGAGCCAAAATACCCATCGATATCTTCTTAAATACCACACCTAGGACAATTTAATTTAGAGTCGGGTTTTGTTTAACTTGATTCGAGGCAATTACGGTTTCGACTACTCTAGAATATATTTTCTCTAACAAAAGAAAAACATTGTTTTTGGTACTTTCTAGCACAATACCTATAAACTCGATCATCTTCTGAACGTGATGATTAAAAATCTTATTCAGTAAACAGAATGCGCCAACATGAGGAACACATCTCTCCGAGTGTTGCTGTAAATTTCTTCTACTATCACCGTGAGTTATTTGCTACTGTTGCAGCTCTTGTTGACTTAACTTTTTACTATTGAATCCTGATTCTAGAAATAGTTAAAGAGTACATAGTTAGTACTGCAAATGAATCGAGTTTTCAGGAATTGATAGGGATGGGTGCCAAAATGTTGCTAGTTCTTGGCAACCTTCCAATCCTCGGTACCTCACGATATTCAATAGTGACAAGGCAGAAGATTATGAGCCAAAAACTTGTTGCATACATTGGCTGAATGAGTTCTCGCAATACCACAACAAACTTCTTGTGGACGAGTTGGAAGAGTTGCGAAAGCTTCATCCGGGGCGTGGCGGTCATCTATGCTGATTATTATGGAGCTGCTATGGAGATCTTCCTTTCTCCTGATTTTTTTGGCGAGTTAAAGATCTTCCGCTATCTACTATGAAATCACTTTCCAGACTATAGGAAAATGCTTTGACCAACATATGCTCCCGAGTCGGGTGACATCCCAAACTGATTTTGTTTAATGTTTTTTTTTGCAAATAGGTTGTGCTATTTTTTCCTTTTGGAAGTAAGGTAAGAAAACAAGAACTTTCCAACTATAAGTCTCAAAAGTAAAACGCCCACATGGTCTATGAAGTTGTCAAGGAGGAGCGTATTGGTCACCAACTGGGAAAATGCAAACTATTGGTCAGCAAGTTGTACCAATGTTGTATCTTAGTCATTCCGTCATAACGGTTGTTAAGTCGCTGACGTGCATGTCTGTTTTATCGCAAATTACACCCTACATTTTGGTTTCTTTTCACCAGTTCGTCCCTATATGCTAGACATTTCATCAAACAGATAGTATGCATCTCAGGCTCACTTCTGATTCATTGTTCGCGCCTGAGACGGTTCCCCACCGAGCTCGAGATATGACGATATGCGTGCTTCACATCCCCGCTAGTTCAAAGACCCGTCGGTTGAGTAGGACGTGTTGAACGACGCGGCGCCATGGAGCACTATCCGCTCTCTGTTGGCGATTGGAGAAGAACTGGCTCGATTCCTTCTGTGGAGAAAACTAGGACGGCGAGGCTGAGCTCGTGGACATGTCGGAGGACCTCGGCAAGGGCCATGGCAATGGGGAGAATGGAGATGCCGACGGCGACGTGCTCCGAATGCCGCTCACGTTCCCGACTCAGGTTGAACGAAGGCAAGGGCACGATGAAGACGGTCTTCTTGAAGATCTTGTGCTCCAGCAACTTGGTGTGCAGCTAGGAGGCCCGCTCTTGCAGCTCCTCGACGCAGGCGAGCTCGGCCACCTCCGGCGGCGCCGCCAGGGCAGCGGGGCGGACGCCGCGCGCTCTAGTCAGCACGCGGAGGAGCGCCAGAAAACACCATAAAGAACCACTCGATGCAGCTGCCACCCTTGACCCCCAAGCTGGACGGCTTGGCGGCCGAACCAGAGCGCCGCCGCTGCGGCAGTCTCCGCCGAGGCGGCGTGGATGGGACAGCCTGCTGCAGTTGGATGGTGCCGGTGCGGATGCCGCCTATTTGCGCAAGGAGGAGGAGCTGGTGGTGGACTTAGCGTCGTCGGACACCATTGTTGATGCTGCCGCCTCAGGTTTTGCTGGTGTTGCTTGCTGGCTCACGTCGACGGGCTGTGTCGTTTGTTTCTCATGTATAGAAATGGCAACGAACGGCGATTAGTTCAGGCAACGCTCGTCTTTACAACTAAGGACGTCGGAATCAGAAGAAATAAAACTTCAGGGGGCATTTTAGAAAAGTTAACGGCTACGGTGATGACCAATAGTTTACATTTTCCCAGTTAATGACCAATACGCTCCAACTTGGCAACTTCGTAGACCGTGCGGGCCTTTTACACATGACTTATTATTACCAAGACAGCACATTTTTTCCATGATTAATGTTAACGCTACTTTACTTTGAACTCTCGATTATGTTTCTTACTGGTGGGGCTTAATTTATAGAAAGTTCTTCCCTTTTATTCCTTCCACTTCTTCATAGTGCAAAGCAATTGACCAGAAAAGACAGAGATATATACATAAATTGTGAATGGGAGAAAATGGTAAATACCAGCTACATTAGAGGGAGCATGTTAACCGGAATTCTAGGAAATTTTTGGTTTAGCAAGAACACATTATCAATTATCACTTGACAAAAATATAATTCAATGGTGAGGTACTTTCATTGTACAACTGGGTTTCATTTGGTAACACAGCATAACAGCAGTCACGCCATCCTATTACATAGATGTCAAGGAATGGACTCTTAAATTTGGTTGTACATAGGCACAGTGTACTAATGTACTAGTCTATTTCCACTTTCTTTCATGTATAAGGCCATACCAATTCTTCCAATAGTTGCTTGGATTGGCATTCAAATTTGAGAAACAAGTTATTCTGTAAACCAGTTAAAAGACTTAGGATCGGGTCGTAAAAAAACTGCCTCCCGGGTCGCTCTCGGGCGACTCCGGAGGCGTCGCCTCCACCGGCGAAAAACCACACCGTAACCCTGACGTTTTGCCTCGCCGCCGCCGGAGGAGGCCATCCATGGCGGACGGCGGACGGCGGCGGCGTGGCGTCTCCGGTTCTCCTTCTCCTCCCAGTGCCTTAGCTTGGTTCTCCTCCTCCATTAACTCCGGATCTAGGCCATCTGAAGCCAGATCGAGTCGGGAGGCAGTTTTTTTACGACCCAATCCTAAGTCTTTTAGGATTGATCCGTGTGTGGTACCAGATTGATCCGTGTGTGTTACCAACCAAAGCTGTACGTGTGTGCAGATCAACCATGCACACACGCGTGAAGGACAACTCATCAGCAATTTGCAGTGGATCAAGTCCCGTGGTGAAACAATCTCCTTCACGTACAGCTGCAGATCTGGCAGGTGCTTTTTGATATGGCCTACAACGCTTGCCGTGTGGTTGATCGATCATCAAGAGCTAGCCAATCTGCTTAGTGGCTGTGCATTGGTGCAGCATGCGCCTCCTCCTCCGACTGATGAGGCTGCCGCTGGTCGCCGTCCATGGATCTGGCCCACCGGCCAGTCTTGCCGGGTCGATCTGGGTGGTGACAGCTCATGTGCTGCCTGTGCTCTCCGCCATCCGTCAAGATGTGTCGCCTCTCCATGATGAGCGGACATAGGCTGGGCGCCGTGGGTGTCGGCCGGTCAAAGTTCTAGACTTTTCTCCTATTGGTCTTCACGGACAAGCTTATTGGCGTTCCTGGAACTCTGGATTGAATGAGTCCGGTACTCTAAACCCGGCCTTTTCATTGGTACCATTGGATCAGGCAGTTTGTTGTCATGTTTATCATGGTGCTGGCACGGCCGGGAATAACAAGGTGGTAACGACTAGAAGGTCTCAAGATCTCGATGGCTCATGTCGAGTTCGAGGCGACTTGGTATTGACAGCGATGGAGTTTTGGATGATGCAATCGATGCTTCACAGGCCGCTCTGCTAGTACGGTTGTTAAAATCGCTTGTGGGACGGTTGTGAGCCTGGTGATTGACGATTTGCAGCAGCGTCTTCGGCAAGTGGGGGCGATAACACTGCATGTCTTCATATTTGGTGGTACTCTTCGAGTACCGAGTCTTGATCTACAGGGTGAAAACCCTAAGTCTGACCTTTATTGGTTGTACCTGGCAATGGCGGGCTTTGCCGCTTCCTTGTTGAAGGCATTGTTGGAGAACTGCGACTCTCTTCAGGGTGAAAACCCATGACCCGTTTGGATGGCGCTTGTGCACCATTTCTTTCCTGGAGGCGTTGCTTTTGGAGAACTTATTATGCAGTCTGGGTGTTGTCTTTGGTGGTGGTTTGGATACTGCAGTTGTGAATCGTCGATCATTGTGGCGGGGTCCTTTTTCTTTCTTTCTTTTACTTTTTAGCTGTGTGCATCCTTTATGTCTATTTATGGTGGGCATTATGTTGGTGCAGAGGCCGGGTTTAAAACCACGTCTCCAGGTCCCGTGCATCAGAGTCGCCGGAGCGTGGGTTGAGGAGTTGCCATCCGTGGTTTGGGGAATCAATACAACGCCAAATAGATCCACAAAGATGACGCCCTTCTTCATGGTGTATGGGGCAGAGGCAGTACTCCCAAGTGACATTATACATGACTCGCCTAGAGTGGCGGCTTATGTTGAAGCTGAGAATGAGCAAACCCGGCAGGATTCTTTGGACTTGCTTGAGGAGAATAGAGAACGAGCATTGGAAAGATCTGCAATTTATCAGCAAGATTTGAGGCGGTATCACAGTCGCCGGGTTAGAACTCGTACTTTCCAGGAGGGTGACTTAGTGCTGCGGTGGACGCAATTCAAGGAAGGGATGCACAAGTTATCTCCTCCATGGGAGGGGCCCTTTATCATAAGCAAGAGTCTGCATAATGAATCGTATTATCTGGTGGATGCTAGAGAAAAATCTGAGTATGTGAACGACACAACACATTCCACTTCTTCATTAGAGGAGCGCGAGCGGCCATGGAACATTGCCCAGCTGCGCCCATATTATACTTAGCATGAGATTGAGATATCAGATATAATACACGATGTAACAGGCAGCAGGTTTCAGACGCGCTCTTTTCCTTACCAGGGTACCTAAGAGGGCTGGAAGGTTTTTAATGAGGCGGCTTGCTGACCTAACCTTTTCTATCAATAAAGTGAAGGTTGAACAGAAATTTGTGTTCTCAGTTTACTTTTCAGTTTTTGTTATGAAAGCCGGTAATTCTCTGAAAAATTTGAGTTGAGAAGGTGCGTAGTTGATGATGTGCCAGGTCTTGGGGGTTTGTCATTAAGGTGACATAGTTTGTCCATCCAAGACCCGGCTCTGTGATTGCCCGGGTCACATAATTTTCTGTGACCCGATAGAGAAAGTTTAAATTGTTACTTTAGTATCTTCTTTTCTAATATGCATGTTCAGTTTTACAGCTTTTATCCATCTTTTTTGTAGTATAGTTGCAAAAGTAATTTTTTATCATGATAGATGCTCATTGAGTGCGTCACACTAGTATATGGATCAATGGGGTAATGTGCATAGTTGAAGCCTTTACTTTACAAACATTGATCCGGATCTTGGGGGCTCTCACTTGAATAGTTTGTAGCTGCAATCCCAAGACCTGGCTTTTATGCCACAAGTTTTATTCTTGGTTATCTTGCTGTTGAGATTTATGTGACTCGCAATTATATGGCCTGATTGCTCGCCTGACAATTCAATCAACCATGATGCCCAATGGGACTTGGTTTGACCCTGTTTTATCAGAGAAGTTGCGACAGAGAATCCATGGAAAGCCAACTCACAGTTAAAGAAACCAAAAGGGTCATCGAAACCGAAGACAGATAGATATCTTAAAGAAAAAGTTTCAAATGATTCAACCAAGGTTTCAAAGGTGTACTACTAAACCACTGCAAGCCAGGACTAAAAAGTATTAAGTTATTACAATAGTTGCCCAAAGGACCGAATTAAAAGGTGTTTTTTTTGCAGCAGGCAGATATTTGCCTAAAGTTTCAAGCATTGGCTTCAGGAGCCGGGTCACGAGGTGCAGAGTCGGCTGGGGCCTGCTCGGTGGTTTTGGCCAGGTCATCTGTCTTGGCAGCCGCCGGGTCAGCTTCTGTCGCCTTGGTCCGGGTCTTGGGGGCTCCGTCTCCACGCCTAGTGACTTGTTGAAGAGATTGGAAGTAATTCTCATCATCATCTTCAACGGCAGCTCGTGATGGAGGGGGAACACTTGGAGTAGATGAGCTTGGGGCAGTGGAGGCACTGGGAGCAACCTTCTCGGGTCAATGGAATCCTAGTAGCTTTGGAGGAGATCAATGCGATGTGGTTCATCATCCATGATCTCCTCGTCGGCTTCATTATATCCATATTGTAGCGTGGTTAGCCTCATTTTGCTCGCAATGACAGTGGCAGCGTGCCGGGTTTGCTTCACAACCCGGGAGTAGCTCTTCTTGTCAAACTTCGTGCCATCAGTGTTGAATTGGGGAAAGCCGTTCTTCAGAGGGCCGGGTTCAGATTGGGATGGTAGGCCTTTGCCAAAGCAAGACCTCGCATCACCCCGGCTCTGCATGCAGATTTCTTCAAGAGATGGATCCACTGAGGCATCGTTGATAGATGGCCAAGCACCTCAGTGTAAGCGCTTGGCGGGTTCTCCCAGTTCCTTGCTGCTTTGATGACTTCACAGCTGCCAAAGTATAGCTGGCGTGTCAGCGTGTACATGCATTTGATCTTTTCCGCAGCAGTTTTGAGAAGGTTTCCATCGCGAGGACCTGGGTAAGATAGGTATAGTAGTGAGAATTGAAATCCGGGTCTACTTGCTCAATACAGTTTGCATTCAAAGGAATGATGCTTACCCACTAAGGAGGCAACCATGGAGGTGACCATTTTTTCAACCGGGTTAGCTCATTGGTGACTGAATCCAACTGCTTCTGGAGATTGGCGTGCTGTTCTTTCCAGTGCTCTTCATGATCGTCCAGCTTTCTTGAGATCAGAGTTCTCCTGGGTCAGCTCCGTGACATTTTTCTCCAAAGCTTGCAGTTGTTCAGCACTTGTGAGCCGGGCTTCAGATTCAGTTTTTATAACGCCTTTGAGCCGGGTAATTTCTTCCTCGGCTTTGGCGCGGTCTTCCTGTTGCAATACAAAGAGTTTATGTTAGTCCCAGGTTACCGCAGGCAAGTTAACCCGGAACTTGGGGGCTACAAGTTCGAAGCTTTCTAGCAGTACATAAGCAGCAATAGACATATGGTAGTCCCAGGTTACTGTAGGAAAGATAACCCGGAACTTGGGGGCTACAGTGTTCAAATTTTGTTAAACATAGACTAAAGTGGAGTCCCAGGCTGCTGCAGGCAGGCAACCCGGCACTTGGGGGCTACAGTGTTTAAATTTTGCTATGAAGGGTGACAAGTTTTAAAAGATGAAGTTTTTAGTCCCAGGTTGCTTGAATAGACAACCCGGCACTTGGGGGCTACAGGATTGAAGTTTTCTATCAAAGGTATTCGTATTGTAAGCACCAAGCTCATCAACAAGTGATAATCTTAGAGCTTGGGGGCTACTAAGGGTATAGTTATGCAAGAAAAAGCAAAGGCAAGAAAAAAAGTGTACCTGGTATCGCTCTGAATCAGGGCAACCAGCTCAGTCTCCAAGTTCTTTGTTGAGCAAGGCGAGAGAAGTACTCATCGCAAAGGGCTGGGACGGACATGGAGTCCAGAGCCGGCAAATCAGATGAAGGAGCCGGGTCCTTTCCTTTGGCAGGCGACGCCGGCTTAGCATCGGGAGTTGGCACCTTGGTCAGAGCTTCAGGGCATCTTGTACAGGAATGTGCTGGGCTCCAGTGGCCTGCACTTCATCTTCTTTTGTACCAGATCCTAACCCGGGCGACTGAGCAGCTGGGGATGGCTCTGGGCAGGAATAATTGGGCTTTTTGGAGAAGCAGCAGGGGTTGAATGCTCCATGGGCTCATCTCTGTCTACCGGCTCTTCAATATGCGCCTCCATAGGAGAAGGCACTGTTGTAGCTGGAGGAGGAG